>CM077103.1:11984477-12057269 GCA_039619505.1 Cimex hemipterus | reverse complement strand
AGAGAGAGAGGAGAGAGAGAGGGAGGAGAGAGAGAGAGAGAGAGAGGGAGAGAGAGAGAGAGAGGGAGAGAGGGAGAGATATATGTAACGAGGATAACGCAGAAACAACGAATAGATCCATTACGCTTTTTACTTCCCTTAAGGTAAAACAACAGTGGAACCAATAGAATTTGATCGTCGTGGAATAAGTTTTTTTAAAGCGTGGTGGAAAAGTTTTGCACGAGCAGTTTGCCGCCCAAAATGTCCTTGTGCGAGGCGCATTAACAAGGCCTTGAATTTTAAAAGCACACTCACTAGCCCGGCCACTAAATGGGTCAGCGTGGAACGAAAAGGCTTTTGCAGATTACGTGGCGATAATCTTTCGACGCGGGATTAAAAGCAACAATTTTCTAGTCGTAGGGAAAAGATTAATGAATATCATTTTTATGATGTTTCGTTTGAGGATCAGGCATGTGGTGCAAAATGAATTCTGCTGTACCTTGCCAAGCTTTCAGCTTTTATTAAGCCTTCTTCCTGGCTCTGCAGTTGAATAACTACATATTGCATTCACATCGCTTTAAAAAAACTATATATATATATATATACTTTCGACTTACAAATACTCAGGCAGAAAGTAGTAAAAAAAACAAAGTAGTTACGTTGAGGTAATTCATTCAAAATCTTGTTAAATTTTATATACATTTTCTTTGTACAATTACTCTTCTGTGTGGAAGTATATAATAAATAAATAAATAATTTAATAAAAACTATATGTACAAATGACCAGATGAGTCTTAAGGGGCAAGGGGACATTCTTCTTGCATCAGCCCATCCCTCTTTCCGTATCATCGAGTCATAGTACACGCATTATTAAATGCCACCAATTATTACATTTGCTGAGGTGCCTGTAAATAATTCGTTTTTCATTTATTAAATAAATAACATAATAAAATAAATAAATACATATCACAGTTGAGATTGGCTCCAATTTTCAAATTGCTTTCGCCTATGTCGCAGAATTCCACTATAAATAACTCATAAATTGTTTTGAAGTTACAAATATTATCATCCCTATATACATGCATCATTTCTTTCAACAACCATCTACTAAGGGTGATTCCCGTTTCCAAAACATTAATATTGTTGAAATCAAATGTGTGTTTATGTTGTTGGCTATGGTTAGATTGAGCCGTACATGGTCTATTGCATCGTCCACATCATATTTATGTTGTCTCATAAGTTCACCAAACTGCTCAGTTTGACCCTAGTGGACAGTAGGACTCTTTACACTTAACACAATCTGTATCATTTTATTAGGTTTCGTGATCAGACTAAATAAAATGAAAAATGGCAAAAAGGAGGGGAAATTGGGGAAGGTTTGGGTTGAGAAGGGATGCTAGCATCCGAGTGGATCGAAGTCACGATAGCTCACGTGAGAGAGCAGCGGCGGCCTTGGGTTCGAATCCCGTTGTGACACTTTTTATCTCAATCAAAACCTTAATTAATTGAAAACAATATATAGCATTTGATTTCTTCATTTTGTTCTTAAACATTTTCTTTTATCACAGTTCGATTCCAATGAGCGTTTCAATTTGTTAGAGACATTACCTACCAAAATAATGGGTGAAAGGGATAGGGTTTGGATTTATGGTAGGTCCCATGCGTTGATTCAATAGCCTGTTGATCAAAGACAATCATTAACAGTTTTACAACCAACAAATATAATTACACATAATAACAACACTTCAGGGGAAATGAAGACGTGCTTTGTAAAATCTTCTCTCATCGGGAAGTGCTTTTCGTAAAATTCAGGAATTCTTTTTAGCCAAAAGTACATTTCTTTGTTCGTTAAGGGAGATTTTAATATTTTATGGTTTGTTATTATGCAGATCGTTCTAAATATTTCGTGATGTTGGAAAAGATCAATCATAGTGAAAAACCTTTCACACCGTATATAAACCAACGCAAAATACACCGTTTCATGGATTGTCAGGGATAAAATGGAAAGGGAAGCATTGAAACATGTCACCCGGCACCCTAGGTGGTTCATTCTGGATGGATTCTTGTAATTTATTGTAAATGACGAAAGCTGGAATGCCCATGGACCGCGAGAAAAGTGATAGGCTCAACTCTTTCCATGAGGGTGCATATGAACATACATATGTAGATTTAGAAGCATATAAACCCACTCCAAACCAACTACATAACTTACTTTCATACTACATACAGGAGTGGATGTTTTAAATGAGAAAAGTTCGAGTTGATTGTGCGTAAACATATATGAATTGATTATTTAAATTTAGTCAACAAGATTCACATAGAAACCACTGTAATCCCTTTTCTAACGAGAGTATTTGGAATTGTAGATCGAGATTGAAAACGAGTTGGAAGTATATCGCAGTTTTAATATCGAATAAAAATGCGAGTACTTTCATTTGAAGTATCTCAGTGGGTCTGCCTCATAAAAACAACGTCGAGGTGGTCTGCAAATGTACCAGTCAAAATATTACACCCTTCTCTTATTTTATTAGCTTTTTTAAAAATTAATCTTATTATGAAAGATTTTGGTTGCAATGAAAAAGCTTGTGTCACGAGCCGGATTCGAACTCAAGACGTTCGGTTCAATTCACCGTTGCTTTGTGACTTCATTCAAAAGTCTCGATGGCCCAAGTGGTTAGAACAGCGGCGTATTGAGGCGAAGAATATACTAGGCTTTTTCATTTGAACCAAAACCTTACATAATAAGATTAATTGAAAGATGTAATTTGGTCAATATACTTATACAACTCTGATGGAATATAAAATTATTTTTTTCATTTTCTATATTAACTTTTTCCCCCATCCTATATGTATTTGTTAAATATAAACAATGTTTGTAAATACTAGGCCCTGAAGATGATCTCAATAAAGATCGAAACGTGGGCACGAACAGAAAATATTTTTCTGAAACCTACATCACACCAGACCTTATCTCACGATTTCTGAATAATTGTACCACTAAATATAATGGATTTTGTTATAATAAACCCCGCATACTAAGAACCTTACTCATTAAGTTATAAATTTGGGTGGTTAGAAGGTTTTTTTTTTAATCAAAGCTCGCCTATCGAATTATGCTTCTGTAAAACACTACAAACGGTGTGATTAAAAAATTAATCTGCTCTCAAATTTGTTTTTAAGAAAAAATTAACAGTTTTGGAGGGAATTGTTTGGTTTTAACATATTTAGTTTTAAGTTATAAATCTAAATTTACTTATATATACTTTAATGACCAAAATAATTCAAAATTACAACATTTCTGATTATTTGAAACGAATTAGAACTAATTCGAGTAGACTAAATTGAATGAAAATATTTACATCGATCCGCCGCTGAAGATGGCGAGAGGCCGAACGCATCTGACACAACTTACGCACGTGTTAATGCATCACCTCGCCGACCACATGAAGAAATCTTAAAGTTTTGTATTAGTTAAATATTTGTCAAATTTATTACAAGCTGTCATTGTACTTTTATCCTATACTCTGTGTGATACTTAATATTAAAAAGTAACTAATACTCCTATCTAACGTTCTAAGGCATGCAGAAATAATTGGATAATCTTAAAAAGGTTTAAGGTAAGGCGAGACTGGGTTTAACAGGTTCAAGAAACTTGATGATAGTCATAAACAATAGCTCATTAAACACCAAAAAAGTTATTAAAACATAAATAACCAACAATTTTTTTTCGATTTTCAGTTATTTGGTTTAACATTTATCTTTATGAACATTATGATTTAAGAATTGAAGCAATTGTAAACGGTATTTTTCAAAATTTGCATTATCGTTTAAAAATTGTGTACTTTAATGTTTAAGGGTACCTTAAAACCGATGTTTTTAATGCAAAATGTAGTCTCGTGTAAAATGTTTTTTAAACAAAGTCCATGATTATTCAGATATCGTGAGATGTGGTCTGGTGTGATGTAGGTATCAGAAAAACATTTTCTTTATCGTGCCAACGTTTCGATCTTTTATTGAGATCGTCTTCAGGGCCTGGGATTTACAAACATAGTTTTCATTTAGAAAATACATATAGGATGTAGAAAAGTGAATTTATACAATGCAAAATATATTTTATATTCCATCAAAGTATTTCTACTCACTCAAAGTGTTTGTTTTTTGTGTAATTGTGCCATTCTTGCGTGTCGTGTTGAGAGTGCCAGTGAAATTTTGCTGTTTAATGTTTATATATGTTAGATTTTGAAGGGGTGGGTTAAAGTTCATAATTTTAATGTGCAAACACTAGATTTTTTTAGTTTTACTTTACCATCGAAATGACCCACTGAGGTCACTATTACATTTTAAACTTTTTTTATGCGGTAAAAGCTGAAAAGTACATCGATTAAAAAAAGCACTTCAGGTCGATAAAAGCAAATTGGGGTTGAGTACTTATAGAAAACCGGCGTATACCCGATTTATTTACAAAATTAATTACTTTTTACCGGATTTTCAATTACGAGATAAATACGATTCCTGGCATTATCGAATCAATGACATTTTTTATAGTTTCTTTTATACCATTGAGAAAATAAAACTCGAAAATTTTCGGAATGCGTCGGTCACGAAATGTTGCGTAACCTTTGAAAAACAAACAGGCAGCAAAGGAAATAAATTAAAGAACAAATCCCAAATTCGATTTTAAACCTGACAAATGGAAAACTGAGGGTTTTAATTGAAGGGTTTAAGTACAAATTGAATTTCAGATTTCTATTCATGAGCCCGAGACCCAGTTCCTCCGGATTTTCATTATTTACACAACACCTTGATCAGGGTCTATACCGAAATCACCTGGTGAAGACAGCCAACCTGTCGACACGCACAATCAAGGGAGCCCTCGGTTATACCCTTACGAATCAAGCATTATTCATTTCGACCTTTTTGACCGTTTAGAGAAAGCGGAAGATTCGACACTTTGGTTTTCTTTGATGGTGTAATAAAACTCTTTGTTAACAGGTTTCGAAGGTTGCCGTTTCTCTTGCCGAAAAGTAATTTAAACTCTGGTCTTTTATAAAAAAAAAAAATTCAATTCATAGTTTTAACACAAAGTTTCTCACATTAGAAAATTTTGAAGGCTTGATTATTTAAATTCAATATATAGTCTTATAACATTCTTCTTTATTTAACTAATATATAACCAATACGCTGCTTGTAGTGAAAGGTTACTCAGTGTGACACATTTGTTCACGGGGTGCCACGCCTTGGACTTCTACAGGGAGCGAGTAGGTAGGGCACCGACGATCTTTGGACAAGAGAGTACCCCTGTTCTGATTTTTAAGTGAAATGAGAGTTTACTTATCTGTAAATATTGTAAATACAGAGAACATGTATATGTCAGTATTTGTTAGTTGGTGAGTACTGAATTGAGAGGGCCAATGACGTAACGTCCAGAACCCCATCGGGCCTCAGAGTACGTTGGAGGCCGGTCACGTCCGATCTATACTCCGATAGTCCGATCTATCCTATATTATCTAATAAAGAATTCCAATTTTCAATTTTAATGGAATCTTTTATTCAACAACAATAAATTAACCACACAAAAACTTTACTCGCACCACGTTGTTCATCCGGAGTGGAACTGAGGAGTCCTTCCAAGCCATCCAATCTTTCGAATTAAAAGTCCTTAGACAAATCGTCAATGCTCAATACTACGTAACTAAATTTACTATCCACAACGACCTCAGCATCCTTTTGTCAACGAACTGATTCGTACCAGGTTACCACAGTGTCACACCGGCCCTTACTGCTCGACATCCAATCTCGACAACCCTCCACATCGCCTTAATCAAAGTGACCTCCTTGCCCCTTAATCCCTCATACTGACTGCCAGCATTGTTCTCTGTCTGTGTGATCACATTTATAATATGTATAGAATATTAATAAATTTAAAAAATAGATCTTATCATTTGTTGACATTATGTTAGTAATTATTATATTATAGACCTGATGAAGCGCTAATAATTACTGAAAGGTGTGGTAATTAGTGATAGTTAATCGCTATTTATTTAGAAATCGAGAGATGCGGTCTGGTGTGATGTAAGTATCAGAAAAACATTTTCTTTACCGTGCCAAAGTTCGATCTCTATTGAGATCATCTTCAGGGCTCAAAGTGTTTGTCTTCTGTGTAATTGTGCCATTCTTGCGTGTCGTGTAGAGAGTGCCCTTGCCTTTTAAATAATATTATAATTTTGTCAGCTGATTACTAATTGTACTGGGCATAAAAGGAGTTCATGCAAAATGAACCACGTTTTAGGGTGAAATTGCACCCCAGGAGGCAGGGAAAAGAAGCTCAGGTCCAGGTTTACAACACACCTGTTACAGCAAAACTCAGGATTATTGCAACTTCAACTAGAAAATGTCGAATCAATAGATTAGTAAAAGTTTTCGAGTGGTAGAAGATAGTCAATATATGTTCTGCCAGGAAAAGTAAGAAACCGCAGTACATATTATATGGCCTGACTATGGAAAAAAGGTTTCAAGGGCAAATAAACACTAAATCCCGTGAGTATAACTGATGAACGCCATTAAGGCTATCATAAATAGACTGAAATTGAGTGAACAATAATCCAAATTATTAGTCAGAGACGGTGAGATGCGGTCTGGCGTGACGCAGGTTTTAGATAAACATTTTCGATTTTTATTGAGATCATCTTTAGAGCTGAAAGTGTTCGTTTTCAGTACTTGAGTCATTGTTGTGTGTCATGTTGAGAGTGCCCAATCACCATCATCACTAATCACCATACAAAATAATCCAAATTATGAGAAATCGATATGACCACAAAAATTACAATCTTCAGTCTTGAAGGCTTATCCTCGCAAAGATTAATAGATGGTTATCCAAGAATATTTTATTATATTTTAGGAGTCACTATCAACTCATTGGGGTATAATAAAAATTGATTATGGTGCTATAATCCAATTTAGGAGGAGCTCAACAGTTTTACCTGATGGACGTGGTGCCATATTCTTGCAGCCATCTCAGAAACAAATCGTCAATATATTTGTCTTGAAGTCTTAGCTTCTAAATTTTCATTGAATATGTCGCATGCTGCAGGAAAATATTTTACTAGTTTGTTTTTCTCAATTCAAGCAAAAATATCTAAGAAGCCAATATCAAGGTTATGGAGGCTAATAAAGAGCCTGAAGCTAGATGAGCACTATTGTTCTGATGGGCGTAGTAAGCAAGGCCCTTTAGCCACTGAAACAAATTTATCCATGAACATTTTGCCCAAACCGGTTCTTTTATGATTACTGTCGATAGTATAGTCAGGAGGTTCGGCCATACATGACTTACGGCAAAATGGCCAGTTCAATTGAAAACACACAAAGGATAATTACACGTTGAATTTCTGACCATAAAATAAAACATAAATAAAATTATCTAGGATAAAAAAAATGTGTATTTAATAGTCCATGACTAGTGTATAGGCAATAAAAAAAATATTGCAGCTGTAAGGTCACCTTTTCTTAGTTAAGATTGTCGAGAATAAAAGTTTTATTAGTACTGTTACATTTGGATTTTAGTAGCTGCTAGTAATAGAATTCTCTAATAATAATTTTTTTAATCTTATTTACTGGTATGAACATGCGTATAAAAATTGGGAAATTAAGGAATCTTAGAATTAGATGAATTTATTTGTACTAAGGTCGGTTATTACGTTTTGAGTTAAAATTATTAAAAAATATTTACGATCTCTTTTTATCAAAATGAACGACTTTTCTCATCAGGTCATTGGGGTCCACTAGAAGATCCGTTCGAATCGTGACGGGGGCCGTTTTCTCGCGGGCGGTGTTATTTTTTCTTGATTACGTGAACCGCTTTTCCACGCAAAAACAACCAATTTTATAACGTTTTAAGTTTATATCAGAACCGCCAGGCTTTCCATTTTTCGAATCCTGGGTCGGTTGCGTGCAATATACGGGAGGGACTTCAACAAAGAAAAGTAATTTTGGAGATGCCATCTCCTTAGATTCTCGTTTATCAACCCTGATGCAAGCCAAAAAATACGGCAGGGCGGCTCGGCTGACATAAAATATTTCAACGAATATACGTTGTGATAATGTCTGACAAAAATATAACCAGAACAAGCGGACCAGAGGATGACTTGGACCAATTTGTCAACTGTTTCAGCTACTCGAAAATCGATCTTGAAACTTCTCAATGTACGGAACATATAGAATACATATTTTATTATAAAAATCTACAGTGCCAAATGCATCGCTCGATTTCATAGGTGGTATAAATTAATAACCAATAGTTAAGGAACCGTATATAATTGTGATCTCAAAACTCAGTTCTCATATAAACAAAATGATCCCACGAGGTTAGGAAAATAATTATATTTCAATTTATTACTTTGATTTATTAAGACAGTGCAAGGCTGTATATAAAAGTTAAAGATAGTCGTTCCATTTGAATAAGACACAATGGTGTGCCAACAAAGTCATCAGTTCATATTGATTTATGCTAGTATTAACCAGTAAAATGTTTAATTGGAAAGAAAAATTATTTTTTTCATTAATTATTTGATAGTAACATCAATTACAAAAGAAATATATAGACAAATGTTGAATTTTGTGCATGATTTGATGCGGTAGATTTTAAAATTTTGTGAAGTCAAGGTTAATGAAAATTACTTAATGTTTTTATGTGAGGTTTTGGCTGAAATGGAATAGTCAGTAGGAATGATAATTGATGGAGTGAGTGTGGCGTTCAATACTTTCTAAAAGGATAGTTCCTACTCACAGTAAGTTGTTTTGCAACGATCCGGATTTCGAGCTTTTTAGCTCATCATCAGGTTGAAGGACTTCTACATTCTGATGATGAGCAAAAAGCTCCTTTCAGAAAGTATGGAATAGTTAGTTTCATGAGCGGTATTCGAACCCACGACCTTCGGCTAAACACTCCGCTGCTCTTACCGAAGGTCGTGGGTTCGAATACCGCTCGTAACACTAACTTTTTCATTTCAACCACTACCTTACATAAAAAGATTAGGTAATTGAAAGCAGTACTTTGGTCAATAGGTCACAAAAATATAGAGTTAAGGAAAATATTATCGATTGTTGAAAGAATATAGCTCATTCGAACTGAAATATTGATGATACCAATCATCAAAACGATTTATTTATAGAATAGTTGTAGAAATACTTAAAGAAATAATTCAACAAAAAACTGATACGTTTTTTATATCGAACTCGATATAGCCTAGAAGAAAATAAAATTATCAGTCCGTTAAAATAATTATAAGATAGTAAATAATTCGATATAATTAGGCGGTATGTTAAAATTAGAGTATGGTTACTATATTATTTTGCACTTCCTGATCGTTATGGTGTCTGTTTGTGAAGACAGAGAAAAGGCTGACCCGACTGAATTGATCAACAATTGGCACACTAACCAGCCAAGCTTATTTAATGAAAATTAAGCCTATTTGTTAAATTTGACAATACATGTTATCACGAACGATGATAGCGTCGAAATTTATTGTGCTTTCATATATTTTCTGTTACGTGCGGGCAACAACGTTCAATACAAAATTTGTTTTTATATTGTTATGACGTTTGAGTTTTTTGTGGGTTTTTTTCCATAGCCACTAAGTGAGATTATACGAGTCATGATTAATTTCAGTCTGTGCAAAATTTATAAAAACCGTTCTTCACTCGTAAATTAATATCTTAATTTTAAATTATTTGGCTAAATAGTTTCAGTTATTATTTTTTTCTTTATAGGACTTGTTAAGTATGTTAATATTAACTTTTAAATTTTTAGGTGACTTTTGTTAGGATATTGCCCAACTTTTTCAAAAGTACTTTATCCCTAAATCTAATGGTGAAATGTTCCTGTATTCATAATTTTTCATAATTTTTTCTTAGCTATTACTTTTTAAAATTTATCCTCTGGATTTCAAGTCTAAAATTTATCCATTTCATTTCGTGCTCCGATTGAACAAATAACGTCTTTAAATTAATTAATCTTTCTGTAAGGCATTAGTTGAAAGAGAAAAGTCATTGTCACGAGCGGGCTTCGAACCCACGATCTTCGGCTAAATAAGTTGCTACTTTACCACTCGAGCTGTAATATAATTGATTTACTTTAATGTTAATAAAAATAAGTACCAAGTTTACTGTTGAACTTGCAACTGCACATTTTACTTTTTGTAAAAGATGGTTCTACTCACAGATTAAAACGTGCCAGTGATGAATTCCTGAGTAGAACCACACTTTATAAAAAGTGAATCGACATACTCACCCCAAAATATTACTTCTACTGCACATTCCCATAGAACTACCGAATGTGTGTTGACACAACATCGCACACGTACCAATGGGTTCCCCAATTTAACAGCCTCGAACTTTTTCTATTCTTTTTTTTTATATTGACAAAAATACTGTGTGGAACATGACAGCTAATCTTCAACAATTCTTTTAGAAAAGTGGTAAAGTTAGTATATACCATATCATTTTTTCATGTAATACTTTATGTTAAACAATAAATGTTTGATTTAATAGTAGTTGTAGGGATTGCAATTCGTAAGAATCAATTAAATCAAACGACACCACCTTCGTGAATAATTGATGGTCGTGTATAATATTTTAATAACGTCAAGATCGGAAAGAACGGCGGGAAGAATTATATATAAAAAAAATTGATACCAGATAAGAGGCGATAAGAATGTGACAGCCTTGCAGAAAACGAATAAACAACGTTGATAGTGATTGTCTAATAATAAAAAAGTCACACCACCCGCTCTCGACTTCTATTATCGAGACAACAAAGTACAGAAGCTTAAGAGATAATAAAACTTGTTCTCATTTTAAAAATAATTTTATAACCGTTGTGTTTTTTAACCATACGGATAAATTTTATTGTTTAACATAAAGATAAACCAATGAAGAAATAATTTTCACTTCTATCTCTTGTCTATATTTAGGAATAACTAAAAAAGCTGATACTTAAAGTAATTTTTCAAATGAAGATTTAAGTAAAAATGCGGGGGTTGCAAATGCGGGAAAATTGAGAAAAGAGCCAAAGAAGAATGATTACGATCTATTTATTAAAATAAATTTAAAAGTTTTATTTTTAAAACTAGAAGCTATTTATTTTCATATGATTTTTCATCACAACCGAAGTGCAAAAGTTAAATAATGGGCATACTTAATTTTGGTTTTTCAAAAAGGAAAGCCGAAGATTAATTAAATTAGATTAAGAAGAAGGTGAGTGTATAAAAACATTGATGGCTAAGTTCCAATTCGGAGCAAGTATTCAGGTTGAAATATTTCTGCGCAAAATGCGACCTCTGCACTCTTAAACATCGCGAACTACATAAATTCTAATTGTACTTGACACACTTTTCGAAAAGCGGTGGAAATAACTAAAATTGAAATAATCCGGATAAAAAGAGATAATTTGTGAAAAAAAAGTTTTAACTCTGTTGGGTACGTCGGTTCTCGTTGGTCGACTTGAAGAATTCCGTTTTTTAAACAGATTCACCAAAAATGGCTGTATAAACTGAGATAATGGTTGACGATGAGTAATGATCCGACTGCTGACACCGGTTCATCAGCTAGCAGAAAAAATTTCTGCCTGCCCGTTATCCAAACAATCGAGGTGTTATGTTTTTAAACCCCTTTTGATCGACATTGAAAAAAAAAAATTAAGTCAAACAAAATATTTGTCTAACAGCAAAACATGTTTCGCATATCTTCATTATTGAGCTTTTGAAAACCGCGGTGGCAGCTGTTTTGTGATAAGCACTTTTTCTTCTAATGAAAATTTCTGTATAAATTGAACCTTTGTTTTAAAAATAATTCTGTCTGGGATTTGTCAAATAGTGTTTGATTATCTACAATTGAATATTTTGTTTCAAAATGTCTTAAATGACGACCAATTGCAGAAATGCCTTTTAAAGAACTTTTTACCCAATTGGACCCGCAGGTTTTCAAACAATGTTCCTCGTACATTGAGCGAACCGCGCGCGTTCCCACAATCACGGATCTTCCCTTTAATTGCTACGCTTTCCTGATCGAATAGGAAACACGTTACGTGCTTTACTTTATAACGAAAGCACCAGTTACACTTGAAATGCTCTTTTAAAATCGCGGACAATTGTTTTCCCACAGCCGTCCGATTGAAAATGAGGAAAGTGTGCGAAATATGTTCTGCCCGCTTTTCAAAGTAATTCGCATGAGGTAAGTTATGGCCTATTCATAGGGCAAATTACACCCCCGGCTCTTCATACTAGGCGTATAATAATCGGAGAACAATAGAATAAAAAATAAATGCTTTCATAGCTTATTTGCATCCGTCTCTTCTTCTTCTTATTTTTTAATGCCAGTGGGATAATAAGTCACTCATGCAATAAATATTTACCAATTATAATTTACCACGACATGCAGAGTATTTGTTATTAATTCTATTAAAAATAGAACGATAACTAAATAAAATACAAAATGTGCTAGCGCCAGAGAAACAGGCAAAAAGCCTACCAAATAATACGACATTTTATACATACAGTTACATAAGTTTTAAAAAAATCTTGTGAATATAATAATTATGTCTTTCTTAGAAATTACACAAATATAAATCTGTCCTGTTATACAAAAATATATTGAAAAGAAAAGAAGTCCTGTGTCCCCTCCTAGTATGAGCACTACAAAACTATTAACATCCCAAAATAAAACCTACCTATAACATAATATAAAAGCTACGTTAAGCTAAACACAATCGAATTTTTATAATAGAAATAATGTATAGTGATTAGAGACGGTTAATCGATAATTATTTAGAAATGGTGAGATGTGGTGTGGTGTGATGTAGGTTTCAGAAAAACATTTTCATGCCAACGTTTCGATCTTCATCAGGTGGGCTTTACAAACATTGTTTAAATGTATTTGTTAAATTTAAACAATTTTTGAAAATCCCAGGCCATGAAGATGATCTCAATAGAGATCGAAACGGTGGCACAATAGAGAAAATGTTTTTCTGAAACCTACATCACACCAGACCGCATGTCAAGATTTCTGAATAATAATATTAACAATGTTGTAAATATATAAACAAAAATCAATTCCACAAAGAAAAAAAAATCAATTTTAACATTTATACAATCAATCATAATTTCGCTCGTGAATTAAAGAGCACCTACAATTTCATGAATTCCTGCAAATTAAATTAAGAAACAAGTTTGTGACAGCAAGAACCCATTATAGTTTGTTTTCTATTCAAAAGTGACATGAAATCATAGTTGATAAATATACTTTTTATGAAGTCTCTGAAACCAACTTTTTTGAGAACGGGGCATTTACATACAAAATGAAAGCGGTCTTCTTCATCCTTGCAGTTACATAAAGAATAAAATCTTGCCCGTTTGGAATAGAGTTTTTGTTTTCAGATAAAATAAACTTTCATCAGTGATCTTATCGCATTTGAATCAAATCTACTATCTAGTTTATTTTATTGTTTTCTACCAAGTTTCACAAGCTTATACACACTGCACATCGCACTGACTAATTTCGAATATATGTTGAAATTTAGATATTATGTGTGGTGATTAATGACCGTTTGTCGATGATTATTCAGAAATCGTGAGATGCGTCTGGTATGACGTATGTTTCGTTCTTTATTGAGATCGTCTTCAGATTAGATATAGAATCTAATCTGGAAACCTGCGGCAAAAAAACAAAATGTTTTGCAAAAAGTCTGGATTGAACCGGTTATTAAAATAATCGCCTTAATTACAGTTCAATTCAAAATAGTACAAATATTGACCAATTTCTTCGTCATAAATTGCAATATATGTTGTGTGTAAGGGTGTTGAACCTACAATTTGGCCCTTACCTATCATTTTGTTATTTTGTAAAAGATACTTGTCCTCACAAAATTTCACAGTCACATTGAACACGGCGTATGTCGAACGCGTCTGACAGGCCAACGCAGCGTGGATAGACAGACAAAATTACATATTTGTCACAAATGACAAGAACAATTCACCCAACTTCTTTGGACGGTTTAATATCGCTCAATTGTTCCAGTTATTGTTTTCATCAAATTAATAAATCTTTATTAAAATAACAAGACATTTGAGTTGAAATCCAAAAGTATCCCTTGAATAAATCATTTGAGCCCAATATAAATAATTCTTAACACCTAAAACGACAGTTTCATAATTGGTATTAATATTACTAAATGTCTTAATGGCCCATTGATAAAAATCTTAAGGTTCTTTTTTAATATTGCGAAGTTTTTTAATATATCATGTTTGTTATAATCTTGTACGTCAATTTAAACAAACTGGGTCAAAAGGGTGATTAATATTCTCTGTATTTTTACACTTAAATAAGGGGCGATCAATAAAATATTCGTTATATATTTTTATCTTACTACAATATAAATTTATCTACTGTGTAAAAATAACCGAAAATACTTAATCATTTTAAATTGGTCACACCCATAAAAATTTTTGGATATTTTTGTATCATCAACCAAATAATATTCTAAATCATTAACAGTATCATTATATTCAGAACTAAAATTACATAAACCTTTTTCAATCCACTAATGTATATTCAACATTAAAAACTTATCATTGGACTATACGGTATAAGTTATCGAACAGTAAGTTTTAGTTTTTCAATATAATTTTTTTTAACAAACAAAAATATATTTCTCCTGCCATGACTTTGTTTAATGCTGTTTTGTTCCACTATTAAACTATTCAAATAGCGTTAAAATGTATCGTTATTATATTGGATAAAAAAGGGAGGGGATATCCATATTAATGTGTGGTGATTGAATGTATACAAAAAAATATATTTTGCATTGTACAAATTCAATTTTTTCCACATCCTACATGCGCACAAGATGCGGTATTGTGTGACGTAGTTTTCAGAAAAAACATTTTCTTCATCGTGCCAACGTTTCGATCTTTATTGAGGTCATCTTCAGGCCTAGGATTTACAAATATTGTTTAAATTTAACAAAAACATGTAGGGTGTGGAAAAAAGTGAATTTATACAATGCACAAAATATTTCCTAAATGATTTGATTGAATAAAAAAATATTTTTTTGCAGACCAGACAGCATCTCACTATTTCTGAATATTCATCGACTAACGGTTACTAATCACCATACACTTGTTTCATACCATTATTGTTACTATTTTTAGTTGTTCGATCTAAATTTTGACATTAAGTCCATTTAAGACATTAAACAAAAAAATTTTTTTTCAGTCTTGAACAGAAGATAAGGAGCAAAAGATCATCTTTTGTTAATAGTCCTCCTCAACAGCAAGTTAGCCCTTTCCGGATGATAGGATTACCTGGATATAGGCCTGGAGGTGACTTAGTATGTAAACGAGAATCTGGCTTCCGATCTGGAGGTAATCATTTCTCACCTAAGAATCCTATTTTCCATTGATTATTTCCTTTCCTAAGTGAACCATTAATTACCGTTGACGTCTGAAACCCCTTGAAAGATGGAATGTAGAGAGGGTAATGGACAGGGATGTGTTTGGTTTCTCGTTAACATAATCGGACCCGAACCATGAAAAAATTAAAACTGCCATGCAGAATGTGTTATTTCATACCTGCAATATTGGCGACTTGAGGCAAGAAATTTAGCTTTTATTTACAACAAACTTGCTATAGCCCGGGCATTTCCGACTCTGCTGAAGGCGTACTGGGCATTGTTATGCCAAGGAGAAGAGGAAACCGAAGTTTATAAAAATGTTGCTGCGAAGGCCTACAGGGAAGAAAGCTTCAAGGGCAATGAAAAACTAAATCACGCAAATAAAACTGAGGGACCATTATCAAGGTTATCTTCACTAATAAAAAGCTTGACTTTACATACTGAGTTATAAACCGCAAGAGAGAGAGTTCCCACTTGATGTATGCTTTGCAAAATTTCTTTATCCACTACAAAAATAAATCTTCAATCTACGATCAGTCTTGAATGCTAGCCTAAGAAAAGTAAGCCATGAACCGGAATAAGTAATAATACAACCATGGCGGGGGTGTCGGTTGAAGGAGAGTGACTTATCGCACTTTATATAGTGAATTATAATCCACACGAGAAGAAAAGAGAAAATCCATGAAGGGGGAAGAGAAACAAATCTGCAATCTCCAACCAATCTTGAATGTTTAGCTTACAAATAGTAAATCGTTAACGGAATATATGGTATTCTGAAGGTGCAAGGTCAGTTATCGGACCAGGGCGAGCCCAACTTTATTAATTGTTTATTTGCAATGATGTCATACTGCAGTAAAAGAATTTACCGTCCTGTCTTTCTCAATCCGATTAAATATCGGAGGAGATATGAAGGTGAATAAAAATCTACTTGTCGGTCCAAGTGCATAAATCACGAAAAAAATTAAGAAATAAGCAAATGATATCAATAGATTTGATACTCTATTCAACTGGTATAAAAAAAAAAAAAAAAAAAAGGGAAATCATATTGCTGCTTCAATTATTAACTGAAGCGCGAATCTGTACATGCATATACATACGTGTACAGAGCTGGGCCTATCACGGCAATTCCAGCTTCAATAATATACAATGAATTACCGGCGGGCCTCGAGAATCATCAACACGTGTTATGGTTGTCCGGGAGCAGACCTCCTCACTGTTATTCATCCAGTCTCCGAGGTTCGGCTCCAGAGGCTACCACGAGAATAAATACGTTCACTCAAAACATGCTAAGGACGGAAAAGAATCAGGGATACTCTCTGCTTCGCTGTTAGAACAATTCTTATATCGGGTGACATTCGTATCTTCTCTCAATACGTAGACAAGGAATTGCACCTTTCAATTAGGTGTGACACATTGGGTAAACTTTCTCTATTTTCCGGACAAAGTACACGGGCTTTGACCCAAAAGTAAGTAAGTACCTGTGCATTAACCTCGCAGGCCGATCCTTAATCGGGTGAGGATAAACCTACTTCTAGGAGTCATGCAATTTATGGACAGTACTAATGAAGAGAGCTTCTCTGCTGATACGGGGCGCCGATGCTGCAACCTTCTTTTAATCATACATTTTTTATTGCAGTTTTACCATCTCGGTGCCTTATCGCGGAGGGTAAGTTTTTTCGTTATTTTCCAGACCAACCTGTCCAGGTGCCCAGACAACAACCACCGTTTTGCTCTAATTGATGTCACTCTAACAACGGTTTTAACTTATTTCATGTTGTGTTTGTACTTTACCACGTAAAGATTGTATTAGTTTATTTGGTTATTTAATATATCATATCTTAAATCATATGTTAAAATAATTATAATACACATATGTATATGTTGTGTCTGATTTGTGTCTGTATTTTTTCTTTTCATACCTTTCATTAATGTGTGTTTTCTGATTTGTATTTATTTATTTATTTAAAAGAGATAATAAAAGCTATTTTACTATGTTCTGCAAGTATTAAACATTGAACAAAAATGAATGTTCACATATTTGATAGAGCATGTATAAAATCCATTAAGTAAATATAACATAGTATAATATATTTTCAAAATAAAGTTACTATCGGTTTTTCAGATAGCTTTTTTCGTTTTACACTGGGTTCATTTCATTATGGAAAGAAATAAGAAATGATCATGAGTCATTATCTTTGTTGATTAATCTGTCGTTGTTTCCTGATTATTATTATTTCTTGTGATAATTTCGTTTGAACAATAGAAGCAATAATAACATAAGTTGCCATTGTTTTCTTTTCTTATCCTTTTTTTTTAAAAAAAAGGGGATTTAGCTTGTGTTACCAAGTTACCAAGTATTGTAAATAATGGCCATTTTTGTTCTGTATATTTATGATCACGTACATTTTCAATTCGCGCTGGACATTTGGAACAATGGATTTCTCTGGGAATTAGTACCCCTCGGTCATACTGGACTGCTCGTCAATTGCCAATTTTCACCAAACCGCATCTCAACATTAATAATCGTTTCCAAATATGGCGCTTGAAGAGTGTAAGGTCGTATAAAAAAATAATCACAACTTGTACAATTGTTACGGGTTGGCTTCCCGCAAAACCTGTATTGCGGTTCAACCGACTGACTTCCATGTTTTTATTCAGAGTTTATTACACTTTTCTTTATACAGGCTCAGACTAAAAACAATATTAAAAATCTCTGACGTATTAGATCTCTTCTCCGTTTGGAATATGATCAACAATTATTTGATTAATTATACTAAAAATAATGTTCCCTGTCGTCTTAAAGCAACTTTTATATGTATTTATTATAGTATAATATTCACTAATTTCGTGGTCCGCTTGACCAATTAATATGTTATAGGTGGTTATCCTTTTGACTTGTTAAGGTTTTTAGTTTAGATAAAAAATCAATGCACGAGCGGGATTCGAACTCACGACCTTCGGCTAGATACACCGTTGCTCTACCACTTGAGCTATCGTGACCTTGATCCTCTCGAACACTTCCCATCTCAACCCCACCTTTTGATTTGTCCCTATTTTTTGCCATTTTCCAAATTAGCTGTTCAAATTGGCTCGTGCCATTTACTTTTTCTATTTGAACTAAAAACCTTAATTATAAGATAGTTTAATATATTAATCTATATATGTATTAGTAGTCATAATTGTCTGTATTATTGTAAAAGAAGGATAGGAAGGAAATTATTTAAAGGTTCTTCCTTATCATTCAATTTTAGTCGGTTAATTGATGCAAATGTAACGGGTTTGGACTGAAAAGTAGACACCACCTGCTAAATGCTAACTTTCTTATTCCAAAAGCCGTTCAGCAGAAGTTCAGGAGATATAGGCTGATGAGCCAACAAATCAAGGTTATGAACTTAATGAATCTGGCTGACTGGAAAAATATATACAAAGTTTGACCAAACAGCACTTCAACAAGAAGTGTTTTAATTTTATTTTCTTGTTTTGTCGTGAAAGAGTTTGAAAACGGGTAAGAAAAAACATAAGAATGAATATTTATCCGAGTCGGTGAACATGACCTTAAGGTTTTTTGGTTATCTCCGTCTATGGATTATAATAGTAATAAGAAGAATTCAGATATCGTAAGATGCGGTCTGGTGTGATGAGGTTTCAGAAAAACATTTTCTTTGTCGTGCAACGTTTCGATCTTTATTAAGATCATCTTCAGAGACTAGGCTTTACAAACATCGGTTAAATTTAACAAATAGATGTAGGATGTGGGAAATTTTTTTAAATTAACGTGTGTGTATGTGTTTTCATATCCTACTTGCATTTGTAAAATTGAAACGATGTTTAAAAATCCCAGGCGCTGAAGATGATTTCGATAAAGATCGAAACGTTGGCAGGATGTTTTTCTAATGGTTTTCTGTTGTTCCAAAACCTACGTCATACCAGACCGCATCTCACGATATCTGAATAATTACTTATTTTGGTTTGGGTAGAAATGAAAAAGTTAGTGTCACGACCGGGTTTCGAACCTTCGGCTTAACAACTTTAACATTAAAGGTCGGGGTTCGAATTTCGAACTTTTTCATTAGAAAGGTTAATTAATTTAAAGAAGTAATTTGGTCAATGGACCACTAAATGAATGGGTTTATAATTGACATTAAGGCTGAGTTGAGAGAACTATTGGGTTGTCCGGAAAATAATGCAGGATTTTAAGTTTTCATTAAAAAAAATCTATATAAAATATTCTGTTTACGTTTACAGGATTACTCATTTGTATGAATGTCAACACTTATTAATCCTCTTCCAAATGATATTGTTTGTTTACCTCTGTAGCATTCCGCTACTTGGAAATAATTCAGTCATCCTTATAATGTCAAAGCGAGAATTTCGTACGATTTTCTTTTACGAGTTTAAACTCGGCCGAAGCGGAGCCCAAACGGCTAGAAACATTAACCAAGTCTGGGGCGAGGGTTGTGTTAATGAGTGCACTGTGCAAAGGTGGTTTAAAAAATTTCGGGAGGGAGATTTCAGCCTTGAAGATGAAGAAGGTCGTGGAAGGCCTTCCTCTCTTAATGATGATGTTCTGCGATCAGTGGTGGAAGAAAACCCCAAAACAACTGTTCGAGAACTTGCAGAGCAACTCAAAGTCAGTAAAACGACCGTCGCTGACCACCTCTTTGGTCAATCGGAAAGGGCCCATTTTGTTGCATGACAACGCTCGACCACATGTGTCACGTGTAACGTCACAAAAATTATTGGAGCTTGGCTATGAAACTTTGCCTCACCCACCCTACTCTCCGGACCTCTCGCCTACTGACTACCATTTTTTTAGACACCTGGACCACTACTTACAACACATAATATTCAAAAATCAAACGGAACTGGAAAATGCATTTATTGACTTTATCAATTCTAAAAATTCTGAATTCTACTCAGACGGAATTAATAAGTTACCAACACGTTGGGAGAAATGTATTGAGAGTATGGGAAATTATTTTGATTAAAGAACATTGCTTTAAAGTAACTAGTTTCTTTTTTTTTTGTTTAATACCAAAATCCTGCATTATTTTCCGGACAACCCAATATTATTAATATACAATTAGTAATATTAGAAAATGAAATTGTAACTTAATTTGTGCAATATTGAAATGAAAACATAACTTTTCTATGTTGGAATAATGTTTCAGAAACACTTTTGCTGTTACTTATTGAGAAGGGAGCTAGTATGGATAATTTAGGGGCAAAACTCAGGATAAAAAAATTACTCCGAAGAATATCAAGTACCATGATTTAGTGTAAATTCTAACCAGACTCATGTTTTTTTCTTGTTTCACAATGTTATTTGTGTTATGTTATCCACAATTGACGAGGCCCTAAGGTACAGAAAGGCTAGCAGTCGGATAAAGAAATGCAAAGCTAAGAAAAAAGGGCTGACGAATGTACTCTGCCCGCCCTAAAACGTAAAAAGGTTGAAAAAGAACATTACAAATTATCATTGTGCTATTTTGTACCCAAAATATCCCATAAATGTCATCTTTGTCTAGAAATTTTTCTGTAAAAAAAAGAAAAGAAAAAATCTTTCTATATATGTATTATAATATAAACAGTAAAAGATTTGTTGAAATTTCTGTTTGTAAACTTTTGTGACAAGCAGTTTTCCCAAATTACGTTCAGCAATTTTATTGTTAACCTTTATTTTTAAACTTTTATTCGTAGAGCGATTACTTTCGAATTTAATAAAATTGTACATACGATCTGACAAGACACAACACAGATGTTTCAAACAGAAATCTATAAATCCAATCTACCTCTAATGCGAACATAAAGTAATTCTTTGAAAATACATTTTCAATCCGCATCGTTCAATCAAGAACAAATATATAAAGTATCACAATAAATAATATCAAAGAAAAAGTAAAAGCAGTATGGAAAAGGTATGTAATATACAAAAAGAACTAATTATTGTAAATAAAAGGTACATTGTATTTTGTACAGGCAAATGTATTGATCGATTGATTTTGATATTTTGAACTCCGAACATATCTTCACATAGAGAAAGACTTACAAACTTGAACACTTCTAACGGCAAATTGGACTTCACCTACTTACGGTTTTAGCAGTACAGGGTCGATTCTCGGACATATCCTGCACTACAGGGGCTGTAAGTCAAGTCAGCCCTCATCGCATACGGTTTATAATCTAGACACCGTTACTCTTCTCAAATCCATTCTCTCCTATTTTCATAACCTTGGAGTAAGTTGACGGGGTCCTTCATATTGAGGGTCAATGGTGTATTTAATAATCCAATCGCCCCTCTCACATTCACGCCAATAAATACACTTTATCTCAGAACGCAAATAAAGTTAGACAAATCGGACGAGGATAGGACTAGGGCCCTACTATGCTTCATAGCTGACAACCTGCAATTATTAATCAAGCAACTTCATGATATGAACATAAATATCAAAAGTAAGTGCTGGTGTGTCAACGCGCATACCAATTCTTAGTCGGCTGAGTACGATCCTTTTTCTTCGATTCTGGCCTAACGAATGCCACGCTTTGACTGAGCTCTTGATACAGGAGGTTTTTCTGTCGATCTGGCTGGTTTCATTTGTGTGTTAGAACAAGTGAAAATGTGACATTTTGTTATTTGATAAGGAAGCAAAAGGAAGTTTTATAAATGACGTGCTGAAATTAAATGTATTAAACATTTAAACCCATATTTTCAGTAATAATTTTTTTCATTCCAGCTCAACTACGTAATACATGACTTATTTGCCATACTTACCGTCCTTCTGTATTAGTTTACGGTTTAATGCTAGAGATTTTAAAAATTAAATAGATAAATACCTACCAATATGTGATATGAGTGGTACATTTTACATAAAAGCAGCACGAATCAACTGTGAACAGAAAAAACTTTCAGTACAATGATAGGAGCACGACTGTTGAAAATTACCGCTAAACTAAGTATTGATTTGAGCCGGAGGCGTCCGCAATCTAACATTTATCCGTGTGCGAAGTAACTTATCATTACCGACGTATGGCACTCATGCATTAACTGTCCAGGGTATGGAATTTCACAGGGGACTTTCCACCGTTCCTCTTTTGTTTATGTTTTCTGTTCAATTATGCATTTCTCGGTAATAATCCAGGGACCATCCGGCTGTGAGAGGAAGAACGGTCGACTGGCCCGAGACACTCGTTTCATCTTGATATAAACCTACTTCCTGAGTTTCGTCCGGTCAGGAAACATGGAATCGTTTTAACACCGCTATTAATCTCTGCAATGTAGGCTGCCTATCTAATTCGTCCTTCCATGACTTCGGACCTGTAGAACTGTCGGTACAGAACATGAATACGCTTAATTTGGCTTTAACAATATAGCACGGCCCATAGCAGTTTTTGAACATTTCTTTCAATACTTTCAGCTTCAAAAAAATTAAGCATCGTAGCAACTCTTACGATGACGATGAGACGTGGAAAAATAAGTAATCATAAATTTATTATTTTCTTTTAAAGTTGTTTTATTTAAAACACGGAATTGTTAAGTCGATTCCGTCTTATTTAAATTAGTTGATCATTTTAATTTTTTTTTTTTAGTAGTGGGTTAAAACGAATTTATAAACTCATTCCTTGGTCTTCGTTGAAAAAAAAAGTGTTACGAGCATGATTCTAGCCCACGACCTTCGGCTCAATACGCCACTGCTTAAGTGGTTAGATCAGTGGCGTGTTGAGCCGAAAGTCGTGGGTTCGAATCCCGCTCGCGGAACATTTTCATTTCAAACTAGACCTTGCATAAAAAGTAAAATTAATTGCAAAAAGTAATTTGGCCAATAGGCTACTAAATATGATTCTGCAGCAGTAGGTTTCAGCACCTTATCCATAATAAAGCCTGAAATATGAAAAATTGTATTATATATTATGATGGTATACATAAACGTCTGAAGCGTTCGCTAATTTTCATGGTCCGCTTGAACAATTAATATCTTTCAAGTAATGAAGGTATTTAATTGAGATAAAACGACAGTGTCACGAGCGGGATTCGAACACACGACATTCGGCTAAATTCAAAAGGTGAGGTTGAGATGGGAAGTTACGTACGAAATACCGAAACTTTTAATGCTGAAAATGAAAAATAACGAAAATAAGTTCAATTTCGTCCTTTCCACAGCCATCTTATCGAGCGAGTTCATAGGCTTTAGCTTTAACCAGATGGATGTACGTGTATTTTAAATTAGTCATACCTGAAGATGACCAAAGGCAGGCGACCGTTCAGAAGGGTGAAAAAACTGCCAACTCTTAAAATGGCGAGGGCTGAAACATATCTGTGGTGAAAAGTGAACGTTAGTCTATGAATATTTGGAAATCGTGAGATGCGGCGTGGTGTGATGTAGGCTTAAGGAAAACATTTTCTTTATGGAGCAACGTTTCGTTCTTTATTGATATCATCTTAAGAGCCGGGGATTGACAAACTTTGTTTAAATTTAACAAATACATATAGGATGTGGAAAAAAGAGAATTTATTCAACGCAAAAAAATATTTTTGTATATTCAATCATACGCAGAAAACAAACACTTTATGTGATTAGAATTACTTTAAATTAGAAATGTCGGAAACCCGGCAAAGAGGCCCAATAGGAAATCCCAGTTAATATATTGTAAGTACAGGAAATCGGACATCGGAAAAGTATGTAATTCTTTTATATTTAAAAATATATTCTTACAAATCGCGTTAGTTCAAACGTTTTAAAGTTATTGTAAATGTAGGTACCTTTAGTACAAAAGAGGCCGCACAGCACTGTCTCATAATCCTAGGCAATTTAATAGGAATATGGGATCGGCGTTCAACAAAGGTCTTTAGAAGTGGAAAGGGATTATATCGCAAGACATACACAAAAAGGAAAATTAAAAATTTTGTCAAAATTGTGGCAAGGAGGCCGTATCGGCATCCCAGGCCCAGGCAAAAAAGAAAAGGGAATCGGATTTTGTAAAAGTATGTAGTTCTTTTATAATAAAATTTATTTGTTTAAATCCTATTGGTTCAAACGTTTTGAAATACCACAATTAATTACGGTTTTTAGTTGAGATGAAAAAATATAGCAAAAGGAGGAAAAACTCGTAAGGTATCCTTTTAATTATGTTAATTAATTATACTTTTAATCTAAGGTTTTGGATGACATAAAAAACTAGTGTCAAGAGTGGAATCCGAATCCATGAAGTCATGACAGTTGCAGTGGTTAAAGCAGAGGCGACTCATTGACCCTAAGGTCGTGGGTTCGAATCCCGCTCGTGACACTAGCTTTTTCATATCAACCAAAACCTTAGATTAAAAGTATAATAAATTAATATAACTAATAGACCAATTATGACCACTTGATGAATACATAAGTACATGAGATCCTGATGTAATGATCATCCCCCCCCAATCCTAGACATATTTGCATTGATTATTCGGAAATCGTGAGCTGCGGTCGGGTGTGATGTAGGTTTCAGAAAAACATTTTTTTTTTTATCGTGCCGACGTTTCGATATTTATCGATATAATCTTCAGATAATTGTGCCATTCTTGCCGACGTTCAGCACGATAATGTATTTCTGAAATCTTCATCACACCAGACCGCATCTCACGATTTCTAAATAATTAATACAAGACATAGGATCGAAGACGCTACTTCTGTGGAGGAATCGAGTAAAAAGTCGTTACTCATCAGCATCTCGTTTGGCCATTGAAAAGCGTTTGGGGCAATCAGATGACCGGGACCATGCGTGGAGTAGACGTAGACCGCTTTGCTGCATTATCCATTTGTGAATCATAGCCTTTACAAAGACAGTCAGATACGGTATGGGGTGGAATCAACAATGTCCGTACCGAACTGTTTATCATACAGAACCTTTAACTAAACCAAGGATGTCCTTCTGGAATCTGTGGTACAATTTGCACAGTTTATCGGGTTCAACTTCTTGTTAACGCACGATAATGCTCGACCGCGTGGCTGGAGTTGTCATTCATTATTTGAGAATGTAGGGATTACCACAATGAATTTGCCATGTTTTCCTGACATGAATCCAATAGAACATGTTAAAGAGACAGGCTAGAAATCGCTGCGTCCAAGCGTTGAACAGCCTCAAACCGTACTTGCTGGACAATGGGATTCTATTTCACAAGACGAAATCGGGTCGTATAATCGATTCATTAATCTATGACTAGGAGACTTAAAGACCTCAGAGCGGGCAAAAGAAGTAATACGCATCATTGAGAGCAAAACTAGGTAATAAATTGTTAGAGTTGATGATAGGTGTCGGACTACGAGTGCACCACATTCAACCTTCCTCACTGAAGATGGCGCCATGCCGAAACGCTTTTAAATAATTAAACAATGCCAAGAGTGCTGACAGACCCAATAAGCGAACCTATGCCGTTCAAGCAATTATTAATTAAATTTTAATCTTCCATAAAATAAGTTGTTTATATTTTGCTGATTTTTCTTTCAAATCGTCATAACTAAATTTAAAATAAATAAAAGTTACGAAATTAAAACATTAAAGGAAGTACGTTGTAATTAATACAGCGATAACGAAGTACCATAAATTTTACAAACGATCAATATAACCTCTAAACACAATTCTCTGCACTGCTTATTTCCATACTTAGTCTCCTCACATGTAACCCACCATTGTTCGACCAAATCCTCCCAAAACATTCACCACCTTATAAATTCCTACCGTCCTATCATTTTATATCAAATATTTAAGATCTCGGAAAAAAAACCCGATTCATCCCATTCTTGAATATTGTAATATAATCCTGGATCATTAGTTTGAATTCAGGAGTCACGATTCTATTATACATCATTTCTTGAGAGGAAAGAGTGCTGCACTGGGTCCTTTCTCCATGTGGAGCAGTCTTTCAATCTGGCTTCAGTTTTTTTCTCTGGAAACTAAAAGCCAGCCTTCTCTTCGATACTTTAGTGTTTGGGTTGGATCCGGTTCCTCTCCTTTTCATAGAGTGGATGCAAGAGTAAGACGACACGGTTGCATTCCGTTTCCGTTGTTTTACACATTATACGCTGCCGACATTCTCATTCTATAGCTACGATTCTTACGTAATGCTGATGAATTATGACTCTAGCCATATTGCCACAATTATTATCAATGGACCCACAGCTAACCAAGTAGATTCTCAAAGTTTTTATATTTCTTATAAACACAAGTAATAATATTATTGATTTTAAAAGGAAATAATTTTCGATCTACAACTTCATTGCTATTTTGATGTTAATTTTTCAGAGAACCTATTCTCAAGATTTCAGATAACATAAATAAACCTAATTATACCGGGTTGACCTATTTAAACTTAACTGTTCGAAATTGCTTTTCCGCAATTAACCTGGCAGATGTTTTAAGTTGTTGTTGCTGATTAAATTATGTCAATGCGCTAATCTTTTCAGATCTGTGGGCGCTTAAACGATCGCTTAAAACATGATGTGACGCAACCCGAGACACCTGCTTCTTGACAAAATTTATTGACTACTTGGCCGCCAGGGTGAAAAAAAGTCGAATCAAGTCACTATCTCAGTGTTGATTCAGACATTCACGATTGTTTAGGCGTTAATTGAATTCGGTAAAAAAAAATTTAGACTACTTGTGATTCTTCGGTTCCACATGGCTTCTCTCCGGGGCGCAAATTCTTCCCTTCGTCGTCCTTCGGTGTTTTGCTTTTTTTCAATTTTGCTTCGTCCTTGTTTACTAAAACTGGCGCAAACTTGAACCTCGTGCCAGCTCGTAATGCATTGGCCAAAAAAAAAGGAAGCACGTGCGCGAAAGGAAGCTTATTTTTTCCCCCTTTCAGCAAATTTCTGTCTGTACTTTTCTAACAGTTAAATTTTAAATGAAAAGCATCTCTTTTTCGAAATATAATATAACAATATAAATTAAAGCTTTAACACTGACACGTTATTTATATCAATATCACTTTTCAAATAAAATTGGAATTATTTTTTCAATGTGTTTATATCTTGAGAAAAGTAGAGGCTTTGTTGAAAAGAAAACTACAGATTTTAATGATACTTCGAGTACTCCCTTTATGTAATCCCAATTTAAAATACGGTACTAAGTCGTTGCCGGTAAATAATCCACTGAGCCGAGGAACGAGGATATCGTTCCACTACGATTCTTCTGTCGAATTTTCATTTCCCTGAGAACAGAAATAATAAAAATTCTGGCTGAAAAAATGTTCACATAGCTTTTAATATATGTAGGGTTTTTGTTGAAGAACCTGTAATAAACAATGTGTACCTCAGCCAAAGTTTTCTTTTAATTAAAGCAATTTCAATAACTTTTTTTAAAATTTACTTTAACGTTTTGCATGTAAGTGGTAGTCTTAGTATTAATTGACCCGATTCACTCAACCAGTTTGGTCATTGCAGTCACATAATAGATAGAGTTTGGTAAACAAAAAAAAAGAGAGATAAAGATAAATAGACACATAGGTAGAAGGATGCATTATGTATTTATAAGGCATTTAGCAATCATGTAAAAATAATTCAGGTTTTGGAAAATCAGGCAAAGTTTTTAATTTTAATAAATTAAAGAAAATAGTATTCGAAATATTTTCCATCACAATGTACATCTTTGCCAATGTGAAATAAGCTGCCGCTGAATAAAATCTTTATATTAATTAATCTTTTCATGTAAGCC
The DNA here is from genome assembly GCA_039619505.1 of Cimex hemipterus. Lineage (NCBI taxonomy): Eukaryota > Metazoa > Arthropoda > Insecta > Hemiptera > Cimicidae > Cimex > Cimex hemipterus. The sequence continues at coordinate 12,029,164 of CM077103.1, read as the reverse complement.
AGTGTCACGAGCGGGATTCGAACCAACGATCTTCTGCTAAATACGCCGCTGCGCTCCCACTTGAGCTATCGTGACCTCGAACTACTCTGACACCAACTTCCCATCTCAACACCACCTTTTGAATTTTCCCTTCTTAAAAAATTAATAAATTTAATGATTTAAAATGAAGTATAGTTAACTAAAGCTTTTCCGTGGCCATTTCGTTTGTCGTCGAAAATCCAATCAGATTACACGAAATTTGAAAAATGGCAAAAAGTAGGGATTGGCAAAGCAGCGGCGTATCAAGCCGAAGATGGTGGCTTCGAATCCCGCTCATCCATTGACTTTTTTGTTTCAACTAAAAACCTTAATTAATTGTAATATATTAATTGGTCGAGCGGACCACGAAATATAATGGGTACAAATCTTATTTCGACTCCCAATACCTTTGAATGCGATTTCGGCATCATCGCGATATCTAAAAATGTTATCCTTCAGGAAGTGATCAAAATGCATAGAAAGTTACGAGTCTTTAGGTGAAAAGTCGAGTTAATAATATGGAAGGTACTGAAACGTTTCATCTCCTAAATCCTAAGTTGATTCAGGGTAGGCATTGAGACGTGTGGACTGGCGATATTGTGAAGAAGAATTTACTTTACTTACGGTTTATCAATACCCGAGTAGTACACCACCAACACTCACTATAACCATTAATTGATTGAGATAAAAAAAAGTCAGCATCACTAGCGAGATTCGAACCCACGACCTTCGGCTAAATACACCGCTACTCTACCACTTGAGCAGCACCAGACCGCATCTCACGATATCTGAATAACTATCGATTAACGGTCACTAATCTCTACACATAGAAATGATGATCGAGGAAAAGAAACAGGGAAAGTATGGGAGGTGTAAGGGGGATTCATTGATGGAAAAGCAAGGGATAGGAAATGTGAGAAAAAAAGAAAAATAGTGAAATATCATAGAGAGCTTGATTGAAAGATATAGAGAGAATAAACTGAGTGACTCAGGTGGATAGTGGATAGGAAAGATTATACTCTTATTATGTTTTTTTTAAATAAACTTTTTTTAAATATGTATTATTATGAATTTGCAGTGGAAAAGTACCATGCAATAAATGCCATTCTCAAAGAGTCCAAAACAACGATCGGATCAGGTCAACGGCCGTTTATATAATGTCCAGTGACCCTACCAAATGTAAGTAATCCAGTTTGTCATTAGTCACCCTATATTATTGGTAAGCTGCTTAGCTCGACAATATTATACCACATGAATACCGGAGACCAGAGTTGGAAAAGTGAATTCGTGAAAACAGAAAACGCCTGCCTCGTAAATCGCCCGTGAAACGGCATAACTTGCAGAAAGTCTAACTTTTTGATGACGAGCTGTCTCCGCCTTTTGGAAATCGGCCGGGTTTGTCAGGATTCGTTTCCGCTAAAACGAGACAAGAAAATGTCAGCCTGAAAAGAAATCATTGTTTCAATTTTAAGTTACAAACTTTCAATAGGATTTATTACACTCTGAGCTTGAACAACAATAACGTTTATTCTGCACCAACTTAATTTTTTTTTTATCGACAATTATTAAAAATTGCATTGACCTTCAAAACACTTCTAAGAATAAATGTTTTTTATCAAACAGTTATTTCATTATTTTCACATTACTAGAATCCTTGTCAAATCAATTAATTACAGGGTACTGCTAGTTCTCCGATAAGTCAATAAATTCAGACAATCGTGTAAGTTAGAAAGAAAGTGTCTATCATAAAACTTAATACAATTTTCTAGAAGACAATATAATGTAGAAAAAACCTCTAGATAATATTTTTCTAAACGTGTACCTCAATAGTTTTTGAAAATTAATTAAAACAATAATATTCTTTTCGTAGGAAGTACATTATTACAAAAACGGGAACTAACAATGTTGGCTACTGAATATTAATGTCCGTGGTATAAAGCAAAAGGAGATTGTATAACAGATTCTCTCTCTTTTTCAGATTCCATGTTTTTTCACTATTTTCAAAACATTTATTTTTGTGTTTCGAGTTATCACCCGTCTTCAGCAGCATCAAATCTTTGTTTGTTAAAATGTATAATAAAAATTTCTCATAAATCCAAGGAAGGTTAAAAGTTTAAAAAATGTACAATACTAACCACATGGAGTTAGTTGTTTGTCTTTTTAAATAAAAAATTAAGTATTATGTATTTTTCATGCAAAACGTAAATATTCATAATGTAATGGTAATTAAGGGGCAAAATCTAATTATTGTAAATTTCAGTCTCAATCATTATCGTTATATACATAATATTATTTATATCAATTATTAGTTATTACTTTTTTTTTACAGTGCAGTAGACAAATTATTGGCATTAATAATGTTTGTAAAAGTTACGTGTTCGTTTGGTTAATAAACTTTATTACTATTGCAGCTTTAACAGTTTTGTAAGCTTGCAATACTCAATTGTTTTCATGCTATTCAATTATGCCGACATATTTTATTTGATCTGTCTTTCTGTTCCGATACAGTTCAGTATTATTTTCTGATTTCCCATCGGATTTTATTATACCTACTTGCCCCGATTTTTCTTCAAATCTATCGTAAACTCTCTCAGGGATTCGTTAGGAAGGGATGGAAAATCCGCGATATTTCCGGTTGCAGCATTAATTTTAAGTCATCCTTTTGAAAATAAAACATTTTGAGCCCAAGCTTTCTCTAGATATCTAGCAAAACATCTTACCTAAAGTAGTTCTCATTTAAATCCCTTATATTTCGTTGTCGGATTTATCAAATAATTTCTTTCAATTAAGTAATCTTACGTAAGGTATTGGTAAAAAAAAACAAAAAAAACTGTCACGAGGGGGATTCGAACCCAAGACCTTCGGATAAATACGCCGCTGCTATACCACTTGAGTTATCGTGATTCCGATCCGCTTGGACTTCAACCTTCCATTTCGATCCACCTTTCGAATAATTCTATAATTTAATTATAAAAAAAAAGTAGAGGGCAGTTATTGTTCGTACTACCTTCCGTGACTTCTCAATGTCTCATACGATGTTACCATGAAATCAGTGTTTGCTCCAATCACTTTTATTTGAATCAATCAAATTTATCAATAACGAGCTCTTTTTTTGTCGGGTCGATTAATACCTTTTCCTTCAAGGGCAAACTATTTATTTGAGAAACCATGCATAACTTATTTCTATTTAGAAATAGGTCATTTCTTCATTTTACGTGTGTTTGGACGAAATTACAAACTTTCAAAAGTTTCACGTGCGAATCGAACAGAAATGGTATTTCTAACTAAAGGGAAAATTATCGTATATACGGTTCTTCGGGTACTAGTTTTTCTCAATCTCTTTCTCTTTCAGGAGAGTCCTTGACTCATTGTTTGTCAGTTTAGCTGAAAGGCCTCCCTTAACAAACCGACCGTCATCAAACCAGAAAAGCAGAATCAGCAAAATGATCATCTCCAGGCGATTGTGACTCATTCCGCTCGGTGCTATTGTCCATTTATTCTCCTTCCTCCTGAGACCGAAAGGCGCACTCTCGACAAAAAGAAATTTGCATCGGCAGGGTGTATTCATCAGTAATGTGTTTAAATAGTAATAAAAGCCCGACGATGACGATTGCAATAAAATTGGAATATTGCAAAATCCAAAAAAGACCGAAAAAAACCATCCTTTCTAAAGTGGTTATAATTTAAAATTTGTTTTAAAAGAATAGGTTGGTTGAATTTTCGTATTATCTAACGTCAGTTATGAAAGTTAAATTCAGAAATACTTGTGTAAAACCCTATTTACTTCAAAAGAGTATTGATTTTTGACCGGAACACTTCTAACGTCGTCTAAGTCATATTGTCCCACTTTCGTTGTATGTCATATTGAATTACTTTGTATCACGCAATATTTTACAGTTCAATGATCATTGCATCAGTTAAAGAAAGGCGTAGTTTCATGTGTTCCATTTTTCAGTAAGTACTGTTTACCTTTTTTTGTGCAAACATTGACAATTTAACACTGGCCCACAAATTTTTTATTCAGAAAAGTGGTACGTTTAAAGTGAAGATGTCTCAGAGGTGTGAAACTAGTTTATAATATGGTTATTTTACAATTTACCCTCCAACAAATTTACCCGAGTCGGTGAACATGACCTTAAGGTTTTTTTGGTTGTCTCCGTCTATGGATTATAATAATAAGATTAAAAAATTGACCTTATGATAACTCCTTCTTTCGATTGCCGTTTTGGACAGTTATGTCCTATTTTTCTCCTTTTATTACGTCTGATGAAAAAAAAAAAAAAAATGGAAAATTCATTCTAAATAAGAAAAATATGTGTGGTGATTAGTGACCGTTAATCGATGATTATTCGGAAATCGTCTTGACAATAATTTCTGACGAAATTGAACTTTACGTACATTAATTTCTTTACATTTCTAATCTAAAATTAATATCAATGATGATTTGGAAATCGTGAGATGCGGTTTGGTGTCTTATAGGTCTCAGAAAAACCTTTTCGTTTCGCGCCAACGTTTCCATCTTTATTGAGATCATCTTCAGGGCCTGGGATTTATAAAGATAGTTTACATTTATAAAATACATATAGAATTTTGAAAACTGAGTTGGCATGTATCTGTTCTGTAATTGATGCATACTCAGTCGCACCCACGCCAACATCATTAATCAACTTCTATACAGATAACATACATATCATTACATTCCAAACATCAAATGTTTTTCGCATAGTCTAATTGTCCAACAATCTAGTTTTCCTTTTCCCATTTATCCCTTTCTATATAATCCTGAAAGAATAAACTGGCCGAAACATTACCAACACATTGTTTCCCTTTGTCGGCTGTTTTCACTTCAAAGAAGCCGACGACTTATACAAAATAGTCTCCTCTATACCACTTCCTTCCGCACCACCTTCAAAATCCAACATATATAAACATTAAACAACAAAATCTCACTGGCACTCTCAACACGACACGCAAGAATGGCACACTTACACCAGAAGACAAACACTTTGAGAGAAATACTTTGATGGAATATATACATAATATATTTTGCATTGTATAAATTCACTTTTCCAAATTCTATATGTATTTTCCAAATGTAAATTATGCTTGTAAATCCCAGGCCCTGAAGATGATCTCAATAAAAGATCGAAACGTCGGTACGATAAAGAAAATGTTTTTCTGATACCTACATCACACCAGACCGCATCTCACGATATCTGAATAATTAGTTTATTTGCGCATGTACAACAATTAAGAGTAATTGCTATTTTTATTTTTATAATTTTTGATTGTAAGCATTGATATTTTTTGTATAATTTGTGACTAAGAATATAAGATGAGAGATAAGATCCACTTATTAAAAATTCAATAATCATCACAATTTTTATCTTATAATATTAACATTGAACTAAGTCAGTTACGTAGGAATATATTTTTCGTCCATTGGAAAAGTTATTTTATATTCATTAACAAACGTTTGTGTTCACAGTAACTGGTAGGATGACTGTGATAGCAGATTTTGGAAAATCTGATATAAAGCTTAAGTGCATGCTTCGTTAGTCCTAAAATCTAGGTGGGTAAGCACTTTCGAAGGCGGCGTAGTAATTAAAGGGAGCCTGGATTTGGAGAAGAAAACGTATTTAAATTATAAGCGGACTGTAAATTTTCGTTAACTCCTCCGTTAGGCCGTAGTGTAAGGGACAATGGGAATTTCCTTTTAATGTATTAAAGCCAAGATTGAGATTTACGACTAGTCTAAATCCGACAATAACGTAGAACATTAACAAAATAGCGTAACAGCTCTTAACTCGGTCCGAGCCATTGAGCATAATTTTTCCCAGGAAGTTTCTTTATCCCGAAGAGGGGTTGAACGTAACGGGGATGGGTTACGTGGAAAGTTTCGTTAATAAAGCATCCCTTTGGAAAATATTGACTTTGTTAATATGCGATGGGAAGTGGGAATGTTTCTCTCTCACCCTGTATCATTTTATTGGTCCCGTTGTACACCCTTTTTGACATTTATGTCTCTCCAACCCCACCGGCAAGGATTATATTTGATTTTTGAGAATGACCAAGGGGTGGTTTTATAGGGTAATAAAATAGGGTAGGAGAACATAGAAATGCGTAACTTTTCCAACAGTGTATCATCCGGCTTGATCCTAGGAAACAACTTCTACGATTCTACCAACTTTAATAATATAGTTGTTTTCCTCCACTGTCGAGTATCAAATGCTGTTCTACGAGGCTGATCTAATGCTATTACCGCCGCTGTTTGTGTTATTGATTTAACAACGCCTGTCGGCAATCATGGTTTGCAACAACAAACAATAACAAGCGAGGGAACGGGCTCAAATATAATTAATTTTTACTGGGACAAACATTGATCTTCTTAACGTGAGTTTACCCAATTCCTCTTCAACACTTTCTCGATCTTCCTACTCATCTCCCACTTTCTTGTTCATACACTACAAATCCAATTGTTTTTTTCCGTCTTATGTTCTAGTTGAAACGGTTTTTCACGTTTCTAAAGATAGTGATTTTCTATTGCTATCTTTTAAGGTTCTTTCTATTAAACGTTTGCTATCTTTTAGAGTTTTTTTGATAAAATTTACAGCACAATTTAATATGAAAATATTACGATATTAAAATAAAATTTAAAAATTATTCAATTTTAATTTACTACTAATATTAATTTTACAATACAAATATAAAAAATTAATGTAAAGAAACACATCTACACAGAAAACAGACAGTTTGAGTGAGTACAAATGTTTTGATCGAGTCTAAAATTTCTAGCATTGTATAAATTCTTTTTTTTTTTCACATCCTACATGCATTTGTAAAATGTAAACAATGTTTATAAATCCCAGGCCCTGACGATGATCTCAATAAAGATCGAAACGTTGGCATAAAAAGAAAAGGTTTTTCTGAGACCTATACCACACCAAACAGCATCTCACGATTTCCGAATCATCATTAATTTTAATTTTAGATTAGAAATGTAAAGAAATTAATGTAAGAAAAGTTCAATACTGTTGTTTGCTTACTATGACAACATATATGATCACTAGTAACAATTTACTTAACATGCATCTAAAAGTACCCACATGAAAAAATACGAACATAATATATACAATATACACAAATTTTTGTCATATTTGAATTATTGCGCGTGCAGCAATTAAAGTAGTATACTTCCAGTTATTTTGCACTATTATGGCTCTTTCGGCCTGTCAGGCTCGTCTCGACTTTCTCACATTTTCAGACTGATCCGAGTACTGAAAGAAAACCAAAATGATTGGAAACCACCGATGAAATGGTTCACCAGGAAATCTCACATTTAATATTACTGAGTTTGTTATATTCACCATGACAATTGAGACGACAACCTTGGTAAATATGATAATTTTCCTTTTCATTTTTTTCTGCAGATTATAAATTGATAACGCGCAAGTAAGGGAAGATAAGAAAAAGAACACGAATTGACCTTTCCTTATTGCTATGTCATTTGATATTAAAGAACTTGAGGATCTTGTACTAAACTTCAATAATAGGAATTCTTTCATTAATGTAATAAAGTTGAGTAAAAATGGGAAAAAGAAGGGAAAGTTCGAAACGTAGATTGAAATGGGGGTTGGGGTTTGGCACAACAACAAACACTGGAAACTTTCAACACGACACGCAAGAATGGCACAATTACACAGAAGACTTTGATCCCTGACGATGATCTCAATAAAAGATCGAAACGTTGGCACGATAAAAAAAATGTTTTTCTGATACCTACATCACACCAGACCGCATCTCACGATATCTGAATAATTATCGATTAACGGTCACTAATCTCTACACACATACCTATTTTGTTCTGATTGTAAAAAATGGCGTAAAAAAAGTTTGATTGACAAAATCTTATTGACCATTGGAAATCCGGGAAAGGAAGAAAAAAAGACGATTCACAAAATTCTAAGTTGATGAAAGTATTACCATAATTAATTAAACAATGCCTCTGCCTATCTCGTGTCTCTTCTAAAAAAAGACTGTTATTCTCTTTTTCTCCACCGTATCACTTTTTGATTAATGGTTCCGGCCGCCATTAAACCTCTCCTTCTCGACGGGCCCGACCATACTTCACATACGTGATCAAGGTAAGCTAATAAGATCTATTCAAGTGTTCAAAAGTTTTATTTTTCGTGACCAGCGGTACCCCCTTTTTTTCTTTTTCTTTTTTTTTAGAAAGGAGGCCCAAAGCGTAACTTCTCCCTTGAATTGGCTTATCATAAAAGAGGAACAATAGGACATTAGAAAATATGCACATTTTCGTGTTTGTACAATAGATTTATGAACAATCTTCTGTCTAAAAGATATCCTAGAGTCCTTCAATAATTTTATCACCCTCTTAACAAAAAATGTTGGCGGTGAATAATTTGATATCATAACTATAAAATGACTATTCTGATACGGAATCCCATTTTGGTTAACGTGTAAAAATATAAGGGGGTATTATATCTTTACTTTGACCTAGTTCGCTTAATTTAGCTATGTTCGAGTTGGAATAAACATATTAAAAAAAACCGCATAAAAAATTATCAATAGTTCAATACGATAAGTAAATGGGCGATATATCATATATTGCAATGATGGACATTCATAAAAAAATAACTATCATTAACTTTCACTTGTTTTTTATTCTTGTTGCAGACTTTTGCAGGCTCTATTGATATATTTTGACGGTAGATTTTTTCATATTTAGACGCAAAAATCTAACGGTTTGACAAACACAATACCAAGATTGGCTTTGTAGTTTTATCGTAGAGATTTGTGACAAGTCATTGTTTTGGTGATGTGTAGTTTTTATTCTTGATAGAGCATGATCTTTCCACCTATTTTTGATTCGTTTGCTCAGCTTTTTACAGTCACACTCAGTAAGTACGAAGTATGGATTGTACATTAGTAGTTAATCGTGTTTTGAGATTTTCCGTTGAGGTCTGCTGGAGACGAGCCTGTAGGTAGGTCGTTTTATTTTGGTTTTTCATATACACGACAACATACATACTACCTCTGCACATTTCACTTAGAGAAGTAGTTCAGGTGTACAGGTCACTTCATTCGAGGAGAAAGACCTCTATGATGCCGAACAACTGAAACTGAGAAATGAACTTAGGAAATATAGTACCAGAAAGAGCAGCAGGGCAGAAAATATTACCAGTCAAGGCTGAATCTGTAAAGTATACGGATAAAAACCCCACGAAGGCACTCCCACCGGTCTATATGAAAAACGTTAACGGTTAAAATACCAGTTTTCCTGTAAAATTTGTCACGGTGTTTCAGCAAAAGCAGTTGCGATTGCGCAAAAGAAATTAAGAGGCCGGGACTAGAAGATAATAAAGTTAGCAATGCACTTTGATAGCCAAGCTGCGCGCAAATCACTTACTGTATCTGAGGTGTAACCTCAGACAAACCGGGACAGAAAACAAACTTTACCTTAAATTTGGGTCTCTAAGTACACATAACAAAAAGGTGCCGAAGTGGCAGGAGCAGAATAGGTCCCGAACCCTTCTGCATAACCGCTATAAAAAGTCTTATTCGTGCTTCTATTGCCCTACGGATTAAGCAAAATGCTCATACCTGCTTGATCGACCCCTCAGGACAGAGGCAGGCAAGGCCGAAAAAACCGAGGATTACCGCAGGCCTGTTGACCGGATTTTGCCGACTCAATGGGTACATGGAAATATTGTTAGTGGCAGAAGATGGCCTAGCAGGAGGAGATCACATTACATATTATTTGCGGTGACGTAAATACAAATTCAAAGGCGAGGGTGAAAAAGAAGGAAGAAGCCCCTGCTTGAAGAACTTTTCAGTTTTAGGTCCCTTCTATTAAAAAAAAATACAGTTGGGGGGTCCCCCAAGTACTCGGAGCTTGGGATGTTGCACCCACTGGCACCCTAGTAGCTATTCATACGGTTATACGTTACTTTAAAGGCTTAACATTACAAGGTAGAAAGTGACCTAAGTAAAGCTCAATCTAGCAGATATAACTGTGCAGTCACTGTCAATAATCAAAATCCCGAATTTAGACAGGTATTTTATTTTTATATTAAAAATCAAGGATAGACAATTTGAAGGAAAACCCTCAGTTCTTTCGTCTAGCTTTCGTGTAATATATCCCGATCATAAGAATTTTGAAACTTTCACCACATAATAATAACACGTTAACAAATATGAATATCTAATTACAATGTGAATCAAAGTAAAAGAAATCAAACACCCGATCATCTAAGAATTTGATTTTTAAAATGTAAAAATCATAATTTGAATGCTGATATTAATTATATCGGGGTTGACAGTACAAATATGTAGAACGCAAGAATTGTATAAATTCACTTTTCCAAATTCTATATGTATTTTCTAAAAGTAAACTATGTTTGTAAATCCCAGGCTCTGAAGATGATCTCAATAAAAGATCGAAACGTCCGTACGATAAAGAATATGTTTTTCTGATACCTACATCACACCAGACCATCACCAGATATTAATTATATCGGGGTTGACAGTACAAATATGTAGAGGGGCATAATAATCCTAGACGTTGTGAAAAAGGTCCTTTAATCACCTCAGCAAAGCATTATCTAATCTGAGGTCTAAGGAAAAGTTACAAAATATTAAATTAGAAATTTATTTTGAATGCAGTTCTCAATACCAAAAAGTATGCATTAGTAGTTATTTTATATAGTGCAATGTGATTTTGGATTGATTTTTTTTGTGTACTTACAACTAACAATCTATATATGTACCGACATTTTTCCGGTTGTTTCTAATTGTATTGTATTTGCATTTTATTGTTGTTTCCATTTATTTTTATCAAGATTTTTTGTTTTAAGGCAACCCCTCAGACGGCTTGAATGTCCAGCTTATGGAATAAAGAAAGAAACGCATCCTATTTAACTTGGATTTGTTAATAAAGACTTTTATTATTATTATTAATTTTTAAGGGCATTTTAACGGTTAAACCTTCTATCTTCGATTAGCTTATCCCTTCTGAGTGCTATACAGTTCTGTCTCCAAACATTCACTCATAAGCTAATCTATCTTGTTGCCATTCAAAGCTTTAATTCATCCTTTTAAAATACTTTAATTTGGAAAACCAATTGAATGCAAAAGACCTTTTTACATTCGGACACTCTCCATCTCAACCTACAACCTTTCAAATTTTAATCGCCTATTTGAAAAATGACAAAATGTAGGGAAAATTCGAAGGTTGTAGGTTGAGATGGGAAATCCGAGTCCGAGTGGATTGATGTCTCGATAGCTCAAGTAGTAAGAGCAACGGCGTATTAAACCGAAGGATGTGGGTTCGAATCCTGCTCGTGACAACCGTTTTTTCAATTCAATCAAAATCTTACCTAAAAAGATTAATTAATTGAAAGTAATTTTGTCAATCAGACCACTAAATATAATGGAATTGTACTTACAATGAAGTCAGACTAGCAACAGTCCCAACGTGAGCATATGCTCATGGTTAATGTTCATATTTAATTAGGACATGAATGTTTATTTATCATTGTCCGGTTGTTGTCTTTGCGCCTGTCGTTTTGCAATGGCGGAAATTGGTCATAGAAGTAAGGGCTATGCCAAGAACTGTAAAATATACACGTCGGTAGGTAAAAAGGTGAGCTGGGAAATAAAAAATACGAACAAAATAATCATAATATTGTCCGGTTTTATGTATGTTAATTTTAAAGGTTTTTATTTAATGTTTTTTAAATTATAAAACGTACTGAAATTATATCATAATCATATGTTATATGTATTTTTGGATGTAGTTTGAAGCCGACGGGTTGGGGCGTGTTTGGTTTCTTTCACACCATTCACCCTTCGTATTTACGCAATTTGTTTGTGACCTGACGTACAGGGTAATTGATGGAAGATGCGCTTTGAAACTGATTTCACAAAGGTGTTGTAAATCGGGGGATCAACAGTGTCGTGAGAACATCTTGAAATTTCTTTGTTGCCTCCTTTTCGGTTAAGACGTCTGACCCTTGGAGCAGGTAGGCCCAGTACCCTAGGGTTCATCCTTTAGCATAAGGGATCTTTATTGCTTTGGGATATCTGTTTTTTGTTTCCCTTTACTCCCTCTCTGTCACACTTCTAGTTATTTTTTCCCTTTCGTCAACGGCCTTCACGTCCCTTTTAATGGGTCGTAAACGAGATAAGCCGGGAGGGAGCTACCGTGTTGCTCCGGGATGAACAAACACAAGCAAATGTTTAAAACGGCCTCGCCTCGTCTGGGACTTCTCCCGAGGCGTTTTACAACCATTATCAGCGTTTACAGTTGGAAATTGTTTTTAATCCTTGAATATGAATTTTCCCACTGAGTATAAAAAACGTTAATAAAGATTTTCAACGAAATACAAAAGCCTCATGTAAGCCATGTGAAATAAACTAATGGAAAAATTCAAATTCTAATTTTAATGTACAGATTTATGAGAGAAACCTACACGGCCCAGACTAAAATTTATTAATTTATTTTATAAAACATAAACTTATTGTGTTTGAATGATATAAATACCCAGTTCCTTCGAGATTATATCTTTATTAAGATCTACCCACCTTTCGGTTTAAGAAACTAAATTTAAAGTTACTCTCGAAAATTTAACTTTTTGAAATGAAACTTCAACTAAATTACGTTTATATATAATATAAACCTACATATAATAAACAATTAAAAAAATATATATGTAAGATTTGGAATGAGCCATCTACTGTTTCTTCCGAAGTGAAATAACCAACCAGAAAACGTTGTTATTTTAAAAAAAAATTTGTTAAAATTACTGAAATCCTGGGTCTTACCCGTACCTTTTTAAAGCCGCTTGAATACTAAAAAGAAGCGAAATGAACTTTCTAGGATTTCGTTAACGATTAAATCCGGAATATAAATGCTTTGGGATATACAAAGTTTGTAAAGTCTGCGTCTCGTTGATAAGGTAGATCATCCCCTATTAAAAAAAGCTCGATTCCCCCCCGCCACGGTTTCGATCGATTTCATCTCAAAATGTTGTTCACACAAGACTGCAAATCGCTATAAGACGAAAATTGAAACAGCCCTTTTTGTAAAATTCGTTAGTCCGTATTGATGGAAAGTCCCATTGAAACGTTGGAACAGTTCAAAAACCCTTTGCTGCATAAAACCCGATCCACTCCATTTTTCCTCAATAAGCTTTGTACGAAAAATCACTTCATCACTTGCTGAAAACAATAAAAAATGACGATTTTATTACATTCTAATTCTTCTCTCATCCTTCTGTTTTCATTCTGAAAACTTTGTTTGGTTTTATTAGTTCAATGCAAAACAACCGCGGATCGACAAATTGGTAATGCTTTCATGGGAAGACCTTCGTGCTTTATCGTAATCTATTTTAAGATTAGGCATGACTTTACATGAAAGATGTTGCTTATAATGGAAATGTACCCAAAATAATGAGAAAAAAGATACAAGTTAATTGACAAGAACTACCACTTCGTCGAACCAATGGCCCCCTTTCCTTAAGAAATTCCAGTTTTGCACTAGCATATTTTCTCGACTAAGAAAAAAACTATGGCTTTGAACCTAAACGGTCCTTAACGCTTGCCCTATCTCCACCAAATCTAACCTAACCCGACCTAACCTAAACGACACAAAAATGGTCACACAAAAATTTGTGAAACTAGTCCAAAAGCATGGATATTCATGTTAGAAAGGTATTCCAACCATGTTGGTTAAGAATCTCTGAATCCTGTTACCTCAATTTTTGTATAACTGATGGAAGTGCAAAGCGAGAACAGAGTGACGGCCCAGGAAGTTCTTGGAGAACATAAACATATAAACACTTCGTTCGCATTTTTTTCTTAATTCTTAGGTGATTCCTTTCAGCTGAGCTCATACATTTCAGCTATCATCGCATACTTGAAACGATCACCACCTACTAGTACTCGCTTTTGCAATTTAAATTTTAACGAAAGCCTCGATCATATTAGAATGATTGTAAAGTATTGCAACAATAAATAACGATTGTTTGATATACAAATTATTTAGTTGATAAATATAAACTTTTTAAAACACTCAGTCATTAACGTTTCCCATTACTAAATGTATAAATTATCTTTAATTATCCAATTAAATAACATTTGATAATTTACATTTCTTAGCGGCGGCTTTGGGCGAAATCCGTCGTTTTACTGTGAGAAAGTTTACAAGTTTATTTTGATGATATTGCTATGTTATTATATTAAATGTATTGTGATTATTTATAAATTCGTGAAGTGTCACGTATATTTTTTAAATATTTTTTCTGTCATAAGGCAATCGATAAAAACTATTATTTGTTAGTACTGAAAGTGGCGAAATGCCAATACACGTCTGACCGGAACATGATGAGCTGATCTATATCAAACTGACAAATATTCAACCCAACAAGAAATTTTGGCAATACTGGGGTAGAATTATAATTTTTTTTTCATAGGTACAAGAGGAAGTCATGTCGAACCGATGATTACCGGTTTAACATTACAACACCTCGAACTACAAGAGGAAGTGTAAAGTTTACAAAATCATGAAAGAAAGATAGAAAAGTGTTTACAAAAAGTACAGGGCATGTTTTCCGGGAGGTTTTCAGGCAGATAAATACGTATCGGGTTTTCACTGAATATAAATGGAAATATGATATATTCGAATCATGATTCATTCATTTTTTTTTTTTTTTGAAAGATAAGGAACCTCCAAACTAGGCCATCTTTTTAATTAAAGCCAGACGAGAACAATGCCTCGTCTGAAATCACCAATTCTCTTTTTTCACCACCAAAACAAGCTATTGTTTCACTCCTAGAATTGCCGGGCGCTCTTAATTAAAGGCTTTTTAAAGCGCAAGTGATGACCGTCCTAGATATTAAAATCAAGCAAATTAACGAGTTAAGAGATAACAAATCGAAGGACGACCGTTCGGCACGGTTACTTTTCAATTAGAACTAATGTCAATTTTGTTAAATTATGAAGCGATTATATTCGAATTATCAGAAAATTATTTAAGCCGGCTGAACTGTTAAAATAAATATTAAAGTAAGACAAATCCGCTGGGTTTCAACCGACAAATCGTGTTATTAATTGTTATTACAAGAATTAACTTACGCTATTATAAGGTAAGTAAAGAACCCCAAAGCATACAATGAACATAAAACATTGGAAGAAAATTTTAACTGTTATTTTAATGATTTAGACGGTCCATGGAAACAGAAGAAACCTCATTTTTAGAATAGTGTTTCTACAAGACCTGCAGGTAGGACAGAATAGGGTTCATGACCCGTGTCCCTAACCCGCATGCGAGCTATCAGGTCAAAGAAATCTTAAGGCCGAGATTTAGAACGTACGGTGAAGATGGTGGAGAAACGCCCACGCTAACTGCTCACTGATGATCTCATACAAAATCATGAATAATAATGAAACTGGATTCTTTCGAAAATTTTCATTCAATAGCGATTATTAAATATAAACAATAAATAATTCCCATGGTTGAGTGGGTTGTTAAATTTTAGACTGGCAAGTTTTTTTTGTGTGTAGAAAATTTCATTTTTCAGTCATTGCACTTCATCTAGAAGAAAATAAACTTGATTCGCTTTGCTAGTCACTAACTACTTTTAAAAAGCAAAATCTATTTGAAATTCACTATAAAATTGTTAATTGTATTGACAATAAAAATCTTATTAAGTATATTTTCTTTGATTGTATGTATTTCGAAAAATTAGCCATTGATTTGTAATAAGCATTTATCATAAGATGTACGTGCTTTGTTTTGAACTGTGGATAAATTTTAAATGATGTTGGAAAGGTTGAACGATCAATTTTGATTAACAAATATGGTTGGTAGTTTTTCCTAGTACTAATATACTTCGTTAAGCTTTTTCTTTCATTATTAATAAAGTCAACAAATGGAGATAAACCTCTCTGCAGTAGAAAAATGAGGTACAATAAGTTTTCAGGTGAGTCGATTTCGAATGAGGAATCTTTAACAAATCTTACACAATCTCTCCTTAGAAATGTGGTTCTAAACTTGAACTGCCAAGTTTGAAATTCGTATTAACGCTTTCCTGACACAAAGCGTTAAATGTTTTATTTTTGTCAGAAATGGGAGTTAAAGAGGAAGGAAACTTTGTTTTGAAAATGTGCAAGTTTGAAGTCTTTTAAGCTTGAAATTATAATTATTTCGTTTTATTCAGATTAGACATTTATAAAGTTCGCGGTGATAAAACACATGTTATGAGAGGGAACCGTGAACGGGCTGGGGGAAGATTTTGTAAAAATATTACGAAAGCTGGCAGATGGTGTTTACTGAGAATTGTCGCCAAATTTTTTTTCATTCTTGTTCTGTTTGGGCGAACCGGTTGGCTGTGGGACGAGGGGCTGAATAAATTGTGGCCGGGGGGATTATTCTTTTTTTTTTTTTTAAGGGGGTGATGTTATCAAACCGTGGCTTTTTATGCAGTAATCGTTCCGCTTAATGCTTCTTTCTTTTACAAAAGCGTACATCACCCAAAGCCCGGAGAGCATGCAGAAATGCCGTTTCTTCAAACGTGATCGCGAACCAAATGAAATTAATTAAAAACACGCTTTAATAGCGTAATAGCACGGCTACCTCGGCAAATTTGATCAAGATTTATTATAGATACGGCGAGAATTTCAATTATCCCATGTTTTTTGGCGATTTTTCGACTCGCGTTTCTAAATGCAGATTGCGAGTCGTATAAAACATTCAACCTATCAAACTGGATGGTAGAAAGTGGAATCTGAAAGTAATTTGGGTGTAGACATCATAAATAAAAACGAGAATAGACAGTCCAGAATGTTTTCATTCAAATTCTAAGAACAACAAACAACTCGAGCTCCATTATAATTTCACAATTTCTTTTCATCATATCCTAAAATGTGTAGTTTGGACGTTTCCGATTATTTTTGCCTGCCTTTATCGCGGAAACTACCAGTATATCATTCGGCAGTCTCCAATTTTTTAAAATTAATTAATCCAGTTTTGTGCTTATATCACACTGATGATGGTGAGATAATACTTGATCAATAATAAGAATATCTTCCGTAGCATGGTGTAACTCAATCTAATTAGAAATAAGTTTCAGTTCATTCGTCCAGCTTTGGTATGGAGTACCCTTCATCAAAAGTATGAAAATGTAATTATATGTGTAATACAGAACTTTTAATTTTAGTATGTACCAGTATTTGTACTAAATCAAAGTGTGTGTTTGATTAAACCTAAAAATTTTATGTAATGCATATATAATATTGTATCAATTCGTATTAATATCGCGGGTTTGTATAATTTAAACAGTGTTTATAAACAGGCCCTGAAGATGATCTCAATGAAGATCGAAACGTACCACAGCAAAGAAAATGTTTTTGTAACATACGTCACCACATTTTACCAATCCGCATCTCAAGTTCTTTAAATAATCATTACTTAACGGTCACTAAATATTACACATTTTTTGCTTTTTTTCATTAAACGACAAAAATACCATATATTTCAATTGCTAATGTATTTCGGAGGTCGTCTCTATTTTTACTATACTAACTATATTATTAAGTTAAAATTATTACAACAATAAAATTAGAACAAAGCCATAATTTTGGAAAATATTTTAAGGGAGCTAATTAAAATATACTAGATTAACAAATTATACTACCTTTTAATGTATAAATAGGTTAGATCTATTGCTATATGATTTTAATTTTTTATTTTATTGTACTTGAAACTAAGAATTTCAAAATTCTAATTGAAGTTTTTTTTGTTAACCTTTAAATCAATAATTTAAATGAAGATTATAACCCTGGTTAAAAGATATTTCTTGAAAGCTTGCTGAAGGAAATTTCTTTCCAATTGATCTCATCATACCTCATAATTTTTAAAACAAACTGATGATAAAGGATACTAATGCTATCTAGGATCATTTACCTGACATATAATTCTTTGATATCGTTAATTTTTTCGTACTGATAGATTCAATAATTTGTTTCTTATTTATAAATTCTA
The DNA here is from genome assembly GCA_039619505.1 of Cimex hemipterus. Taxonomy (NCBI): domain Eukaryota; kingdom Metazoa; phylum Arthropoda; class Insecta; order Hemiptera; family Cimicidae; genus Cimex; species Cimex hemipterus. The sequence continues at coordinate 12,011,081 of CM077103.1, read as the reverse complement.
GTTTGTTGATGAACATTATACGGTTTTAAATTAATTAAGGTTTTTAGTTTAGATTTAAAAGTCAATGGGACTAGCTGGATTTGAACCCACGATCTTCAGCTAGATGTGCGGCTGTTCTACCACTTGAGCTGTCGGGACCTTGATCCACTCGGACACTAACTTCCAATCTCAACCACACCTTTTGAATTTTCCCTCCTTTTCGCCATTTTTCAAATATATTCAAATTACACGAGCAGCGACGTATCTAGCCGAAGATTGTGGGTTCGAATCCCGCCCGTTACAATGACTTTTTATCTGACCAAAAACGTTAATTAATTGAAATATATTTATTGGACAAGTGGAACACGAAAACTAGTGAATTGTACAGATTTTTTAGAATTGGAAGAAACGTTGGCATCAATAAATTTGGAATCATTCCGTTCCGTAGCTCTGATGTAGATAAACACAGGGAAAAGTAATGAAACTGGATTGATGTCGACAGTTTTCAATTTGGGTTGATTCTTGTGTTTAATGAAGGAAAATCCTACTGGGCTGCATCCTCAATCTCTCGTCAGGATGATTAAACTTTACGTTTAATTACAGTTTCTCGACGTGCGGCGATGAGCCAAAAAAAGTTTCACTCTATGAGCTTTCGAGTGCGGGATCTTTGTTGGTATGAAATGCCGGCGCTTTAAGGGCACGACTTTCTTTTTATGAGCGCGTTGTAACCGTGAGGGGCGTCCGTTCGTCGACATTTGTTTAGTGGGTGGGAGAAAGCAGCATGAGCAATTAGTATTTAGTTACAGAAAGGATTTTGCCCCAGGCGGCAAGTAGGCCACAAAGGCATGAATCCAGTGAAATGTACTAGGCGGGTGTCGCCGTCCGCCAGGATAAGTCCCTAAGTTCACGACTAAGCCACCTCTATCTGTTCGGCCGGCTTGGTATGTTTGCCCTGCCGGATTTGTCCGTCTTCCTTAATTCCGTTGAGGTTTACTGCTAAGATACAATCAGTGACAACTGCCTTAATTCCAGTAAAATACCGTCTAAACTGGATCAGGCGGATGATCTTGAAATGAGAGATACTCAGTACTCATCGACAGGTCATTATACAATTCTCCAAACAATCATAATTAGTAAATTACGATCATTTGGATTTTTAATGTTTTAAATAACTTATTGTTTCTTAATATTAAAACAAATAGCATAGAAACATATTTTGGCAACATTTTAAATTTTTATACGTTTAATTATTTTCGTGATTAATGTTATAATATCACTCAATGACTCAATAATTTTGAAGCCGTGATCAAATCAATGCAATTCCAGCAGTCAATTGTTTTTGAATAATTTCAAAAATTCTATCAAACTAATGCAGAATTTAGAGGCCTGTGCTATTGCCGTTTTCGGTCTTTGATAGTTTGCTGATAATAAACTAAATCTTTTATTTTGTATTTTATTATTTGACGGCGAGAAGTTTAAACGCATTCTGATAAGGTGTGGCAGACGATGGGTCAAACAACATTACAATGCGTTTTATTATTTTTAATTTGTTTCTTGACATACTTTGGCAGGTGAGAGTTAATTCACGTTTTGGTGCCTAACGCTGAGAGGACAAGAATTTTGAACAATTCAAAACGAGCATGACAGACTAAGACAGTGAGGATAGGCAAATAGAAATGAAAAATCTGTACTTACCTCCTATGATCAAACAACATACGTTTCTACAGTTCTTGAAAAATTTTAGGAGATGAGTGTTTTTGGACATTTTGGTGAGATGACAGAATTCGAAAAACGTCTGACCGGTCGGAATGATCGGAAAATACCCAAGAACGGAACCAATTTTTGAAACAAAAATGAGAAAAACAAGGCAGCAGTTAATCGATTTGGATAATTATTCTGTCAGAAAACAAAAAAAAAGTTAACAATAAAACATAATTGCTTTTTTATTGATGATTACAATTAAATTTATATTTTCTTATTGAAGTTATAAGCGATTCTCAAAAATCACAAGTGCTTAGAGGCCTTAAACAAATTATACTCAATTGTGGAAATACTACTGCCTTCTGATTTTGTCTGACAAGAGGGCTTCTGCCTAAGGCCACACCGGAGGTGACAAGCTAGGTGACTAGTGACAAGGCGAGTCGGTTGGTGAGTCACCCAAGAACACGAACAGTGTAGAACGTACGAGAACACGTGGTTTCATAGCGATTCACCTGGTAATTGAGTCAGTTTTTTTAGTAGGCAGTGATTTCTGATCTTTTCATAATGGAAGAGGTTATTATTTCCGTAGTATGGAAATAATATAGAATCCTGTGTGGACCTGCTCTATGGAATCCAAATGAGGATTTCCAAAAAACCATATTAATAATTAATATGTCATTGTACTACACCATGAATTCATGTTCCAACATTTTTCGCTGATTGTCATGCACCCAACTCCTTTATTTATACCCTACCCTAAGAAATCGTATTCCAATTTAGTATTTTCGGAAAGAAATAGTTTTGTAGTTAATTTAGAGAGGGATATTTCGGGAACTTCCTCACACAAAGCACAAAGCACTAATAACGTCATCTTGGTGGTAGCCTGCCACCAGTAACCAGGCGACCCACTTTGTTACTAAGCACATAGACTGTAAACTCCGTTGTGGCCATAGACTTACGGCATTTTGTAAAGTATTTCTGGTAGGTAATTATTCAGATATCGTCAGATGCGGTCTGGTGTGATGTAGATATCAGAAAAACATTTTCTTTATCGTGCCAACGTTTCGATCTTTTATTGAGATCATCTTCAGGGCTCAAAGTGTTTGTCTTCTGTGTAATTGTGCCATGTCGTGTTGAGAGTGAAGATGATCTCAATAATAGATCGAAACGTTGGCACGATAAAGAAAATGTTTTTCTGATACCTACATCACACCAGACCGCATCTCACGATATCTGAATAATTATCCGTTAACGGTCACTAATCTCTACACATTTCTAGTAGGGTTGGACTGACTTGCCCACCAAAACGGCGAGGAAAGGGAGATCGAAATAATTGCCAACGACCTTACTCTTCCAGTCAAATCCCAATAAGCTAGAAAATGCACAAAAGTTATATAATTGCTAGATAAGGATGGGTCTTTGATGTGTCCAGGTTATCATTTTCTGTCAGTAATGACTTTTTATCATTGACAAAGGCCCAATCGAGAAAACGCGTACGGGGGGGTCAAATGCTATTCAAAATTGTACTTTTGTTTGTAAAAAAATTCCTAATTTCTTTTAATATTCGGACTTGATTTTAAATTACAAAGTGTTTTCGTACTGTTTCTAAGATGACAAGCTATTTGTAGAGTACCGATAAAAACAATCTCTCTATCCGCTCTCGGAGCCTTCCGTTCTTTAAACAAACAGCAGACAAAGTTTGCCTTGACGATAGGAATCTGTGATTTTCAACCGGTGGAAAATTGGGTCCGCTCCACCCCCGGGATGTTTAACCTTTTTTTCTAGGTATCCTGACAAAACACGAAGGATTTTTTTTTGTAAGGACTGCTCCTTACAAACTGAACGAATTTTGACCTCGGTGATATGGTGCCGTAAGTGAGTTAATTAATTAGCAGTACGAAACACCGTGTTTCTTATACGAAAATTTGCTTCCTGGAAATGATTTCCGCTAACGGAACTACCCCCTTTCGACAAAGAAAAAAACTACGTCTTCCTATGGCTCTCAATTTTGCATAAACATATACTTGGAACTGACTATATAATTATTGCCTTAATTAATCTTCTAAATGGTGTAATGTTTCTGTAATATTATCCTCACTTGCCGGTAATTACTGAGAATGACTTGGGTTCGAATCTCATGCAACGGGAGCCTATCAGACGAGGGATATCACGATTTCACTCAAATATTTGGGAAAATGATGTTTTTTCACAAATGACGAAGATTTTTGTCTTGCAAAAAGAAATAGTTAAAACTTTAAAACGACTCTACCGAAACATATTAAACTTTATAGGGATTTAGAACTTTTTCACTTAATCTCTTTTCCAAGTAATAGTACATACCTGGTTTTTGTAAATAAATAAAAAACGGATATATAAAAGAAAATTCTTGAGACGTTTTGCTGATTGTATACTTATGGTTCCCACATTAATCATAAATAGGCCAAAAGTTGCTGGTTTTCAAAGGTTGTAAATTACAACTTGTAGTAATGATGGATTTGGTTAAAATCCTGAGGAGTTATGATTTTTAAATAGAACATAGGGTATCGGCGAGTGAAATTATTGGCTCAAGAGAATCCATCCAAAATATGAAGACATCGAATCGTAATTGTTTTGCTTCTCAGAAAAACAATTTTTTTACTTTCCCTCCGTTTTCTAATACTTTATATATCTAACCTTATTTAATCGAGTCGTAACTATTATTTTATTGCCCTGCGTAAAAATGATGAATCCCCTAGATATACAATAATATCGAAATACATACATAGCAATGGCAGAAACCCATATTTATTAATATTATGTGAATTTCGATCATAAAAAGTTTCCTTGAAATCCATGAGTTCCATGACAGTAACCTGCCATTGTTATTAAAGTCAACGAAAGACTGCGAACATTTTCAAAAATGATAGAAACATGGTTTAAGAAACTAATATTATTTTTATTAATTATTCAGATATCGTGAGATGCAGTCAGGTGTAATGTAGGTTTCAGGAAAATATTTTATTGAGATCATCTTCAATCACGAACATTGTTTCCATTTAACAAATACATGTAGGATGTGGAATAAAGTGAATTTATACAATGAAAAGCAAAATATTTTATATTCAATCAAACAATATCTTCTCACTCAAAGTGTTTGTCTTCTGTGTACTTGTGCCATTCCTGCGTGTCGTGTTGGGAGTGCCAGTGACATTTTGCTGCATACCAGCTTAGTAAATGCCATAACATGGACCTCCAAAACTATAAAACACCAAAATACACATTTGAGAGATTTTATCAATAAACATTTCATTTACTTAATGTTATAATTTTATCAATTAATATATAATTATGGAGTTGAGTTAAGTTATATACACATGTATTATAAAAATTGAAGGGTCTGATTTATTACATTTAAAAAGTACGGCAATAAAAATACTGAAAAACAAAAGATTGTAGCTTGTAAATTATGAAAACCTTTTTCATTTTTATACTATACAATTTGCCTATTAAATTAAATATTGTATATTGAAATAAATTATTGTACGTCATAGGACGACCCAGATTAGTTTCGTAATAACATATATATGATACACAAATAGCGGTGATTAATGACCGTTAGTCTACGGTTATTCAGAAATCGTCTGATGCGATCTGGTGTGATTTAGGTTTCTGAAAAACATTTTCTTTTCGTGCCAACGTTTCGATCGTTATTGAGATCATCTTCAGGGTCTGGGATTTACAACATTGTTTAACTTTAACAAATAAATGTAGGACATACGCATAAAACGAAAACTTTGAATCAGTAGAAATACTTTGATTGAATATAAAAAATATATTTTTTGCAATGAATAAATTCACTTTTTTCTACATCCTACATGCATTTCTTAATTTTAAACAATGTTTATAAATACCAGGCTCTGAAAATGATCTCAATAAAGATCGCATCGTTGATACGATAAAGAAAAAGTTTTTCTGAAACCTACATTACACCAGACCGCATCTCACGATTTCCGCATAATCATAGACTAACGGTCACCAATCACCTCACATTTGTACAAAATTATATTACATTTATTAATTTATGACATATATTATTTATTTTTCATTACATTGTTACATATATTGTTAATACTTTACATCATGTATTGTTTTATTAAATTACAAATATTACTACAAGGTATTTTAATCTCGAATTAATTAGACTTTTAGATCTTTCTTGTTTTTCTTATTTGTAGTTTTATTATTTATACATTATGTTTTATGAAGGTCATATACACTCAATTATAGTTGGATTTACTTTCTTTCACTATTTATTACGTAATTTTTCACATTAAAAAAACAAACTAAGTTTAGGGAAATATTCTTCATCACATAAAACCCTTTGTTTTAATAAAATAAATAATTGAAAGCATCAGAGTGCCCGTTATCCTTTCGAATGTGGGAAAGTTCAAGATAGTAGTTATAATTTCATTGTAAGCATAGTAATTTTTAACTAGGATTGTCAATTTATGATCATGTTTAAATTTTGGAGCAAGAAAATACCACTAAAGGAAATAAAGGTTTCTAAAAAAATTCTATAGTTGATCCCTTTGCAGAAAAAAAAAACAAAAAAAAACAAGGAAAAATGGTTTATTATCATAATGAAACATTAACATAATTCAAGTACAGCGCATAGAAGAGATTAAGTTTATTAGTTCCGCACGTTGTAATAGTTTTATCACATGTGCACACATCTTCGTTGGCGTAATGAGCACCTAATTTACAACCGGCTGTAACAGCAATATTTTACGAAATCTTGAGTCTACAGCTAGGTACGTGATATATATTTTCTCTATAGAGAAGAATAGCTTTCAAAAATATGGATTACGTTTGAACTGGTCTAGTGAAATGATAGATAGTGTCAAAGTATTGGCTTATAAATAATAGAATTTTTTATCACAAGCAGACCATCTTAAAAGGTCATCGTTCAGGCGTGAAAATAGTGAGGGAATAAGGTTGCATCTCGAATAACCGAGTGAACAGCGGAAAAAAATTGATAAATCAAAGGCTACCTATCGGCGGAATCGGGTTTCCGAATTGGAAAAACAAGTCGCCTTCTAGAATTAATTCGCTGATTTGAATAAAATTCTGAAACGTCAGATTTACACCTTATCTAGAATTAGATAACAACCGGTTCATTGTCTGTCCGCGTTCTCCTTGGCAGTGGCTAATCGGTGGAACGATCTAGACAAAATTGACAAAGCGGTTAAAAATAGCAATCGAATTTTAGAAATATTGACAGAACAGAAATTTTTAGCAGTAAGCTTTCAAATCTAACCTTTCACACCCAAGGCACATTACTGCTCAATTTTACCAATTTACTCGTCTCACATGTCTAAAATATTTGACATTCTAATTTGTTATGCAAAACACATATGTCTCTGATAACTGAGTAAGGTTATTAGCATGGTGACAACCGCGTGTTATGTCATAAACAACTTAAAAAAAGTGACAATATATGCTAATGTTGATTAGTTATCTGCAACTGACTCACCTAGAATAACCTGTCTAATCAATTAAAATAATAAAAAAACAAAAAACAGTGAATATAGATTAGGAAAGAGAGAGAGTCCGACGTTTTCTAAACAGGCATTGAAGAAGAACCTTGAGAAGCAATAACAATAATAATTACTAAATTAGGTAATCATTATTATCGTTGGCACCTATTTTTACGTTATAATGGAAAATTTTGAGCCTTATTTTTGCAATTGGACAACTTTCAGACTTTAGAAGGTTCGAGACTGTTTAATAAGACAGGAAAGTATTAGCTGGTCACTATTTCAATTAGTTAATAAAAATCTTTAAAATAATTTTTCAATTCTCATCATTTTACATAAATACTTTGATTGAATACATAAAAAATTGCATTGTACAAATTCCCTTTTTCACATCTATAATGCAATTGTTATATGTAACAATGTTTGTAAATCCCAGGCCTTGAAGATGATCTTAATGAAGATCAAAACATTGGCATGATAAAGAAAATATTTTTCTGAAACCTACATCACACCAGACAGCATCTCACGATTTCTAAATAAATTTAACATAAAATTGATTTTTTCTTGTACTTTCAATCTGATTTATTAATATATTCTTTGTTAAACCAAATTATATTTTTAAATTGGTGTAGTGTTTTGAGCTATTTTATTATTTTTAATAGCCTCTGTCGATTTAATTTAATTAAGATTTCCAATTTTCTCGTAACTGCCACCTTCCATCAAAACAAATAAATAGCATCATAATCTGAACAGTAAGCCGTTTGTACTATAAATTATCTGTTTTAGATCAAAGCAATTGAAAATTATATGAATCGACGAACAAACAAATCGTCCATTTGTTTACGATCCGAATAATGATCATGAGCCCCGAGAATCATCCCAGTTCAGTCCCCCAGTCGTGGCTGGGGAAAATGAAATTTTCATGGCCGGCCGTGACCGGAAAAATCAGTGCTGATATTCGACTCAGGGCTTTTCCTGGGCTTGTCACCGCATTCTAACCACTAAGTTGGGAATATTGCAACTTTCGGTTTGACCAGAAGATCAATTTTGGCTTGTGAACGTCGTGCGACGACCCAGATTAGTTTCATAATAATCTATATATGATATTTTACCAAATAAACAAATAGTGGTGATTAGTGACCATTAGTCTACGATTATTCGGAAATCGCGAGATGCGGTATCGTGTGACGTAGGTTTCAGAAAAACATTTTCTTTTCGTGACAACGTTTCGATCGTTATTGATATCATCTTCAGGGCCTGGGATTTACAAACATTGTTTACATTTAACAAAGACAAGGAGGATGTGGGAAAAAAATGATTTGGAGAGACCAGTGCGATAAACCTTATCAAAATATCCAATAATGTGATTTTATCAATAAACATTTCATTTTCTGAATGTTATAATTTTATCAATTAATGTATAATTATGGAGTTTAGTTAAGTTATATACACATGTGTTAGAAAAATTGAAGGTTCCGATTTATTACATTAAAAAGTACGGCAATAAAAATTTGAAAAACAAAAATTTGTAGCTTATAACTTATGAACACTTTTTTATTTTTATACTATACAGTTTGCTTATTAAATTGAGTACTGTACATTAAAATAAACTGTTATACAGAATTGCTATTCAGAAATCGTGAGTTGCGGTCTGGGGTGATGTAGGTTTCAGAAAAACATTTTCTTCATCGAGCCAACGTTTCGATCTTTATTGAGATCGTCTTCAGGGCCTGAAATGGGCAGGATGTGGAAACAAATTATTTTGAGAGTGCCAGTGCGATATTGTTGTTTTATGTATGTACATTGTTTAAAATTACCAAAAAACTGAATTTAAATAATGCAAAACAAACACTATGAGTGAGTAGAAATACTTTGATTGAATATAAAAAATATTTTTTTGCATTGTATAAATTCAATTTTTTTCCACATCCTACATTACTTGTTTGAATTAATTAATCTAATGAAAAAATTAGAGCGGGATTCGAACATCCGACCTTTAATGTTATTAAGCCGTCGTGGTCGTGGTTTGGAATCCCGCTCGCGAAACTAACTTTTTCGTTTCAACCAAAATCGTATGTAAAAAGATTAATTAATTCAAAGAAGTAAATTACAACATTAAAGATAATTAAAATGGTTATTTGGAGATCGTGAGATGAGGTCTGGTGTGACATAAGAATAACATATATGTAGACTGTGGAATTTTTTTTAAACATTAACGTCTGTGTTTATGTGTTTTCACATCCAACTTGTATTTCTGAAATGAAAACAATGTTTTTAAATCCCAGGCCCTGAAGAGATCTCAACAAAGATCTATACGTTGGCACGATAAGGAAAATGTTTTTCTGAAACCTACGTCACACGACCTCACAATTTCCGAATAATCATATACAAATAGGTTTCATTTAAATTCATTTTACATATTGTATTCAGAAAAAGTAAACAATTATAACAAATATTATAAATTTTTAATTTCATTCAAAAGTTGGGCGTGTTGATCTAAAATCTGTTCGTTTTCAGCTCGTTGGTTCAATACTGACATAACTTTTCAAGAAATTTGTACTTAATGTGTTGAGCTTATTTTCTCCATGTAAATAATGAAAAATCTAAAACTATTGGCAAAAATCGTTTAAAAATCGAAACACTCTTGATATTTTTCTCTATGTTTATTTTGGTTGTCGTGACACGCTGTGTGATTGGTTTCTGTTTAAAAGTTCAATAATCACCAGGTAGTAATAAAGTTAATGAGAGAAGTTGACACAGTTCGTGAGTTATTTATTACTGTACAGCAACCCTAAAATTCAGAAACCATCAATCGATAACCGGTCCAATATAACTTCCGATTTAATACATTTATGAAGCCTCTCTGGCTGCATCCTCGGTTCTACAGACAATATTTCATGGTCAAGCTAATGATTAATTAAAATTATAAAACAATACAATTTGTTAATTACAATACGGTAGCCGTACATAAGTATCAAATTTCCGGAAGGGATGGAACACGATAAAAATCTATAAACATTGTTGTCACAATTTAAAATAATTCTCTAGTTTTCGGGATCCGCTTGGCCAATTAGTATCTTTCAATTAATTAAAGCTTTTAGTGAAAAATGGCAAAAAAGGAGGGAAAATTCAAAAAGTGGGGTTGAGATGGGAAGTTAGTGTCCGAGCGGACTGAAGTGGTAGAGCATCGGCGTATTTAGCCGAAGGTTGTGAGTTCGAATCCTGCTCGTGCCATTGACGTTTTTATCTCAACTAAAAACCGTAATTAACTGAAATTTGAAGTAATGCTTTATATGAAGTTTTTGTACGATTAAAACTCTGAAAACAGAATGGAATCTATCAGTTTAATATTGTACGTTATAAGTTGTACTAGTTCACTTATTCTCACTATGAGTTATATTATGAAGGTATTTTTCAGAAAATGCCATCTTTAGTGAGTGATACGAGCCTTTTTCCTCATGAATGTGTCAGGCTAACACCAAAAAACAAACAGCAGAACAACGTCACTTTACCAGCAGCAGCAGCAACAACATTTATTATAGTGAGATCAATTAAACTTTATCATTAACTGCACTAGTTTCGTGGTCCGCTTGACCAATTAATATCTTTCAATTAATTAAAATTTTTAGTCGAAAAGAAATATCAGTGTCACGACGGGCATTCGAACCCACGATATTCGGCTAGATACGCCGCTGCTCTACCATTTGAAGTATCGTGACCTCGACCCACTAGGACACCAACTTCCCATCTCACCCCTACCTTTTGAATTTTCCTTCCTTTTTACCATTTTTCAAATGTCGTCGAAATGGTATAAAAGAGGGAGGGGATGAGATCGTGACTTTTTTTTATCTTTACTGATATCTTTTATCATTAACCGACGAAAATCATTTATTCAACACTAGAAACATTTGTCCATTATATTTTTCATTCAAGTAGTAATTAATCTATTAGCTAATCTAAAATTTTATTTTTGACTGATAAACCCCACACCTCAACTAACATGTTTTTCAAAACAGAATTGACCAAGATAAACTAACATGTAGTCTTATTCCATGTAATTGCTATTAAAAAGTTCAAATAAAAAATAATCAGAGTTTTAACTTTATCAACCTAGTTATAAAAATTTTGCTGTATGGTATTCGTTCCAGTTTTTTTCCGGGTGCGTAAAGCGTAAAATATATCTTAGCAGCAATTTGCAGATGTTTCTCGACTCCTGGATATCCCTGTCCTTTCAGAATTGAGAATCAAGGACGGAAAAATTCTCTAGGAGTTTATCACCGCTTCCTCCTTCCTGTAATTAAAACTGAAGCTCGAAAGATAATAAAAACGTTGATTAAACGTCCGTACTTATTTTTTTCTAAGCGTTTCCCTTACGCCCCCTTGGCTTTTACTGGTCTGAGTTTAAATTCGTTAAGTTCATTAACCAAAGCGGCACTGTTAACGTCAGCCTTACATAACCCTTGTTAATTTTCTTTCTAAATGATTAAACCGAACGAAAAAAATTCTGATTTTTTTCAACTAAACGATAAGATAAGCAATACCGAGGGTGGTAGCCATAATTATCAATTTATAGTTTGTATAATTGCGCAACCCACTTGAAATAAGTTCTTTAGAAGTGTCAGCATATATTAAACATGACTGCCTGATTTTATTCATGATTATAAAAATTGAAACACAGCAGCTCCAAAAGCCCCGGCGGGTCTTAACTTCTCGCCTTTAACATGCAAATATTGCCAACCTATGAATATTCGTTGAAGGAAGGTGGATAAAACAGACTGAGTTCGTTTTTTATAACCGTGCAAGAACGAACAGATTCTTGCAAGGACGGTTATTATAATCAATAGCAAGAGTTTTTAAAATACAGGACGTTAACATATTGAAAAAACCATAGTTATTAACCAAAATATAAAACAATCAACCATAATTAGAAAAATGTAATCGATTTGTATTCAGGTACAGTGAAAGGTATAAACCAATAAAAGTTTGAAAAGACCAAACTGTATAACTGTATATATATAAACTTTTCACCTCAAAGAAGCCGACACATTACACAAAAACGTCTTTTCTATACCGACTTCCTTCCCCACCCCTCCAAAATCCAACGTATGTTTATTTAACTTCAGTTATACAGGAAACAACAATATCGCACTGGCGCTCTCAAAATAATTTGTTCCCACATCATGCTTGTCCTGGTTAAATGTAAACAATGTTTGTAAATCCCAGATTCTGAAGATGATCTCAATAAAGATCGAAACTTTGGCACGATAAAGAAAATGTTTTTCTGAAATCTATGTCACTCCAGACAGCATTTCACGATTTAGGAATAAACATACCGCACAAAAATGTTTCCCCCCCCATTGAACCCTTGCATCAACTACTAGATCTTTTCGTCTGGTGTGATAGACCGCATCTCACGATTTCGGAATAATTATAACTATAAAGTTTTTAAATTTTTTATGACTACATTTACAATTGGTTTCGTCTGATAAAACGTTACGATAAAGAAAGGCAGATTCATCCTTCATCCAGATTCAATCTATTCTCACTGGTTGGTCTCTGTGTTATTTTGTTAATAAATGAATTCGATTCCTCTCCTCGTAGTATTCAAGAATTTGAAGATATAACACAAACCCATCCATGAAATTTGCACAATGTTGAAACGCGTCTGACAGGCCAAAAGAGCGCGGGCAGGCGGACCAGGATATTGGAGGTCAAACTTCAGTTCATCGCTCCGCAGAACCAAACAAAAATTTTAACAAAAGATAAATATGTTGATTTATGCGACTCGCTTTAGAAAGAAAATGAAATACGTGCAGTGAGCTCCCAAAATTTCCAATTTTATCATTTGTTGATTGTGTTTGAAAATATTCTATCTTCGTGGATTGTACCGTTGAAGAAATGTTTGTATATTTTTGACATATAGTAATCATTACGTTCAAATAAATATACCGGTAAATATATATGCAGATAGATACACAGACATGAATAAATGGTGAGAAAAGAACAACACACCGAAACACAGTATCACACGGTATCGGTGTATATGATATATGCATATGATCACAGTTTGTCGCTTCTCAGTACAATAGAAGAACACATTGAAATTAACTGGTTATCACGATAAGCGACATGAAAGATTTAAACAAGTCAAGTGAACTATAAAGTGTTATAGCTAATCGTTCAAAAAAGAAGAAAAAACTCTTTTCTCCAAAAAGCACAAAAAACACGAGCATAAATTAATTTATTTAGTCAAAATGAAAACTTAATTGGAGTAATTCGACAAATTATTAACAACAAATTAGACAGTAATGTCTTTTATTAATTGTATTTTTGCAGTTATTTTTGTTTAAACAATTATTCAGAAATCGTGAGATGCGGTCTGGTGTGATGTAAGTTTCAGAAAAACAATTTCTTTATCGTAACCACGTTTCGATCTTTATTGAGATCATCGTCAGGACATAAAATTTACAAACATTGTTTGTTTAAACAAATAAGGCTGTTAATGTTGTTATGTAAAGTTGTCGTTTCGGATCATTTCGGTCTCTATTCTTGCTGTTTTGGTCTATCGGAGGCTTTGATGATGATGAGCCAAAATGAACGGAAGCGTCCAAATTACAGGTTCATCACCCCTTAGACCTCACAATTTAAAAATTACGATAAATCTATAGAAGTATTTGATTACAAGTGTGTATTTTAAATGTATATTATTACCACGAATGTTTGCGTCACTAGCCAGTTGAAACTATTCGGAATCACAGTTTTGCCGTTTATCGTTTAAGTCGACTTGCGGCTTGACGCTTCGGCCATCATCGAATTTGAAACAGGTTAGAACTTTCAACATAAAGGTAATTAGTTCGATTAAACTTCTCCACAACTGAATTTGTACTTAGGATCAAAATAGAGAAAATCATCCGTTAACTGTCGTCAGGAATAATTGATCTATTTTGAATCATTAATGGGTGAAGTTGGTATTGCCACGATTTAATCAGCAGCTTTACCCTACTTGTGAAATATTCCTTGTAATAATTGTTTAAAAAAAACGAGTTGAAGTTAATTTATTTCACAAAAATTTAAAAAACTGGCTTGTGTTCAAATACAATAAAACAAATTGTAAAAAATAGGAAAAGAAAGATATATAACATCCCGAATGACCTACAAGCGGATTTTGAGGCAGCAGGCTCCGATCGCTCGTCCAATGGCCAAAGGTATTTTTAATTGTAATAAACGAATGTATTTATATGCGTGAATGGTGGGAATCATCCCTACTTAGCTCGAGGAATATCGAGTGTCCTAGGATAAATGTGTGAATATAATATATTCGTATGCATGAAGGGCATGAAGGGACAATCGCAATTAACTCGAGGAATACAGAGTACGAAGTCAAGTGTGAATGTAATTTATTAGCGTGAATGGAAGGGCTTATCCCCGATTATACCGAGGCGTTACAGTACTCTGTGGTGAATGCTAACCAGACTATCAAGTTTTTATCTTGTTTCTGTTTCTATATACAGGGGTTTCTTATCGAGATTTTTAACCACAATTGACTAGACCCTGAGGCAAGCAATAGGCTAAAGAAAAGAGAGAGTTGGTTACCTTCTTGTCGTAAAATATAATTTGACTGGAGAAGGAGAAACAGTAAAAGAAGTTGGTAGGTTTACAACGCGAAAAAAATAAGAAAAGAAATGCAAAGCTGAGAAAGAGAGAAACACGACCAATGTAATTTGCCGGCCGTAAAAGTAAAAAACAAATGATTTACAATGAATATTTATTTATATTACCAAATATATTGAAATAAATAATGTAGCTACAAAGAGAATACATCTTTCATACAAAAAGTGAATATGGATTCGTCTACAATAACAATACAGGAACTTTGAGATTTAATCCGTGTACACTTACTAAAAAATTAAATAATTCAAAAATAAGCAGAAAAACTACTATTTCTTCTAATTGAACGTGGAAATGGATTGCAACTTATGTACATAGCTGTGGAGGCGAGACAGTACAAATTATAAGAAAAATACTAATAAATATATATTGACTGATAAATTCTAATAGAGAAAAGTTATGTTGAGATCGTGAGATGCGGTCTGGTGTGACGTACGTTAAGAAAAACATTTTCTTTATCGTGGAATGTTTCGACCTTCATTGAGGTCATCTTCAGAGACTGGGAGTTATAAACATTATTTCACGTCCTACATGTATTTATATAGTTTAATCAATATATAATGTATATTATATTACTGAGATTACTTTGTAACAATTCTAATATTAAGGTGGAGGATATCTTGTGACATTTATAATTAAAACATTTCTACATTAGAGAAGATTAGGTTAGGTGAGTTTTCTATCCCATAGAAACAAAGTTCTTACTATTTTTTATTCATGGAATTGATTGAATTTTTATCGACTTAATTTTAATATAGAATTTTCTGGATTGTTGGCTGATGTCATACGCCTAATAATAAAATAGGGACTACATTTTTAAGAAAACAACGAAACGTGTATACACGATTCAATTTAATTTGAAAAAGCCCGAAATGAAAATGTGACAATAAACCCTTGGCTTCGCATTGGCTATGAATAATTGTAACTTTATCATGGCTTCAAACGAGGCCGTAAAAGTTCTCATCTCGTGGACTCATACATTTTTTCTCTAGCTCAGGTAATACTCCATAACTTTTCGTATAAACGGATTCTCGTATTCACACCCCGACTCGTTACCCCTCTTCCTCTGAATAATAATAAAAAATAATAATCTCGACATCCTTCTCTCATGGCAGGGGGGGAATGCTGCATGGAAATAAACGTCAACCGTGCTCCCTGTCGTCAACTTTTATGGTCGCCATTGTCCTCATTTTATTTAGTTTGGTGAATGACACTCGGGCTCATAAATTTGGCCGGGGCTACCCTCCAGGGCCTTGTTGTGGTCGAAAAAAAGCCTTTTGTGCGATTGTGGCAACTACTTTGAAGCACCCCACCGACAACAAATAATGACGTTTATTTCCTGGACTTCCTACTAATACATTGAAACCTTCCGAGATGAAAAAAGTACTTGAAGACAATCACTGTAAGCCCTTGCTTTTTGACCTAGAAAAAAATGGCTGCACCTATTGTAGTACATACAATCCTTTGACCTCCAAAAGTTCGTTAGGGAATTTAGATTGTTCTGTATAAGGCCTTCTTATCAATATGAACTATTTTTCAAACGCTTAGTCGTCTAAAAAATCAGTTTTTTCTTTCCAATTTTTCTTCGGTTTACGGGCAACAACTACTCTAACAAACAAAGATACAGACGAAGTAGTCACTTAAGCGAAAAATTATACCATAATACAAATTTCAGTTAATCGAGCAACTCCCTGAACTTCTGCTTAACATGTTAGCTTTAAGAAAAAACAAACAGCAAGGCAAACTGGCAAGTACGACCCACAAATCTACGAAAATTCATTGGAAAAGCCTGTTGAAACATGACTTGGTACAAGCAGGGTGAGGCAAGATTTGAACTTTTTCTTCGTATATGTATTGGGTTGTCCGGAAAATAATGCAGGATTTTAAGTTTTCATTAAAAAAATCTATATAAAATATTCTGTTTACGTTTACAGGATTACTCATTTGTATGAATGTCAACACTTATTAATCCTTTTCCAAATGATATTGTTTGTTTACCTCTGTAGCATTCCGCTACTTGGAAATAATTCAGTCATCCTTATAATGTCAAAGCGAGAATTTCGTACGATTTTCTTTTACGAGTTTAAACTCGGCCGAAGCGGAGCCCAAACGGCTAGAAACATTAACCAAGTCTGGGGCGAGGGTTGTGTTAATGAGTGCACTGTGCAAAGGTGGTTTAAAAAATTTCGGGAGGGAGATTTCAGCCTTGAAGATGAAGAAGGTCGTGGAAGGCCTTCCTCTCTTAATGATGATGTTCTGCGATCAGTGGTGGAAGAAAACCCCAAAACAACTGTTCGAGAACATGCAGAGCAACTCAAAGTCAGTAAAACGACCGTCGCTGACCACCTCAAGGCGATTGGAAAAGTGAAAAAACTCGAAAATTGGGTTCCACACTCATTAAACGATCGCCAAAAAAATCAGCGCTTTGATGTTTGTGCATCACTTCTTTGTCGAAACAAAAATGACCCATTTCTGGCCAGAATTGTTACATGTGACGAAAAGTGGATTCTCTACGATAACACTAGACGTTCTGGACAGTGGCTCGACAAAGGAGAAGCTCCAATACATTTTTCAAAGCCCCCACACATCAAAAAAAGGTAATGGTTACGGTATGGTGGGCTTCATTTGGTTTAATACACTACAGCTTCTTAAATCCTGGCGAAACCATCAATGCTGAATCATACTGTAACCAAATTAATACCATGCATCAGAAATTGGCAGTAATGAAGCCCTCTTTGGTCAATCGGAAAGGGCCCATTTTGTTGCATGACAACGCTCGACCACATGTGTCACGTGTAACGTTACAAAAATTATTGGAGCTTGCCTATGAAACTTTGCCTCACCCACCCTACTCTCCGGACCTCTCGCCTACTGACTACCATTTTTTTAGACACCTGGACCACTACTTACAACACATAATATTCAAAAATCAAACGGAACTGGAAAATGCATTTATTGACTTTATCAATTCTAAAAATTCTGAATTCTACTCAGACGGAATTAATAAGTTACCAACACGTTGGGAGAAATGTATTGAGAGTATGGGAAATTATTTTGATTAAAGAACATTGCTTTAAAGTAACTAGTTTCTTTTTTTTTGTTTAATACCAAAATCCTGCATTATTTTCCGGACAACCCAATACTTAAAGGATTTTCCCCTCCCACATGCGGACCTACATTAAAACGTCCAAAACTTATACCATACAAGGAATTTGCACGTCTTCTTCACATACGCTGTAACTTACCTCTCTTAAACAAAAAGCAACAATCAACATTGTGAAACCGAAATGGACAATCAATTGGAAAATTTCAATATCCTTAATCTTAATAGCCCAGTCCACAATCCTCAGAAAAATAGTTGACGCTCCAGTTCCTGTGCTTACATCCGGAGGTGGAGCCCGGGGTGACGAAGAAGAACAAGTAACTAAAAGAAAAGAACTCACAAATATACAGAGGCTTGCATGCATCTGCCTAACGGGAGCAATGAGAAGTCCTGAAATTAGGAAAAAGTACTTGGATTAATCCCCGTACACAACATGGTAACAGGGCAGCGCAGAAAACTTGATACTGAACTAGCATATTTGAACTGCCGTTTCTGTTGAATAGCCTCTCTAACAATTGGAATTGAATCTGCGAAATGTAATTTAAACAGGGAGGTGTAACTCGAATTCGCTGTTTGTTTAACTAATGTATCTATTCGTTCGTTAAACTTAACACCTGCATGCACCACTAATTCATGTTATTATTATTTTTTTATTTTGTTGGTCTAAATGATGTATCTTTTCAATTATCTCATAAATCAAGTGAATATCTGTAAATTTTAAATTATTTTGACACAATTTTTTTGATTGAGCTTAACGCATCATCGAGAATCAAATCTTTATGCCATATCTAATGCTCTCAGCTACATAGGCCCAGTGGATGACAACCAATCTAACTAAAGTTAGTAGTAATATACTGCAATAATACTTATCCCTTACACAAAAAAAAAACTTACTTATTGTTTACTTAACCATTACTCATAAAAGATTTTTTACAACTTGCCGAACAAACATCATTTTTTAAATTATAGCAACACAACCTTACACGCATTGATTTTAAATCAGTCAGACGTGTATCCTATTCTGAAACCGTTCACAGATTTAAAATGAAACGCCTCTGATATTCTGAAAAGTGAATATAAATATTAACTAACTTTAAGTTTATATATTTAATTTTTTTAAATCGCTTTTAACTAGATTTTTAATATAAAATTTGAAGTTTAGTAGATATTGTAAAACAGCATCATATCAAAATATTGTACATTGTAGCATAAACTCTTTTGCAATTTTCTACGTGTATAAATAAAATCGATAAATATGAGGTTATTGGTTCATTTTGTAAGGTAAAATCGTGTCGTTGTTTTGTTTTAACCCCCTCCCCCTCCATGTCGGATAAAAGTAGCAATAAACAGTGTTTTACCTTAACTTTCATCCAAGAGGGGCAATAAAGGAACACTTACTCGTCTTTTCTCTCTAACGAGGAAATTGATTAGATTAGGAAACTCAAAACAGCATATTGCCTCTTATACCTTCCTCAGTGTAATATCCAGCAATAACACGGTTTAGCCTCTAATGAATTGCCTGATATAAAAGTTTCAGGAAGGTGGAGGACCAGGCAAATTAACTTTTTAATAACCGTCCCATTATGATTTCCCTTTGAACACGAAGATTAGGATATTATTGTTGCCCTCTGCTCGGAGTTAAGGACAATTTTTTTTTATCCGCAACTAAAATATGAAATCCACTGGCCAGGCATTCTGTACTAACTTTATTCAATTCAAAATTAATTTACAGAAAAGCTATAAAAATCAAGTATTTACATTTAAAAAACTCATTAAACAAGTACAAAAAAGCAGATTAAAACATGGATCATATGAAAACAATTGGCCATAAATCCATACACATTTAATTGCTCTAGTATAAGCATAAACATAATCTTAGTGGGCTCTTGTTTCATAATTATTTTCAAAAATATGTGGTCTTTAAATGATTATTCTCAGATCGTGAAAAGCGGTCTGGTGCGATGTAGGTTTCAGAAAAACATTTTCTCTGTCGTGCCAACGTTTCGGTCTTTATTGAAATCATCTTCAGGGCCTGGGATTTACAAAAATGGTTTAAAATTTAAAAATACATGTGGGACGAGACCAAAATGAATTTTTACAGTGCTTAAAAATTTTATAATAAAAAAATGAATTTATACTATGAAAAAAAATTTACATTAAAATAAAAAACAAACGAATGGATTTATACAATACTGAAAATTTTAGATTAAAACAATATATATATATATATACAACGAAAAAAATTAGATCAAAATAAGAACAAAACAAAAATAAATTTATACAACGCTTGAAAATATTTAGATAAAAAAATGAATTTATACAATTCAAGAAAAGTTTAGATAAAAAATATGAATTTATACAATAGTAAAAAAATTTAGATTAAAAGAATGAATAAATGCAATGCAAGAAAATTTTAGATTAAAACAAAAGAAAAAACAAATGCGTTTATACCATGCTAAAAAAACGTAAATAAAAAAATGAATTTATAAAACGCAAGGAAATTTAGCTTTAAAAAAGAATGAATTTATACAATGCTAGAAAATTTTATATCAAAAAATTAATCTATACAACGTTAGAAAATTTTTTATAAAAAAATGAATTTATACAATTCAAGAAAAGTTTAGATAAAAAATATGAATTTATACAATAGTGAAAAATTTTAGATTAAAAGAATGAATAAATACATTGCAAGAAAATTTTAGATTAAAACAAAAGAAAAAACAAATGAGTTTATACCATGCTAAAAAAAGGTAAATAAAAATATGAATTTATACAACGCTAGAAAAGTTTAGATTACAAAATATTATACAATGGTAGAAAAATGATTATTCCGAAATCGTGAGATGCGGTCTGATCTGACGTAGGTTTCAGAAAAACATTTTCTTCATCGTGGCAACGTTTCCATCTTTATTGAGATCATCTTCCGGGCCTGGCATTTACAAACATTGTTTAAATGTAGGATCTGGAAAAAAGTGAATTTATACAACGCAAAAAATATTTTTTATATTCAATAAAATTACTTCTTATTTTTTTATATAAACGTAACACTGGCACTGTCAACACTTGTTTTTGAAAGATATTTTAAATTTATCAGAGGAAACGTGTTTTAATTTATGTGATAAGCCATGAATGAATGGTTTTGAAATGCATGTTGATTTGTCTGTATTTAATTATTATGTAGTTCTATTAGTAATAGTAGATGGTGGTAAAAAATATTCAAAAAAAATAGGACACAACAGTAATAGCACCGCACTTTATGCCCTGAAGATGCACCCAATAAATGTCGAAGCGTTAGCATAAAAATGAAGAAAAGTGTTTTCTAAATTATCTCTTTTTTCGAACTCTCCTCACGACTTCAACAAATAATAACGACAATAAATCCTTATTTTTTTATAATCAAGAGAAATTATATTATTAAAAATCATAATAGTTATTATATTAACTTACAATTATGATATGTAAACCTATTATATTACGGCTGTTTTTGTTCAAACATTTAGAACTGATGGGAGATATTTTATACAATTCTTCATCAATAAAACTTGATTGACGCTCAAGTCTTTTTCGCATTTTTCTCACTCGATTCTGAGGGATTATTTGTTGTCTTGCCATTAGTATTCTGAGGACATTGTAAAACTTTCAACCGCCGCCGGGTTGGTTTCTAGGGTAGCGGTAAAGGAAACGAAGAGTTTATACTTTTCTCAGCGAATACATTAAAGGGACTGACTTGAATTTACATACAACTGGTAAAAATGGTAAATTGTTAACCGGCCAGACTTGTTGGAAGGATGTCTTTCCGAGGGACGTAGGCGGTTTTTGTGAGATTCTCGCCCACCGGCTCGGAATATAGAGCAATCGTAATTACAGCTTTGAGGGCTGATTGACCAAAGCCAATCCCGCCTACGTCGTTCCGACAATTTGCACAAAATGAGTTTAAGTCTCTACTTTATTCTACTTTGCAGAATCAGGTCTTTTTAAGTTACAGTCAAAGTGGGTAATTTACAAGGGAAGAAAAAAAAAGAAAAGAAAAGAAATAGAATCGTTGAAACTCAGCGAAAAACATTCTCGCATTTAATGCAACTACGTTAAACCTGACATTATCTTTTATTTTAAACTCCAAACATAGTTAATTTGTACAATGTTAGGACGAATCGATCTTCAGTATATCACCATTATGTTAAAGATCAAGAATGCAGTCATCAACAGGAACAGGTTTTGTAAATTACACCAAGCTTTCAAATTTTATTGAGGACTTGGCTCTATAGGCCATTACAGCATTTATAATTAATAAAAGGAACACAATAATTATAAAAATCGTTAGATAATAGTGCTTGTCACTATATTACAAGTAAAAATGTATGGTGATTAGTGACCGGTGGTCGATGATTATTCGGAAATCGTGAGATGCGATCTGGAATGCTGTAGGTTTCAGAAAAACATTTTCTTTACTGTACCAACGTTTCGATCTTTATTGATATCATCTTCAGGTCCAGGGATTTACATACATTGTTTAAATTTAACAAATACATATAATAGGTGGAAAAAAGTGATACAATTCAAAAATAATGTTTTTATATTCAATGAAATTATTTATTATTTTTATATAAACGTAAAACAGCAATATCTCACTGCCAATCTCAACGCGACACGCAAGAATGGCACAATTACACAGAAGAAAAATACTTTGAGTGAGAAGAAATATTTATTAAAAAAATATATATTTTGTATTGTATAAATTTATTTGCATCCAAAATTTATTTGCTAAAAGCAAACAATGTTTGTAAATCCCACGCCCTGAAGATGATCTCAATAAAGATCGAAACGTTGGCACGATAAAGACAATGTTTTTCTAAAACCTACGTCAGAAAATGTTCTAAATAATAAAAAAATGAATTTATACAATTCTAGAAAATTTTAGATTAAAATAAAAAAATGAATTTTTACAATGTTAGGAAATTTTAGATTAAAAATGAATTTATACAATGCAAGTTGTTAGATTGAAAAAGGAAATTCATTCTTTTTTTCTCAATTCGTTTTTTATCTAATTTTTTTAACTGCTTAAATTCTTTTTTTTTTAACTAAAATTATGTATTGTATAAACTAATTCTAAATGTTTCTAGCATTGCATACATTCATGTTTTTAATCTGAAAAATAAATAAAGATGATAAAAATAAAAAATGAATTTATACAGTGCAAGAAAATTTTAGATTAATGAATAATTAAATGAATTTAGAAAAAAAACTAACTTCCTTTTTTTAATTTGAAATTTACTTGCATTGTATAAATTCATGTTGTTTAATTTAAAATTTACTAACAACATACAAACTCATTTTTTCTTATAATCTAAAATTTTCTAGCATATTATAAATTCATAGTTTTTTTTACCTCCTAAGGTCTTTGTCCTAGGTCTTGATGATGTTTTCAATACAGATCGAAACGTTAGCACGATAATAAAGAAAATGTTTTTCTAAAACCTACGTCACACCAGACCGCATTTCACGATCATCAAATAATCATTAATTAACTGTCACTAAGTACCACTCATAATTTATAGTCATATAATTTAATAACCAATAACCCCCAGTCCTACGCTTTATTTTTTTTAAATTTATACAAAGCAAAAAAATATATTTTTATATTCAATCAAAGTATTTCTTGTTTTTTATATAAACATTAAACAGCAATAGCTCACTGGCACTTTCAACATGACACGCAAGAATGGCAGAATTACGCCAAAAGCAAACAGTGAGTACAAATACTTTGATTGAATATAAAAAATATTTTTTTCTGAAATTTTAGCTTTTCGTTAGGTTATAACAGCTCAAAACGTAATTGTCCTAGAATGTCCCAACATAAAAAATTCTGGTTTTCAATTAACATCTGTTTCGAAGTGATAGGGATAAAAGAGGTGGCCGCAAGGCCTACTGCACCTCGATCTGAATTGATTCATTACGTTCCTCTTTTATTTATAATTCATTGGCCAGCTTCAGGTTATTAACCAGCTTTCACTATCGGATCCTTAGTATAGGATTTTGCTTTTGGTTTTTCTTGTCCCAGTTGCTTGGATCTACAACACCATAAACCTTCACAGAAATATAAAATGTGTTCTGCGGTCTCCTCCTCTTCCTGGCAGTGTCTGCCCTGTAATTCTTCTGTTTATACGAGTTAAGTAATCGCTCGAGGAAGACTTTTTTACAAAAGGAAACTTCATTGTGAAAATTGTACAATGTTTAATTTTAAACCGACAGAGTGAGAGGCAGAAGGCCGTAAGAGTAAGGCATGGGATATTTGGGGATTAGGGGTTTTATACTAGTTTTAATATGTGCTCCTTAAGATGATGAATGGCCCTCTGGACCCGCCAGACATTGTTGAAATGTCGGTCTGAGGGGCGTTTGGTATTCCATAACTTACATGTGCCATCTTAAGTGGCAGTGTCCTGTCAGAAGCCCAACCAGAATTCTGGTTCAGTTGCGGTTGCCTTCTAGTAATTCTTTCGTAAGTTTTGCGGACGGTCCTTTTACGAATCTCTTCGCGTGCCTCATACCTGTGGTACCACCAGGTTTTGGACTCATTAAGCCCCATTTTAAACTGTATCCTCTTTTGTGCCCAGACAGTCCATATTTCCAATTTTGGCCAACCTTGGCGTTGCCTCTTTGCCCTGAATGTCCAGGGCCCCCATGCAGTTTTAAACACTCTTTCCTTTCTCCTCGCAAGAGGTTAGGATCCTAACTGCTGCTAGCCAGAGAAAATAACTATTTCCGGGAATGTATTCTTAGCTTCTTGTTTCTATAGCGCATAGTTCAATCCATATGATTTTAGAGTGAAAAACTGGCGTTTACCGTCAGTTCGGTCTTGTGGTTCATCCTGACTACAGCTAACGTTCCCTTTTCGGTTTTCTAGATGTCAGTATACCACCAGGGATACCACTTTCAATATGTTTGCATGCAGTTATGGAATATTTATTACTTGTTGGAATTCTTACAAAATACAGAAACGAAGTGAACTTCTTCTGTAGCCATGGGTACTCGATCGCGGCTAACTTAATACTAACATGGGTTTTCGTTTTAGTTCATTTGCTAGGTCAGTATATATACATTTAGTGATAAAAAGGCCCAAATATGTCCATACTTGTTGAGACTTGTCCCCAGAACGGACAGATCACCGGTAATAAACCCACCATTTTTCCAGAAAACCATTGTGAGTTTCAAAAGTCCATGCCAGATTAAAAACAACACTCCATCCTTTGATAAAATTCATCATTAATTTTATACAGCAATAAAAGAAAAAAGCAAATTAAACGAGTAATATTAATAATTATTAGTCAAAAGAGAAAAAAAATTGGTTTTGCATTTTTTTACAAATTTAGATTGTTGCATTTGTTTATTATATTTAAAATTACCTTGATAGAAATTCTATACTTAGAAGATTAAACAAATAAACCAAGAAGAACTACTTCAAACACAAAAATCCTAAAATTTATACAAAATAGATCAGCGATCGATATTTACATTTTTTTTGTGACTATTTAAGTTGGCACATCCCGAAGTTGTAGTTTTGTCCTTAAAATAGTTTATCTGTGTTTTACATTGACAAAGGACGAGTGGGTGACACGGGGCGGATAATGCATGTACATGTTCGGCCGGGTCCATCGGTGAATTGTTGAAGAGGCGACTGCGAAGAATTCGCCCGCTTATTTTATTCACATTGACAACAGCGGTCGCCGTCCTCATCAACAATTCACAGGAGGAACCGTTTCTAAAATTAAGCCGCCGGTTTTTTCCCGTTTACAGTTTTATAAATTTACCGTTGTCATGGTATTAAGAAAAGAAAGAAAAATTGTCGAAGACTTGTCTTTGAATTTTTGCAAAATTAAACGTGTGTAAAAGGTGTAAAAGAAATTTTTTTTTAAATATACAAATGGAAAAGACAGATAAAGAGAACTGATTTGATCATCTTATTTATAAAACCTTGCAAAATTATGCCCCCTGTATCGTTCTTACATTTAACGAGCATTCATACAAATGAAATTTACACTATTCAAAATACAAAACACGTATAACACAAATATAAGATTCTTAACACACATTATTATTATACAATATTAATATTATACACGTTATTAATAATTGGTTGAAGTCCTGAGGATGGTCAAGAATGAAGTAGTTTACAAAAACGCCTGTTTCTTTACTTTGTCGTCGTTTCGACCTTTATTCAGGTCAT
The DNA here is from genome assembly GCA_039619505.1 of Cimex hemipterus. Lineage (NCBI taxonomy): Eukaryota > Metazoa > Arthropoda > Insecta > Hemiptera > Cimicidae > Cimex > Cimex hemipterus. The sequence goes on along the minus strand of CM077103.1, from coordinate 11,984,893 downwards.
CTTCTGCTAAAACATGTTTCCATTTACATGTTTTACGACAGCTTTGTAAATGCAGTTTGAGATTGTGTAAATGTAGCCTTTTTAACTTTGAAATTAGAAAAAATATAAATAGGAGTTATGGTTTTTTAATTTTTATATCTTTGAAAAAATAGACAAAATGTTGAATTTTAATACTTTTTAAAAAATAATTTATTTTTTTTTACGAGGGTTCGCAACAGCAGAGGTCATTTGAAACCTCGGCGTTCCGGTGTATTTGAAAAAAAAAAACCATATGTAAGTGGGTGTTTTATTGTTTTATTGGGATTCATTCTGCGATGAAGGATTCTGTTGGCTTTCGATATCCCAAGGATAGGCTCGGGGCCTATGTACGGTCTTGCGGATCCTCCTCTGGCCAGCCTGTCTGCTTCTTCATTACC
>CM077103.1:11844462-11944477 GCA_039619505.1 Cimex hemipterus | reverse complement strand
ACAGAGAGAGAGAGAGAGAGAGAGAGAGAGAGGGATAGAGCGTGAGGGAGGGATGGAGCAGAGGAAAGACACGGAAAGGGGATGCCGGCAGCAATAAGCGTGCTGACGCAGTGGACAGATGTATTCAATGGTTTATTAAATAAACTGACAAGAACATATGCCCACATGTATTACGAGTTAGAACCAATCCGTTGGGAGAACACGTTGTTCATGCTACATTTTACCATCCGGCTCAAAAGAAAAATATATTCTTAATTTAAGACCAAATCTCTGATATCTTAAAGCATTCTATATTGCCCTATTCATGAAACCTTATGTAAAAAAAAGTAATGGATTAAATTACACTACAAAATTCGAAGTGATTTTCACGTTTCATTGTCGTCATTTAGAAAACATCGAAATCTTCTAATGTGTTTTTGTTGTTTATCTTTCTTTCAATCTAAAATTATAGTTTTTAATTTCAAATATTTATTTTGTTATTAAATCAAAAATATTTAAAACTTAGCTCATAGTGATCCACTGTCTAACCTAGCTTGCACACTCGCCAGACTTCAGAATGGAGGCAAAAAAATTCTTCAACGCGATTCCTACTTCGGCAGAATTTTTTATTCCCCCCTCCCCCATTGAATCTGGGGTGCCATGGATCAAAACAAAGGAGCGAGGTCTAGGCTATAAGGTAGCTAACAAAAACTAGTTATTGCCGGGATAATTTGATATTTTTTCATTCTAGCTTTACACAGTAGAGTTCAAAAGTTCACGGAACAACCATCAAGAACAAACTCGTGATGGATGACTACCTGCTAATTCTTAAAAACGCACAGCATGAGTTTTCACACTCTACCCTTGCAGCAACTGGACGGGCTTTTTGACGGCACAGACCACAGCTTACGGAACAAACGGTAGATAATTACGAGGTAGTTGCACATACAGCATTATGTGTGGTTGTAGTGATAGTTTTAATGATTATTTGGAAATCGTGAAATGCGGTCTGGCGTGATTTAGGTTTTGGAAAAATATTTTCTTTATCTTGCCAACACGCACACTCAACACGACACACAACAATGACACAGCTACACGGAACACAAACACTTTGCGCCCTGAAGATGATCTCAGTAAAGATCGAAACGCTGGCACTTTAAAGAAAATGTTTTTCTAAAACCTATGTCACTCCAGACAGCATTTCACGATTTAGGAATAGTCATACTGCATAAAAATGTTTTTTTCCCATTGCACCCTTGCATCAACTACTAGATCTTTTCATAGAAAAATTCAGAACTTCATAGTTTTATTTAAATAAATATTTTTTCCGTATTTATCTTTGCTATTCCTAAGTATCTGCATGTTATTTACTCTTATTTCTGACCATACACCTATTTGTATGGAATTCTTTTTAATTCATTACTAGGCTTTATATTGTATATTATTATTTTTATATTATATTTATTCTTTTTTTAATTTTTTAATTTGATTTTTAAAAAAATAAATCGACTAGAATACGAAAATGTTATCTAATCGAAAACATTCCATATTAATGAATCCATGTTCTTAATTCATCTGCTTCATCATCCATTTTACACTCTTTTTTACCATGCAAAATTTAAAAGTCATGGATTCTAATTGCGTTCTTCATGCCATATCAAGTAAAAATAATATAGAAAAAAAGTAGGATTAATATTTTATAAAAATTATGCATCTAATTATATTAACGATTATATAAGATAGGTGTAAAGGCAAATGTGATGGCCCATCTCACAATGACACAAAATAAATAACCAATTTGTTTCATTAGTGTAGGGATTCACTCATTATTAATGTTCTAGTTTGTTAATGGTGCGATTGATAAGTATATTCAGTTTCATTCAAAGACAATTTAATTATTGTTTGTACCTTGATAATGTGTTTTTGGATATAGTTTTCGCCAGCGCAACATTGCTTTTTAAATTTATTATTTTTATAGCAAAGCCAGTTTAATTTTAAACACTATCTATGGAGAAGAAAAAGGACAACACTTAGCTCAGTGTATTTTAACGAATTCGTTTTAACCGGAATAAACTAAAAACAGGTATTCAGCAAAAAATTAGAGCTGGATCACCCGACGTCTCTGAGAGTCAGTCATTCGACGTAGTTTATGCCTTCCTTGCTCTTTTTATCTGCTGAGCTTTCCAAGCAAAGACTTCTAATAAAATAATAGCCGGTTTTGTTCAGAATCTAAAATTTCAGGATTAAATCGTCCGTCGAGAACGGAAATTAAACGACGGCCGTCCGTCGTTGGATTAGTCCCTCATTATTGCTGGGAAGTGCGGAGAATTCCGATTGATAAATAACATCAATTGGAACCTGGAACAATCGGAAAGTAAAACAAAAAAGAAAAAAAGAAGAGAAATAATTACTTGACCCAGTTGACAAATTTGTAATCAACTAAGGGCCCCCTAATTGAACAAGTCCCTCACCCGGTTTTAAATTAGGGACATATTGAAAAGAAAAGAAGGGGAACAATCAGCAAGCATCGCGAGACGCTCAAGAAAATATTATTAACGAGAAAATTTTTACTTTCAAACTTATAATATTCTAGAATGTAAAGGCAGGATTTTCTTTTCTGAACAAATAAAATACAATAAAAATTATTACTCAAAACAACTTTTGTTGCAGAGCAGCTTCCAAAATTGTACGGAACTGTAAATAAAATCCCAGCTCACGGTCCATATAAAATCGTGATTTATGTATTTTCTAACGACTGTCAAAAAGATCCGTATCATGAACTATCAATCATTGAGAATTACACTGACGTCCTATCTAACTCCATGTCATCGAGCGTAAACCTAAAGTTGCTTAAATAATGACATTTCTGAAAAGGAAATTAATAAATTATAAATTAAATTTCTGCCCAACTCATTATGAATTAGGTATTGCGTTCATTTATCATAGGGCGAGAGTTGGGCCATGTGTCTAAATATTGGGTTCCTTATTAACATATAAGTGTAAGCACGCAATCATGAATGATTATAACGTCGGTTCATGATACATGAACCCAAAACTAATTGAAAATAATAATGTAACAAAAAAATGTTATTCAGGGCGCAAGAAATTGTGCCAAACACAACAGTGATATAAGTCCAAAAAATCGATTTTTCTTAATTGATTATTACTTTGTATCAACTAAACCAAATTACCCTAGTAATGAAGAAGTTTGTGTAGAATTGACTTTTTTGAGAAAAATTTGAATTACTCTTCATTTTTATCTTCTCTCTACTTGAACTAAAATATCAGAGATGAAGGTTATGATAGACAGATCAGTATCGATTATTACTTCATTTCAATGTATCTAAATTAACATAACCGCGAAGAACGTTACGTAGAAATTATTAACGAATGTTTTAGGAAAGTACTCATTATACTCGAGGAAGAGGGGCGTTAAGTTTGGTAAAACCCATTAATCAGTACGCTGTGTACGAATTAAGGAGGGCTGTTAGCAGAACAAAGGACCTTCTTGTGAGTGAACAGTGCAGAAGGTTATGGTAAGCTAATTATCAAATTGTTAAAAATATCGATTATACATAACTGATCATTATTTTAGGTCAACTTACCTGAACTAACTTAACCAGTGAAGAAGTTTCAATTAATTAAGGTTTTTAGTTGAGATAAAAAAGTCAGTGTCACGACCGGGATTCGAACCCATGACCTTCGGTTAAATACGCCGATACTCTACCACCTGACCTATCGTGACTTCAATCCACTCGGACACTAATTTCCCATCTTAACCTCCTGTCTTGAATTTTACTTCGTGATTGCAATTTTTTCAAATATATTTGATTCTCGGCTTCCGAACACTGAATTTTTTTATCCCAACTAAAACCTTAATTAATTGAAAGATATTCATTGGTTAAGCGGACCACGAAAACTGTTGAATTGATATTAAGGAAGGTTATAGTGGGTTTATTATCAGATTGTTAAAAATATCGATTATACTTAATTGATCAGCTTATCTGAACTATCCTAGCAGATATCAGACTACTTAGAGAAGAAAAAGAATCTTCCCAGTTAAACCCGCTAAATCTGTCTTTCTCGATGGACAAATTTAACCATGCGCTAAAATCAAGAAGAAACTCTTCTACTCTTTTTCACCAAATTACAATTAGTATGGTAATGAATCTTAAGCCCTCTGACAAAGTGCTCGTACTTAATTTAATCAATAAAATTTTTGTAGAAGGCTTCTTCCTGAAAATATGGTCACAAATTTAACGGCTCCGATCCACAAACTATTGTAGGAACACCCTCTTCAGATATCTAAATAAAGTTTTACTGACACTCCATGTGTAAGTTAACTGAGAGGCGTATCTCACATTTATTTCAATGGCAGGAATACTCAGGAATGATTAATATCTCGAACCACTGATGATGGCGAAAAGTCGAAATGCGCCAGAAAGACCGAAAATGAAGGAAAACTATTGAACAGAGGATTTTTTCTCCCAATTATAATTTATTAACTCTTCCATTAAGTTCTAGCTTATAAAATAAGTCATAGTGCATTTTACCCATCAGTGAAGAAGTCCAGAGCGCAACTGAGTCCAAATCAGAGAAGATTATTTGCTCAAAATGATAGAAATTTAAAAAATAAAAAATAATAATGTCTAAAATAATCACTTAATGTACATAGTACTGAAACTAGTAAGATTCTTTGGATGCGTTAGTCGTTATGTGATGTCTAGGTCTTATTTTTTTTTAATATGTGTGGTGAGTAATGACCGTTAGGCGATAATTATGCAGAAATAGGGAGATACGGTCTGGTGTGATGTAGGTTTCAGAAAAAAGTTTTCTTTATCGTGCCAACGTTTCCGTCTTTATTGAGATCATCTTCAGGGCCTGAGATTTACAAACATTGTTTACATTTATCAAGTACATTTAGGATGTGGAAAAGTGAATTTATACAATGCAAAATATATTATATATTCCATCAAAGTATTTCTACTCTCTCAAAGTGTTTATCTTCTGGTGTAAGTGTGCCATTCTTGCGTGTCGTGTTGAGAGTGCCTGTGAGATTTTGTTGGGATAAATGGAAAAAGGAAAGCTAGATTGTTGAATTAGACTATGCGAAAAATATTTGATGTGTGAAATGTAATGTAATGAATATGTATGCTATCTGTATTGAATTTAATTAATGATGTTGGCATAGTTGCGACTGACTGTTCTGTAATTGATGCTGTGCTTATCCTTGTTGGTACAAACCATTTCTAAAAAATTTCGTTTAAATTTGTTTTCTTCGGCATGTAGTATTTTTGGATTTTTGAAGTCAAAATTGTGTTCAAAGTGGTGGGTAGCGAGTGCTGTAGGATTTTGTTTGGGTTTTTTGCAATCATAGATAATGTTGCTTTACTCTCCTGACCAGATATTGGGATGTAAGACCTACATCGCACCAGACCGCATCTCACGATATGATATATAATAGTTATATATTAACGGTCACTAAGCTCTACACATTTTGAAAAATAATAGAAACATGGTTTAAGAAACTAATATTATTTTTATTAATTATTCAGATATCGTGATATATAAGATACATTTTTTACAATCAATTTAGATCGACAAAAAGCAGATATTGCTATTTTATGTTTATATTCACTGGCACTCTTAACAGGACATGCAAAACTGGCACAGTTACACAGAAGACAACACTTTGAGTGAGTAGAAATACTTTGATTGAATATAAAAAATTAGTCTAGTACAGCTGTACATTACACGGAAGGAGTAATCAGTTTTACATACATTCAAAGGTATTTTTGTTAATTTTAAGATTGCCAAATTTAAGTGTTGTTGTTAGTCCAGTCAGATATCAGTTCTGCCCGCTGACGACTTTATTTTAGCTTTCAAAACTAAAACTTAGCAGAAAAAAGAAAAAAAAGAAAAGTAAAATAACAAATTACAAGCATGCATCGCTCAGTAGTACTTAAATTATTTTAACAGTAGAGTAGAATATCAAGATCTGCTAAATAAATCTGTACATTTGCTGTGCATTTAAAATTAGCATTTTATGAAGCAGAATAAAAAATATGTCTATGCAGTAATGCCTGTTTATTTTAATATTTAAATTTGTTTTATATTCGGTTCGGATTTTGTGCTTATTATGTTTCTTCCTGTGTCCGATTTTCTAGCCTCTTTCTCATATATGATTAATTAAAAGTACTATACATTCATCATTGTTCATGTCGGTTTTTCGACCCGGTGGTCCGTGGCGGCAATTTCGTATAACCTGGAAATGGGTGTTTAGATATACAGCTGAAAATTAACTCATGCGGCTAGGAATGAATTAATTACGCCACGCACGAATCCGACATAGCTTTCAGCAATTCCTGAATAGTGCACTTTTGAAGTTGTGTATATTTGTGAATTCCGTATAATTTAGCTGAAACCGCTTTATCTTATCCCTGGAACGGAGGATTGTTCAATAATTGATTGAACTAGTTTATCAACTCCGATAAATTTCGTATGGGAAGCGTCAACTGAATTCTTTACGAGGGACGAACTGGGACGTCGGGGCATAATCGTGTCCGTATATCATTTTTTTGTTGTAGTGAAGATTTCGATAAAATCTCTCATATAAATTTATTTCTCCCTAGAAAACGTTGTATTGGCATACAACTAGATGTATGTTCGTTGGGCATACCCACATTTTTATACCTCATACCAAAACAAAAAACCGTTAAAAATAGTCATGGTTAATTTCACTCTACATTTTTATGGGTGGGGAAAAGTTGTACATATCTCTTTTGGTTTTACATAGAGAATGTAGCTACCTAGGAACATAACGTATTGTATAACTTTCAATTAATTATTCTTTTTATGTATGGTTTTGATTGAAATGAAAAAGTTAGTGCCACGAGCGGGACTCGAACCCACGACCTTTGGCTCAATACTTCGATCCACTTGGGCACCGACTCCTATCTCAACCTGTACCTGCGAATTCCCCCTCCCCTTTTTGTGCCATTTTTCAAATGTGTAATCGAGATTCGATTCTCGGCGGCATTTGAAGTGGTCACGGGGAGTTAGTGAAGTTATACTTCGTTTTATTTATTAAATCCCTTATATTTAATGTCGCGAGAGGAATTAGAATTTTTCATTTCAACCATAACCTTACATAAAAAGATTAATTAATTCAAAGAAATAATTTGGTCAATAGACCACTAACTATTGTATAATGGATTAAATAAGTAAAACGAAGTATAAATTCACTAACAGCTCCTTTGGCCACTTCACGTGTCGCCTAGACTCGAATCCTGATTACACTTCATTTGAAAAATTCCAAAAAGGAGGAAAAATCCCAAAGTTCAGGTTGAGATGTGAAGTTAGTGTCCCAGTGGATTGAAGTACTGAGCCAAAGGTCGTGGGTTCGAATCCCGATCGTGACACCAACTTTCTCATTTCAACCAAGACCTCAAATCAAAAGATTAATTAATTGAAAGAATTAATTTGGTCAATAGACTACTAAATATAATGACATTGTATAACCTTTTAAAACTTGCTGCTTGCTGAATATTTATGCATCGTTTTATCTATGTACAAGAAACTTATGATTAAGAATTTTAAATGAAAAAAAGTTTATTTTCTCTTAGCCAATCGAGTATAAACAACTATTATTTAATCATTATAATCAATCCCCCCAAGTCTTTACCATATTTAACAATACATATGCAATATTCTATAATTATATATTATTTATAAGCACCATAATAGATGGTTAATGGGTTAATGGCTTGTTGAACATCGCTTGCTGCGATTGGAAATTGATTAGTGATTATTCGATCTTAACTGTTCTGGGCCCATAAATGGCAAACACTTCTTATTAAATAATTTGGCTTTATTACTAACCGAGTTGCAGCACATGCACGCATTATATCTCAAATAAATCATAAATATCAAAAGCTGAAGGGTTATAGGAAACATAAACCACTTTTTATAGCGATGTTCTTGAATTGAAACAAACGGCAACGAATTAACTATGTAATGTGTCAGGTCGTTTCCTGCTTTTTCCGTTCCGCTTACTTGCGTTACGGAATCGTCTAGACGCTATAAAAAAATTAATTTAATGGTGCGAATTCGATATTTGCGCCGGGTAGTTATTTCAAATCGGTCACACTCTCGGTTCGATCGTTTTTTCCTCTTACCGACACACATACACACACAAAACATTTGTACACTGGTCGTACTGTGAAAGTTTCCACAAGGGTATACGGGCATAACGTGTGCCATGTTAAAATCTCAAAATCCTCGCTGAGAAATTGGGGAAGAAGGCAGAGCCGAACGACAATGGCCTGCGATAAAGCGATGTTACGTGATACCGGTTAGACTTTTCTCCAGGGGCACACACGTAAAATATGTACGAACAATGGTTGAGCAAAACCTACCGACCACTTCCTCTCTTTTATGACCAAGGATATAAAAATCCCAGGTTTTTTTATCTTCTTAAATGCCCAACTTGGAAGGAAAAATCATTTCGTGCTTATTTCTGTACCTCAGGCTCTCCTATTATACTTTTTCTATTCTGGGTGGTTCGTTATTTTTTACATTAGAAAACTCCAAAACCCCAAAGCCAGGGATCGGCGAATACCCTTTCAAATTAAATCAGACATTATGAACCAACGTAGGTTTTTTAATTCAAAAGGAAAGGATTATTAAGTCCCTTGTTATTACTAAACAATAAAATAATTAACTATTCTAGATTTTCCTAATTTTATCATTTTGCCAAAAGATACTTTGTTGTTTTTCAACAAAATTCACTGACATGTCATTGCTCACTTTATTTCTCATTAGCTTCTGTCATTAGTATTCTATTTATATCTTAACTAATCCACCGAATTTCATTAATCTTTAGTTTTTCGAAAGGGGGAGACTTTTGTATAAATCCTCGAAAGACACCTTTCAAAAGTAAATTTGAAAACAGTGATTGACTATGAGGTCTGCGGCGGGATGAACATGTAGCTTAATCGTTTTCGATAAGTTGGATCCTCATATACTAGTCCACCTCGTAAATATAAAAACTAGGCTAAAGAATCTTACCACTAAAAGCACTGGGCAGAATGCTTCTGGGGAGGCAGAGTCAACTGATAAGTCTCATCGAACGTACGATGCGTCGCTTGTTCTCGTGAGTTGCGGTTCGACATCAAGAGGTCAGGTAATGGCGTGAAAAGCAGAGTTTATGTTTGTAAATACATGACAATGATTTTGCCCTGGGTACACAGAGCACAGGGTAGCGTACGTAGAATAAAAGTATAGTACAGTTGTACGCGTACAGTTCATTCGATTGATCAAGTTTGGGACCGTCACATAGGAAATAATCGTTTGTTCCTCATACCTTCTCAGGACATCGCAGAAAAAAAATTCGCCCCCTTCACAGTTAGACATACGATTTGTATATTTTTTACTGTGCGTAAAGAACGTACGAAACATTAGCTAAGGATGACAAAACCAGTAGCAATGAAACACAGGTCTGAGAAAATTCATGCTTGTTCCAAATATATCGGGTCTATGCCTACTCGCTTTGTATATAGAGCCAAGGCAACGTAACTTTTTTCGACATGGAACAGAAGTACTTTTATCAAAACTAAGCGTTTGTGTGTCAATCGCGTTTGGACTTGGTACGGATGAAAGAAAACTATTTCTACCATCTTTGTTTAGTCCTAAGAATGATGACCGTCTGCTGACCCTTTGATACGTAGAGATCTGATTTGACATATTTTTGTGTTTTATCATATTTTTGATTATACAGTTGATTTGTCATAACTAATAGTTCAATCTTCTAGGTACGCAGACGCGCGTGTAGGTAGGAAAAGACGTATTTAATTTTATCTATGTACAAACAAAATTATAGTAACAGTAAAACAAATAGGTATGAACATATGTCAACATGTGTGGTAATTAGTGACTGTTAGTCGATGATCGTGTTATGATCTGAACTCGTGAGATGCGGTCCGGTGTGACGTAGGTTTTAGAAAAACATTTTCTTTCTCGTGCCAACGTTTTGACCATTATTGATATCGTCTTCAGGGTTCAATGTGCTTGTTTTTTGTGTAGATGTGCCATTCTTCTGTCTCGTGTTGAGTGCCCAGGCACGATAGATATGAACGATACATCTACACAGAAAACAAACACTTTGAACCGTGAAAATGATCTCAATAAAGATCGAAACGTTTGCACGATTAAGAAAATGTTTTTTATTACCTACGTCACACCAGACCGCATCTCACGATTTCCGAATAATAATACGTCAACATGTGAAAACTAGGTACTTCTAATTGGTTCTCTATAGAACGTGAAGAAAAGATGTGATCCGGGTTATATTAAAGTTGCCACATCACACTTGATCTTATATTACTGTGGTCAAATATTTACTTGATATTATTATTATTGCATAAACATTATTGAAACAATATGTACGATCATTTATAGAAAAATCGAGAAACAAATTAAGAAAAGATTAAAAAACAATATGAGATATTTAGTTAGACTCTTTAGAGACATTACGTTTAATTAGAGCCATTAACCACGGCTGAAACCGTCATTTCTGGTCCGCCCATACTCGCTGTTAGGCCTGGCGCATTTAGACTTAACGGCATCGTTTAGGTTTTGGAATTCACCCGCAGTTCCATTCCAAACTATTGCGTGCTCACTGCGAGAACTTCGTGTTAATTAAAGTTTATATATCTGTGCTATTAACAGCTAAAAGCCAATGGTTTCAGGTCTTATTAAGACAAATATGAAACAAATTTAAGGCTTTTTGTTGGATATAATTCAAAAATTCATGTTTGTACGTGAGAATATTAAAAAATGGTACAAATTTTGCGAAGTGTCATTATGTTTAAAGAAAATTTAATGCATTAATACGTTTGGAATTTGTTTACTTGTTGCAAATTAGGGAAGTCTTAACTAATCAATCTTGTTTTGAAATGTGCACTTCAAGGAAACGGATTTTCACTTTCGTCTCGCAATCTAAGCGCGTATAACGATAGTTTAAGTCCGAATTTATTTCTCTTTTGCGGGAGAGCAGATTGTGAGAAAGAAGAAAAGAAAATCAGGACTACTGCAAATCTAATTTTAATGATGTTACTGGAAAAAAAATTCCACGTTTCATGGTATACTGTGAATGTTTCGCCAATTTTTTGTTCTTCCCCTCTGTTATATACTTTATTGAACACATTTTTCATTTTTTTGCCGACGTTTCGACCTCTATGTGAATCATCTTCAGAGCATAAAGTGTGGTGCTATGCTCGGGTACAGCACAATACTTTCATATATCTCAAGAATTTCACCACACTTTCTGCCTTGAAGATGATCTGAATAAGTTAGCAAAAAAAAAAAAAAAAAAACAAACAAATACATCATTCTTGAGCGCTCTTCCAGACTTCAAAATAATTATTAAACGGCAGGTCACTAAGAAACACACGTTGTTATATACATTTATTTAATAATAGATTTAAATATACACTGTTGTTAAGTTTTTTAAATAAGATTGCGGAACATTTGCTAAGGAACAAAAATTTTTTACATTTTTTAAACAAATATTTATTAATTTACAATCACCAGATATGCTATTTGCTAAATAAATAAAAATCCCTTTTTTGTCTTGAGCAAAATAAACCGTGCATATCATTTAGAGGGAAACAACCTGCAAATAAAAATTCGAGGTGAATAGACTAACATCTGTTTAATCGAAGAAAGCTAGCCTTTCTCGGGTCATCGAACTTCCTCAACAGGTGATACCAAACAAATTATCAATGAATTAAAGATCCGCTAAAAGGGGCTCTTCTCGCACTACCACCTTTACCGACATGAGACCTTTCGCCTCTTAAATTACACACAGCCGTCGGCAATTACCGTGCATGAAATAGCCAAGATGCATGTTTAAATGTTACAAAAAGACGCTTGTTTTTAATACGTGAGTGATCAAAATCCGTTCAGGCCCGAGGTTGAAAAGTAGTTCGCTCTTACGCTTTACGGCCTTTAAAAGTTCAACTTTCTTTTCTTTTTTATTACTCCCAAACCCGGTTAAAATCTGAACCACGTAGTCTGGGCGTTGCTCTTAATTTTGGTTTGCTAACACACTAGTGCCGGGACGAGTGACAGACGAAAACAACATGATCTATAACCCCACAAACCTCGTGAGAAAATCTGGGAAATTGTATTCTCTATATTGGTGAGATGCGGTCTGGTGTGACGTACGTTTTAGAAAAACGTTTTCATTATCGTGCCAATGTTTCGATCATTCAATTAATTCGGGTTTTAGTCGAGATAAAAAAATCAGTGTCACGAGCGGGATTCGAACCCATGACTTTCGGTTAGATTCTACGCTGAAAAATGGCAAAAAGGAGCGAAAATTCCAAGGGGGAAGTTGGTGTCCGAGTGGAAGACACGATAGTTCGTGTGGTAGAGTAAGCGGCGTTTCTAGCCGAAGGTCGTAGGTTCGAATCCTGTTCGTGGCACTCACTTATAAATCTCAACTAAAAGCCTTAATTAGTTGAAAGATATTAATTGGTCACCACGACCACGAAAACTTGTGAATTTAATAAATTTCGATCTTTATAGAGGTGATGGGCCCAAAGTGTTTGTTTTCTGAATAGATGATGATCTCAATAATGATCGAAACGTTGGCTCGATAAAGAAAATGTTTTTCTAACTGGTCACAAAACACCACACAATTTAATATATAAATAAAATTCTATTTATAACAAATTTTTAAAAATGGCCAGTTAACATTGCATTAACAAGGGTAAAAAGGATATAGTCATTCTTGATCAAACCTGAAATCAACACATATGCTGTGCAAAAAATTGGAGTAAAATTTATCTAGGGACCTGCAAAACAATAATTGATAAAATGCCACTAGGCTATTTTGTTTTCGGAATAAAAAAGGCCAAACACATTATTTCATCATATAAAACCAATTTAAATTTACAATTACGGCTAATTATCCCAGTAATTATTTTCACATTAAAAATATATAAACACATTTAACGTGTTTGTCGACTTGAATCTTCCGTGGTAATGAGCAATCGGTTTGTATATAATATAATGTAGTATAATATAAAAAAAATCGATAATTAACGCAAAACAATAGAAACTATATCAGCAATAGTTAATCTTCTTAATACATTAAAAAAAATTTTTCGTTGATCTATTTTTTAAGATAAATGTATGTATCGATTACACAAAAATCATGTAATCGAAGAATTGAAATTTATAATTTTTATATTGAGAAACAGGGATTGAAGGTATTGTATTATCGTGATACTAATTTGAGGTATTAATATATAAGTATAATTTAAGTCATTAAATTAATTTGCTCTTAAGAACGAAAGAGAGGGAAAAATAATCTATTAATAAAAAAAAGTTTCCCATTATGTGGAAAAATGGCAATATGGTCAGATTAAAAGGAACCTTACGAAACAAACTAGATCTTGTCATTCAGTTCATGGTATTTAAATAATTCACTGGACTAAAAATTCTCACAAGGGAGAATCATGAAACCCCTTCTTTATCTAATTTACGCTTTAGAATTCAATGTAGAACCACTAGTGTTATACAACTTTTCAGCAATTGGTTGGAGTTGAAGACCAAACATGGTAGATTAAAACGTAGAGTAAAGTGAAACTTGACAACAGGGAAATCGGTTAGCTCATCGGTAGATGTTTGCGTTTTGGTGTTTATTTTCTACAATTCGGCTTCTGGACTTGTCACTCCTCCTTAAAATGTAGGTGCCATCTCCCCCTTCTATACAATATAGATGCCGGGGGCGTTTTTAACAGATTCTGACATCGGGAATTCTTTACAACCTAAAGCAGATCCCACCCAATCTTTATTATCTTATTCTAAGCTCATCGCTTCTTACGAGTGAGATGTAGTGCCAGAGTTATTTGTACTGCTGACTTGCCAATCCATTCCAACAACACCCGGGACGATACCGACGTATTATGTAAACTCGAATCTCATCATAGCCACCGTCAATATCCACGAACATCTCCTGCTCATTGAAGATTGGTACATAAAATGGAAGTTGAAATTAATAAAATATAAATGATGAAAAATCAATTTTACGTTAAAACAAATTTGCTTTAGATTATAAAGCATCGACGAGGGAGTCCCGATATCCACACAAGTAAAATACCGACACAAGATTGAAACGACAAGTCGATCCGACGATTGTTTGGAATCACGTATGTTTGTAACAAACTAAATTCGCAACAATAATTCTATTTGGACATTCTGAGCAGAACTGTGGCATCTGAGGAACCATGAAACTATCCAATATCCAACCCAGACGAGCATTGCAATACAAACTTCTTAGGAGACTTTTACAAGTTTCTACGGCTCAAAGCACAACACAATGACCTCAAAATTCCTTTCGCTTACATTTGATCCTGAAGTTCCTCTCTAACATTTCATCACGCCCTATTCCTTCAAGCCTGTCTCTATCTCACAACTCCTGAATTCTCCATAACCCTAAAACCACGTTGGCCTCCCTCGGCCGCAAGAGTGGCAGGCAACCTAGTTCTCTCAGGTCCTGTCCTCTGGGAAAAGTGCTGAGCGTAGTGCCAGTGGTGTACCTCCGGCTGAAACTCAAAGTAGATAGAGGAATTTAAGATGTGTGAATGTACATACGTGATATATAATAAGTCCAAGAGTGGGATTCGAACCCACGACCTTCGGATAAATACGGCGCTATTCTACCACTTGAGCAATCGTGACTTCGGTTCACTCGGTCCCTAATTTCCCATCTCAACCTTTTGAATTTTCCCTTCTTTTTGCCAATTTTTTAATCTCAACTAAAAACCTTAATTAAATGAAAGATATTATTAATTCGTCAAGCGGACCACGAAAACTAGTAAACATTTGTACAAACTTCGACTCACGTTTTGTGAACTAAAAACTTGGTTGTTCGAACCTGTAAATCTATTTTACTAATTGTGAGAGAAAACAGTTGATGGCATATTCCCATCAAACATATATATATATATATGTTTCAGAGAAAAATAACTTTTCGCCTGCAATAAATTTCATGATAAATCTTTCTCTGATAACACCTACACACTTAAAAACAATTTTTATAAAATACAAATAATGGTATCTATTATTTGAGTAAAACCGAACCAGATTGTGAGTTGAGTTTTATTTTGTTTTATTTTTCCTTAATATTTAAATTTGTTTGTCAACTCTTTCTGTATGTACTTCTTTTTTATTTTTTATCTCGCTAAGCGTCAATATTTCTTATCTCTTTTGAATATTCAATATATACTCCTTGTACCGACTCTTCTATTTTTTTCTCTCACTCTCCTTCTATTTGAATCCCCGCATTTAAGTTTCACATGTGTAAATGCAAAGTTTTTTTTTTAAAACGTAATATCGTAGAGAGCGATAAACCGTTCTGACTTTCCAACCGTTTCAATTCACATTTGCATGCCTGATTCATTGATTGCTATTGTGTTTTTCCGTCTGGAATAATAACAGATTGTTTTTCTTTACAATACCATAATTAGTTTTATTGTCATTATTGTTATTTGCAACTTCAATTATGATTTTTCAACCTATTTGTTAATCGGATCGGATTGATAATTGGTTTGTTTCCTCTTGTTTGAGTGGAATTTTCGCGTATATATAATTTCAAAGAAATTGCCATTTGGCACGAGTTGAATGGACGAGAATTGACAGATGAGACTAAGTGAAAATAACTTGCTCATAATGAAAGTGACCTCTGCAATTTAAAATAATTCAGACCAATTTTTAGCAACTAGGATTAGTTGCGTAATGGCCCAACGGTCGGTCCCGCTGTGCCGTTCCTTTTAACCGGTCCTCGTTTGGCCTGTAATTATTTTAATAATTGTAATTGGTCGGATAGTGACAGATCGCAAATTACTGATATACACAACACGTATGACGATGACGATTTAGCCGAGGGACCACAATGGTGTGATCCCGACCAAATTGGGCTAAACTATTCAATCATTACCGTTGAAATAAACTATTTCGACGGGGCGTGTACATCTTGAATTTTCGAATGAAATGTGAGAAGAATCGGACAGAAACATTTTTTTAATTTAAAATGTAAATTTATGGGGCACTGGTACTGTCTGTCATTTAGGAGGGCTTAAATTCCAACGTGCCTGTTGGGAAATCCGGTACCAAAGAAATTAATAAAAAAAAGTTACGATTCTAGGGAATTTAGCATTGCACATGTTATTGTAATTAAAATTTAAATATTATGGTTCGACAAACGGGCAGTTTGAGTAAGGAGAGCAAAAGCAGCCCCTGGATACTGACCCATTTTTATTTAAAGGATAAACGTAATGCACGAATATTTATTGTAACGTAAAACAGTAGAAATATATCCCCCTTTGCAACGATAAAAATATTCTAGTAGAAATATTAAAGACAAAAAATAATTATTTATATTGTTTTTGTTTAAACGGAAGTTAAGAATAAATAATAGTAAATTGGTCGTCAAAAAGGTTTGCATAATTTAGTTAAAAGGCCTAAAATAAAAGTAATTAGGAAAACGTAGATTACAACTATTGGAATAAATTACTTACAAAGATTTACATATATAAAATATTTTATTAAGAAATTTATTTAACTTTTTCAGATTATTTTGTGTGGTGTATTTAATATGTTTTCAATTTAAGCGTTCTGGTAACTAGTTCAGGTCCTGGTTCTAACTCTCGGTGCAATTTGGGAGTTGTTTTGTTTTTATAAAGCAACGTGAGTTTATTAACGTTTTTAGTCCTTTGTTCAGAAATGGTTGTATTTTATTTTTGCAAGAACTTGATGCTTTCACATCCGCACAGAACGAACGGTCTTATAATTGCTTTATAGATGAAACCGCCTGCTCTGAGTTTCATGGAAGACTTTTTGTACAATCATGGCATACCATAATAGCATAGCTAACCTGGAATTCCAGGTTATTCTGGGGATCCAGATGCACTTCTATATATGATAGTATTTTAATTGACGGATAGGACTACAACTTATTTTTTGGCATTTATTTTAAATAGACTGTTTGGGGGTCGACAAAGTGTAAATAAGGTGATTTCGTGCCATGAAGCATTCACGACGAATTCCTATTTTCTATCCATATATGTTTAGAAGTTATAATTGACAATATTAATTATTTCAATTAATTTGTTTAAATCTACGGTCTTGGTTGGGATAAAAAATGTAGTGAGATTAGGAGCGGGATTCGAACCCACGACCTTCGGCTTGAAAAATAGCAAATAGTGGGAAAATTCGAAGGTTTTAGGTCGAGATAAGGTATTGGCGACCGAGTGGATCGAAGTCAAAGATCAAATGGTTTAACAGCGGCGTATTTAGTCGAAGGTTATGGTTCGATTCCCGCTCGTAATCTCACTAAATTTTTCGTCTGGACCAAGACCTTAGCTAAGAAGAATAATTAATTGAAATGATTTATTTTCCAGGGATTTCACTAGATCACCCTCGACTTTTTATGTAACATGGCATATGGCATACTCTAATGTTCCCATATGCTTCATAAATATAGCGTTTAAGTCGCTAGTATCTAAAAGTTGAAAAGGAAGAGTGAGAGGACAGAGCCTCGAAGCCTCTATATGATAATATTTCTTCAAACCGGTGATTTTCATATATAAATGGATGGCAGAAAGGAACTTTCCAATTTGTATAAATAAACTGATAGTCCTGGTTTTTCCTTCTTGAACTTCAAACCCAGGCACCAGAAGATTTGATTTTGGCTTGGAATCTCTTGGATCGCCAAATATATTATACTTGGTGGGTCGTTGACTGTATACTCAGGTTAGGGTTTTCTAAAAGTTGGAACAACACATTTATCGCAGTATCTGATTTGTCTGTACCGACCTATTTATTTGTACGTTGACATCACATGCCGGATACTGCAAGAACTGGGAAATGACATGTTTTGGTAACAATTTTTTAAATTGATCGTTTTCAATACTCCATGAAAACAGACAGTTACTCCTAATCTGGGCTAACGCAATCGTTCATATCAGTTAATTTAGTTATTTAAATGTCGTTGATGATTGAGAAATGGTTTCGTGAAGAATATCCAAGTATCTTTGATCATTGTTTTTCATAACATCCACTAGCTTTTTGTACAGTAACATTTGGCTTCTATTTAGTATAGAGTCGAGAAATAAATATACATGTCTCTTGTAGGGGTGGCGATGGCAGAGGGGAAAGACAAAGATACGGATATCTCGGAGAGTCGACCATTCGTCAGGGTTGGCTTTTCTTCTGAATAAGTTATTAGAGACGGTAAAAAAAAAACACCACAGGTCTATTTCGCTCGTCTTCATTTTTGCAACCAACTGTCGCATTCAAAATCAAACTTCTATCGCTTGGCACTGACCAGAGACTAACATTAAACTGTAACTGACTCATGACGAACTGTCAAGTGTCAACTCCACTTAACTACTGACTAACTGACTAATGACTTTCCGTAGGACCGGCTTGCAAACTTCCCCTCTGGGAGTGTTACGTGGGACTCTTCCCTGTGGCATAAACTACCCTCTTGCTTCACTGTTAAGCACTACTTGAGCGACCAGAGAAGACAGGACCTATGTTGCTTCGACTTTTACATTTCCGCATTCTAATTGTTCAATGCAGGTATTATAATAATCTTTACGAATTAATTAGTCACGCAATTAATTAGCTAAACAAAAAATGCTTTGCTCACGTTTTTAAATAACCAAAAAATTATGGAACGGAAAGTTCGGAATATAAAATAAGGTGACGATTACCGTAAAAATTAGTGCGATTAAATGCAATTTTTCTGATTAACAATATTCTAAAAAAACCTATTCTTCCTGAAATGTTTTTCATAAAAAATAATATTCTTCTCATGGCACAGCCATTCCGACAGTGGATACGTTTTCGGCGCCATTAACAGCTTTAGAAATAATTAAATTTTCCTTCTTCAAAAAATTGTATTTTTATGTAGGTATGTATAATTTAAATATCGTTTTTATCATCTTTTTCTACTGATTGATTGCGCCTGACCTCAATCTTATCCGTCCCGCTACCGAATTTGGGTTCTGGGGCTGTCGATGACGAAACATGTATCTACCATTATTTACAATAAAACAAGTTCTTTCCTCCAGAAATTAGAAGAGGCTCATACTCGCTGCAGTGCGCAAGTAGAATTCTAACGTTGGGTGACATTACTATTCGCTCTCTGGAGCCAAGGAATGACACAATGACAAACTTTGACTACACGCCGGATACATACACGGCTATTTATTTTTGTTGGTAGGTTTCGAACCTGATTTATTAGAAGCTTACGCTATTTAATCTAGAAAAAATCAAATTTCGAAACTAGTAAAGACATATTTTTTCTCTGATCAAACCTCTCATCGGATAGTTTAATTTCTTAAATTTTCATTCTTTCACCTTAAAACGTATCAAAGTTTGATGCTGTCCTTGTACTGATTCAAGAATTTTTTTATCAGTCCTTACCGATCCCAGACCGCAAAACCAGTTGGTTTGAATAAAATTGACAAAATTTGGCTCACAGCTCGGATGACACGTATGCTTGAAAAAAAAGGGCGCAGACATTTCCGCACTAATTGAATATTATAATCAGCCGGCATCACTTTCGCAGACAGAACCGGGTCAATAGGTGAGACAAGCTGAAATTTATATAAGGAGAATCGTATTTATTAATTGGTTTTTGCCTTCCAAGGTCATCTATAAACAATGCACTGGCTATTATAAAACAAATATACTTTTTTTAAACTTCATTAGCATCTTTTGAGGAAAACTAGTAACGCGTTTCTTTGTTGACCACTCGTGCTTTGTTTCTTCACTCAATTATCGCGAACCGAAGGCATGCATAAGTAAATAAGCATGTTTCTCGGTGTCAGTGAATGTGTTTGAATGAATGTCTCATGAAAATAATATACTTTGTGCTATTATATACAAAATAAAGTTTTTGTTTTTGAGAACTTTTTTGTACTCGATGTCCCTGGAAGACAGTACGATAACAGGTCTAGAGTAATTTATAGATTTTTCGGAGAGGTCTACGGGGTGAGGAACTAGTTGTTTCTTTTTCGATCGTGTTAGTCTACCTGTCCTCGCTGCTTTCGGTAAAAAAAACTCTCAAGTTGGTGAAAATTCCAAACATCAATGATAACAGACCCGAATGATTGGACACGACTTAGGAAGAAATTAATTTGCTTAGACTCTAATTAATTTTGGAACTATATTAACATTTTACAAGATCTCTTGCTGAGGACTGCGAGGTGATGAACTGGTGGTTGGTTCTTACCTTGTATTTTGGTTTTGGTTTTTATTTTCTATACATTTTTTTTGCCAAAATGTTCAGACAGTTGTAAAACTGAGACATATTTGCAAATAAACATTGGAATAGAAAAATTAAATAAAAATACATGAAATTATTGTTCCAGCTCATGACTTGTCTAATAAAAAAGCCTTTCGAATAAGAATTCGGAAATAATTGAGAAACGGACTTATCTTTTTGGTTTTAATAGTACAATTTAGATGAATCTCAACTGGTCTGGCCAAATCATTCCTCTCTTTTAATATTCAGAATTACGACCGCAGGCCAATTATAAGCCCAATGGTCTTGGTAATCCAATTGGCCAAATAGTGGGTTGCTGAAATCTCGCTTTGTGAGCGAGCAACCAATGATGGATTTAAAAATTCAAAGAAACTGGTTGCCGATCGGTCGGATGCCAGCGTGACTCGGCCCATTATTTTTGATACCTACATGTGCCAATTATCCTCGGAGCAGGTAATATTTACCAAACTTCGTTGGATATTTAAAAGGGGGAACGCCCTAAATAGATAATATAGCTCCTTTTTTACAAACCTAAATAATTATTGATTAAAACAAAATTGTCATTTAGCAGTACTGCTTCGGTTTTGAAGTTCGTTATAACGAAGAACTTCAATCCGGTTTTGTAGAAAGTTAGTTTTTTTTTTCAAGTGGTGTTCAACTGAGTTTTTATAGCTGATGTTTAATGAAGTGCCATGTCCAATTTACTCTTTGAATCCAACAGTGGCGCACTCTTTTTATTTCTAGACAATGCGTAGCCCGGAATGAATGCTATGTACCTTTTCTAATGAGCTACCATTGTTCCATACGTCCTCGAAACCTTTTATTATGCTCCAAAACCCTATGCTTCGTTGTCGGTTTTTACCCCATAAACCTTGCATATTTAGAAAACACTACAGTTCAAATGTACCGTTCATTTCCTTTTATTCTCGCAAAGAACAAAACTACCATTTTTCTTCACTTGGCGAATTTCAATCAATTTTTCGACAGGCCGTAGTTTGAAAGCCGGTAAAAACGTCGGCCTATTTCAGCAAGGCCAGTGAGGAAATCCTAAACAATGATCTTGGGAGACAAAGGCTTCGATTGAAGACGTAAAATTACTTCCTCTAGAAGAAAGTATGGCCTTTAATTTCTCCTCGATCAACACAACAGCTATTTCTTTTCTTCTGAGAGCAAGATGAAATATAGCACTCCCGCAGATGGTGGTGTGCGAGTCGGCATCATTAAAACGTTTTTTTTTCTTGATTTAAATTTGTTTCATGAACACACAGTACAAGAATATCCCTAAAATAATGATTAACAAAAGTATTATTTCAAAAAGTTCTCTTTGGCCTAAATTTGAAAAGTAAGCAAAAAAATTGCAATATGCAATATTATTTTTAGTTCAAAATGAAAGATAAAATAACAAGCAGTAGAGGAGAGGGAATAAATTATGCACAAAACGTACGTGAAAGTTATTAAAATTTATTCACTCGCTATTAATCCATTTTATCTTGTCCAGATTAGGTAAAAAGCTCAGTAAGATGGCCAATTATGAAAATTTATACTTCTGGGGATATTACATGAATAAATTATGGATTGATAGCAAATATTATTTTGAAAAATATAAACGATTGTTCATGAAGATTTATAGCCATTCAAGTTCATAATTATAGAAACTGGCTGTTGACAAAAAAATTTACATTCATAATTCATTTTTGCGGGATTTCTCCACGCTTCGTTTTCATTTGAGGGCAAAAAGAAATCGTAAACATTCCATTGAATCTCTGTTATATTTCGCAGGAAGCCGATTGGTAATTTTTTTTTTACTTATTAAACAGGCCAAGGTTATCATCAATTAATTTATTTTCTAATTTTTGATCAATTAATTGTGCATATTGTTAAAATATTTAGTTCTTGAAAATAATTTATCCTCTAAGGTGTTAGTGTCATTTTTCCGAAGTTGCTAATGCTTCGCAGACACAAAAGACATGTTCCAAGGCCTCTGAGGTTTCTCGACAGATTCGGCAGGTTTCTGTCTCAGTTTTTCTCATTTGCTTTTATACAAAGGCCAATTATTTTCCTGTTTGCTCAGAGAAATAAATGTTTGTTGAATTTTAATTGTATTGTATCTGAGGAATTCACATAATGCTTCTTTCTTGCAATTCTTTCTTATGTTTGTTCAGTTCCGCTTTTATGTGCTTCGGGGTCTGCCAATTTGTGGTTCTAGTCCAAAGATATGGTGAGAGCTACTTTTGCTGGATTTTCAGTCTGTTCTTTTGAATTCAGCCCCTTGCTTTCTTGCACCCACATCAGAGTTAACCGATTCCCCCCCCCCTCCAGAGGAGTGTTATTCATTCCCAGACCGGTTATGAGTTGAAGGTGGAAGACTCTAAGCCCTTCAGTGTTGCTTGGCTGCACACCATTTAATCAATTTTTATGTATTTCTTACGATAACATTTTTTCTTTTTTTTTTGAGGGTTCGCAACAGCAGAGGTCATATAAACCCTCAGGGCGCCGGTGTTTTTGATAAAAAGTTCATTTGTGAGTATGTCGGGTTCTAATGCTGGGTCACTGGATTCGAACCCGGGACCTTTACCTTACAGTGATGAGCGCCGTGTCAAAGACGAAACCTTGCGGCCACCGACGCCCCAACTGATATTATTCTAAACACTCTTGTTTTTTGACGTTTTTTGCAATTTGGAAGGGTCCGTTAATATTTCTTAAAAAAAAAGATTTATTTTGTTATTTATTTTTACATTAAGTAATTTTACAAACACAAACTTCTGAACTCTTATTCTGTTTGAGTATGTATGATTTCGACAGTAAATGTACAATCTTAAATAGAAAACATGGAATAGAAAATGAAGGAAGGAAAATTGATTTGAAAATAATTCAATTCGTTGCGTATTTTTTTCTTTTTGTAAGGTATCTTCTATTATTGTGGTTTTCAAAAATAACTCCATTTAGTTTGAAAAAGTGAAAGACTTGGAAAAGGTATAAAAATAATTCAGTTTTTCCTTAACCCTTGATACATTTCTCTTTCGATTATTGTAAAATGTTAATCTATCTCTAAATAATTTTCGGTGTTTCCTTGAAATTTTCTTCTAACCAACACAATTAAATAATTTTGATTAAAACCTTTGAATTTTAGGTCTAATTAATTTTGTTTACATTAAAATTAATACGTTGTTATTTATTTCACTAGTTCTCGTGACCAATTAATATCTTTCATTTAATTAAGGTTTTTAGTTGAGATAAAAAAAGTTAGTGTCACGAGCCGGATTTGAACACAAGACCTTCGGCTAGATACGCCAGTACTCTCTACCACTTGGGCTATCGTGACTTCAACCACTCGGACATCAACTTTCATTTCAACCCAACCTCTTTGTCATTTTTAATGTCCGAGCTGTTTCGTGAAGTGATGCTGCTTTTACTTTTTAAATAGTAATCCATTTACGTTTTCGTGGTAAATTGACCGAGTTACTTCTTTCAATTAATTATTCTACGTAAGGTCCTAGTTAAGATATAACGTCGGTGTCATGAGCGGGATTCGAACCCACGACCTTCTGTTTAATACGCCCCTAATCTCCACTTGAACTATCGTGACTTCCATCCTCGAGGACACCAAGGTCGTGGGTTCGAATCCCGCTCGCGACACTGACTTTTTGTCCCAAATAAAAACCTTATTTAATTGAAATTTGTTATTAATATAACGTAAAAATACATGTGGTTGGTAATAAACAACAAAATACGAGTGTTCATTTTGTTTGTATGGGTATATTTCTCCTTTTTGAATTTGACGAAAACCGTAGTAATACGAGAGTGGAAAGAATCGAAAAAAGCGTGTAGAAGAATGGGTTGCTTAACGTACAACGGACTGCACCGGAGGGGCCGTTGCTCGTCAAAGCCAGTAAGAATATAGAAGATAATTTTAGCCGTTTTGTGCTGTAGAGGAAACGATATAGCTTCGCGAATAAGCCCGTTCAGACGATCATTACCGGTCGAATTTTGAATAACTGGCCGTTGTAAAATGAAAAGAGTTCCTCCTATTAAGTGCACTTTTATAATTCTGTAATTGAGGGAAGCTGAACACTAAAAACGAATCGGTACTAAATCTCCCGGAAAGAAGCAAGTAACAATTGCTTAAAAAGTAATTGATGGTTAAAGCGCTGTAATAACGTGAAAGTACAAATTGGCACATAGTAGGTTAAACTCATTTAGATGCACCTAATTGCCAATCGGAAAACGATAAAAGACAAATAAATTTCAAATTAGCTTCTGCAACGTTTAATAAAATCAACATTTTTTTAATGTTGACATGTTCGTTAACGATTCACTATTATCCAAGTTGTTAAAAAACTTCAGAACATGGTTGGAATTGGTTGCATAAGAAAGTTAAATTCAGGAAGCTTTTAAAAACGTCGATCGTGTGGAAAATATTATACGCATACACACCGGTCTTGGAGATAAGAAAATATGCACGTTTACTTTATCTATTTTTTTCCTTCAAAGGTGTCTTTCATTCTTTCATTTTGTGGGCAAAAGTAAATATTTACTTCACTTCTACGCCGTTAAGGAGACAAACGCTTTTTTTGAAGAGTAGATCTCCTTGATACCACATCGCCCATACTTGACACGGTTGGTCGGCCTGTCGGTTGTACGAGTTGTGGTTTTATAAGTATTACATAGTTCAAGTTTGTAAAAAAAAGTATAAAAAGACGAAACAGTTTTCCGATTATACTACATTACTGGCTGTTTAATGTTCCAAGTACGGAACTTTTCGGCTTTCCTTTGCAACAATACATTTTTCCAAATTACCTTTTCTTTTTGTAGTACCAAGAATTAACGAACCGCTTGAGGTAAGGGATGGGGGGGCTGGATTTGAACCCGGGACCTTTCAGTGATGAGCAACGTGCCAACGCCCGAACTGTTGCGGCCATCGACGCCCCCGATATTCTGACAATTATATCATATCTAATCCTTTGTAAGTAAAACCTGAATGTTTTTCATGAATATCCGAATTGAGAAGGCTGGTATTAATTCTTGACATTCAGGTGAATTTATATACAGTAAAGTATACATTAATAATGTTAATAATTGTTGCAAAATATGCAATATTCTTGCGGCAATATTTTTGTTATAATTTCATTGAGAAATAAAAAAGAAATAACATTAAAATGATACTAATCCCATTGGTTATAGAAAATAAAATTGTATATTTTTTCCGTGAATAATATTTAATATACCTGCTATCAATAAATACATTCTCTTATATTCTTGTCGTAATATGTTTTACTAATGGAAATAGAATATCCAGGGTTGTTTAAACATCTATTTGGTATATTTCTGCAGAAAACTCGCAAAAAGAAAAAAATCAAACATGCAACAAAATCAATTGACGTTTTCGTAGTCAATTGGCCAAGTTACTTCTTTCAATGAATTAATTGAATATTCTTTTTATGTAAGGTTTTGGTTAGGATAAAAGTCAGTGTCACGATCGGGATCCGAACCCATGACCTTGGTGTCCGCGAGGATGGAAGGAACGATAGTTCAAGTGGAGAGTAGCGTCGTATTAAGCTGAAGGTCGTGGGTTCGAATCCCGCTCATGACACCGACTTTTTATCTCAACCAAGACTTACATAGAATAATTAATTGAAAGAAGTAACTCAGTCAATTTACTACGAAAACGTAAATGGATTACTATTTAAAAAGTAAAAGCAGCATCATTTTTTTTTTCGAGGGTTCTCAACAGCAGAGGTCATATAAACCCTCAGGGTGCCGGTGTTTTTGAAAAAAATCCAATTTGTAAGTATGTCGGGTTCGAATGCAGGGCCGCTGGATTCGAACCCGGGACCTTGACCTTACAGTGATGAGCGCCGTGTCAAAGACGAAACCTCGCGGCCACCGACGCCCCTCCGAGAGGATCGAAGGCACCATAGCTCAAGTGGTTAGAACATGCTGCGTATTTAATCGAAGGTGGTGGGTTCGAATACCGCTCGTTACACGACATTTTATGTCAACCAAGACATTACATAGGAAGAATAATTAATTGATTGAAACATGCATCGAAAGTTTGATTTTCAAAAGATTTTGTATAACTGGAATGTTCTTTTGGTCGGGCTAATGTAAAACGTTCTGGTTTACAGTAATTCACAGTTGAATTTGTACCATTGGTAATCTGGACGAGTAAGGCGTTGAAAGAAAAGAGTAATCGCTCGGCCCTTTCGAACGGAACTATCCTCACCAATTTGCACGGACTTGTTTGCAGTGCTCGACAATGGGATGTAATTGTTCCCTGTTTCTCCCTTTTTCCTAAAACTCGCACTGCTCAGCCGACTGAGCTACAAGAACAATTAAAAAGAGGGGAAAAAGCCGTTTGACCCTGTCCGAACAGCCGACTGTCAGGGATTTGAGGTTAACGAAGTCGCCTCTTTCCAGCCGGCCGGACATACCAACCGGCCGGGAAAACGTGCTGTGTTTTAATTTAAAGAAAGGTTCGAACACGAAAACAATTTCCCCCGGGGAAAAGTTGCCCAAATATTCAATTTACATAAAGGGAAATTACCCCGTTTTCTTTATACTGACTCATTTCCTTCCCCATCGATCACACCGGGTCTAAGCACTGTTGCTATACATCTTCGTTCGCCCTTTCCTTCTTTTGCTAATGACTCAGCAGTAACACGCAAACGTGCCAGCCTAACTCGACCGAACAAAAAGAGAAGGACACCGTATTAATGCATGCACGCACTTCTCCCAAGAAAATGTAACCATGAAATCATGTCAAATCAATGTACAATAATATGCGCTGTGCTTAACGGTTGTCTATATTACAAGTGAAACCAAAATCTAACTTAATTCTCACGAGGTAGAACACCCCAAAAATTTAAATTTAAGAAAATTCCATTTTTATCAACTACTTATCTTCACTGATCAAAAATGCATATATATATACGTTTTTATTTAATGATTGTCAGCGATGTTCGTAAGTAAATATTAGATATTTTAAAAAAAAGTGCATGAAGTAACAAGTGGTGTTTAATATACTTACATAAAGATATTTGGATTGAAAGTTATATTGTTTTAGGAAAACCAAGGACAAAATGGACTTTTAATTAAATTATTTCATCTCATGTCCTTTAACGGTACATATTTGCAAGGAATAAGATCTTCTACTGCTCCATAGAGGATTAATAGGTGTTGTTCTTTTTCGTGTCTTTTTTCAATACAACGCCAAAACCATTCCCGACTGACCTTGTACGCTGATGACATAGCCATCGACACTTCGCCCTGGAGACTAGGTACAATAGACAACCGATTTACAAAGGCCACGTCATGTATTGGCAGTTTCTATAACAAATGTGAGTTTAAAATAAATGGGACGAAAACGGAAACTGTCCTCTTTACTAAGCGCTGGCTGATGTATCTGCTCGCCATCTTCGGGGGTCGGTAAATTCCTTTACTGTCCGTTACTGTTAATTACTTTGGCGTACTACTAGACTGTAAACCAACTTTCACCGTCCATTTACTGGATAGAGTGAATAAAGGCAAAGCTGCCATTCGAATCTTGGTACCCTTAGTGTACAGGGACTCGAAACTACCCCTTGCAAACAAACTTTTCCTCTATAGAGTTGTGGTCAGACTTTAGTAAGCTTGCCCCTCACGGGATTTGACATCTTAATCGAACCTCGCTACAAATTACCCAACATAGGTTTTTACGATAGGTGACTTCATTACCGCGTCACACCCGCTTTCTAGACTACCAGGTTAATCAGATATGGATTTCGTCGTACAATATATAAAAAGGCAAACAAAAATATTTTTTGAACAGTGTAAAATAAGCTTTGTTCAAACATTTAGGGGACTATGACTTAGACCTTGTGTACAGGCATAAGAGAGTGAAGCGCTCTTAAGTTTAAACTTCGTCTATGGCTTAAGGTTTTTCTCTTAGGAGACGTACCCAAAATATTTGAAATAATTTTGAAAATTGTATTTTTCTGCCTCTGGTGTTATTGCATACCAAAAGATTTTTTTACATAAGGTAAACAAATAAAATGCCGGGACCTATTAATGATATTAGATATATAAAAAATTACAAAAACCAAAAGATACTTTCAGTAATGAAAACATAAAAAAAATAAATAAACCAACAATTTGGATTCGTTTTTAGCACGCTTTAACACACTTTAAAGTTCAACTTTCATATCATTAAAAAATGAAAGAATTTTGAGCTGAATTCACTTCTATTAGTTTTTCTCATTTAGGTTTAGGAATTCACAGCCTTCAGGATTTCATCCGAATTTAACGTTATAACAAAACCATTATGCTTATTGGTCTGATTGAATTCATTATTGCTTTCAAATAATTATTTTTTTTATATAAGGTCTTGGTTAAAATGATCACGATAGCTAAAGTTAGAGCAGCGGTGTAATGAGCGTCGTGGGTTCGAACCCCTCTCGTGACACTTTTTTATTTCAACCAAGACTATACATAAAATGAATAGGTATAAACAACCGTTGTAAATTTCAATTTCTTTTCTTTCTACCTGTGCCAAAAACGTTTGATTTATGACTTTATTAGTGAAAAATTGGCTGAAAAACAATCATAATTTATTTGTGGTTCTTTATTTATTTATGGAGGCCAATTTTATATCATTTTGTGCAATTTATAGTGTACGGAACGATTCTATTCTTGTGGATTAGTAGTCCTTTAAAAGTTATTAGTTTGTTGAAAAAATCGGAATAATTTGGAAAGCGAAAATTTTATGAAAAACACTCATTTGATGCTGTTTCTTAAAATCGGTATGCAAAGTTTTTTTTTTTTTTTAAAGTACGACTCAATCCCAGCAAATTTATTTCTTGATAAAAAAAAAATGTTATCCTATTTTGCCACTGTGCTTGGCTGTGAATTAACTATTTCAATTGGTAACTTGTGTAAGTATGATTCGAACGAGATTAGTACCTACAAGAACTAAAATTTCAAATAACTCCTCTTTTTTATCTACGTAGCACCCACTTATTTGGCTTTATGTAGGCATCTATATAATTTTGGACTCGTTGCAACACGAACCCCAGAAGAAAATAAGATAGGAAGTTGTTATAGTCAGACTGAGGATTAGATGTTGTGAAGCCACCAAGGGTCGTGTAATGGCATGTATACTTGCTCACATATGCACATATTGCTACATTTGAATTGTACCCATTAAACAATAGATAACTTGTAACATTTACAATATTTAAAAACAAAACAAATCAATATTTACTACACTTTACACTTTTAACATTTTTTACTTGCTTTAATCTGCGATGGTTGTAGAAAGATCTGTTGGACGTAATCATGTGTAAATGGAGTATATCGTATCATATTATACACATTACGAAATATTCTTACTTACTTACTACATAATTACTATCACAGGACCTATATTAAATCTTTAACAATTTTTAAATTCAACAGGAATAATTATAAAGGTTAATTATCAAAACCATGAGCGTAAGTTGAGGGTTAAACATGATTTTTGGTGGTTCCTTAAACACATTTAAAAAAAATTAAACGATGCAGATTATTTTGGTAAAAGAAATACGAATATTTTTTTATCTAGCCGTGCCCTCATAAAATTGTTTTCTTTGGTTGAACAATCGGCTTGTTTGATGATTTCGTGGTGCAGGATTTGCACTGAACAGTAGGCAATTTAGCATTGTTCGAAGTGGTTGGTTACTCGCCAACCCCCTAATTTTTTCTCCTTATCAGATCATAAGGGGATGACCCCGTCTTGTTCTGGTTCTGCGTTACGCACGTTAAAAACTCATAACCACAATGAGATACCATCATTTCGACTAGGTAGACTACCTGAAGCCCAGACGTGCACCTGAGGCCGTTCCTTCTAACGATTTCTAACTATCGTTAGTTCTCTTAATGGTTCCCTAATTACCAGTGACAGAAACGAATATAAAGAGGTGTTTGTTAATAAGCAGTCAATTAGTATGGGTGGTAGGGATTGGAAAAAAAGGAGGTAACGAATGTCAACTTCTGTGCCATTATTTATTGTAAAATCGTTATGTGTCGAGGGGACATCCAGGAGTCGTTGCACATTAGTTTTTGAACGACTGGCAGCGGCTGAAAGGGAACCGCTGTCGGCGTAATCGTTAGGAAACTAATTAACCGCATGTAATCTCACATCCGATTTATACGGAAAGGACGTCGAGCTTTCTGTAGGAGTGGTCAAATCGACTACATCGCCTTCCGAGTCAATTGTGAAAACGAACGCAGCATGACTGTCAATCGCGCTGGCCTAAAACGGGAGGAAAAATAATCGAGTCTGCTCGCTCCTTTCGTGTGAAAACAAAGGTAATTTATTCAAATCACCGTATCGGACGATGTGTGAATATGTATGTGGGTAACCTTGGGATCCCCCTTTTGTGTTAACCATTATCATCGCTTTTGGAACAGCGAGGGGTAACAATTACGCCTTCGCAATTGATGGTCTTGTCGAGTCGAGTGTACTGGCGGATTATATTAATATTAATGTCCCTTAATGTGTGTAACGCATGAAGTGGTCAACAATTGTGGATGTTGCGGTTTAAAGCATAATTTTATGTTTTCTCTTCATTAAATTACCCCACATTAGATATTTACCTGTTTAACGAAAGCAAGCGGAGAGGAAAGAGCAAAAAATCCACTTGCCCACGAGTCATCAAACCAAGAAACGACGTCATAATACAAGTTGGCCATGAAACTTCCTCAAATTGTACTTATCATATTCTATTTAATAGAAAACAATTTTTTAAAGATAGTTTCTACCCACAGTAAGTTGTTTTACAACGATCCGGATTTCGAGAGTTGAAGGATTTCTACAACCTGGTGATGACCTAAGGGGATCGAAATTGGGATCATTGGAAAACAACTTACTGTGAGTCCTACCCTTACAAAAAATGGATATTGCACTTACTTCGTCAAGCTTTGGCCATCTGTCAATTTAAATTAGACCACGTACCACATGCCCAGGTTTCTTTAGTTATTTTGATTGATGTACGAACAAATAATTCAATCAGAAAAAACACATAGTCAAGTGACAAGAATTCGACTTCTTCGGTGCCTTCGGTCAAATCGTAAAAACATATATCCTATGTAAATATAACTTACAGTTTTTCTGCTATCATACAGTTTGTCGATGGCGGAAGGAAGGGATATGGTCTCATTGGCCTATCCTTAGCTACCCTGATAAACTCCAAAAAATACGCTTTTTTTATTTAAATGATATATACTGATAAATTGTTTATTGTTTTTATGTTGTTTGTAAAACTATGCATTAGCAACCAAAGCAAAAGTTAGAAAATTGTGCATAATTCAACCAAGTGAATTATACTTACAAATTTGACCGGTATTGTCAGTACCGAATGGGCCATGCCCGAATTATCATCTCCGTGCATTTGAAAATTTTTAATAATCTCTAACTGTGGAATTTGGCTTTTCTTTCTGGATTTAACCAATCGGCTAATTTAGAAAACCGTGGAAGATACAACAATATGACTTCATGCAATTTAGGATGTGTTGTTTGTGAGCGGGAATACGAATTTTTATAGCTCATATCCAACTATCCTTCCGTTCATTTCAATTTCGCCTGCGTCTAAAGAGACGTTTGTATAGATGTCTTTTGAAGTCATAGGAAGCCTTTTATTAGATAGTTTTTCCATTAAATTCTATTTTAATTAAAAAATACTAGAATGACCTGGTAAGTACTCGCTTTTCGTATACTAACAAGATTCATCATCCGTTTTATAGCACTTTGTAGATTTCTCAGTGATTCAATTAAATCTAATAAATCTAAGTCACAAGCATGCAGAAAAAGGTCAACGGAATGAAACGTGATCACGCATTAATTATTTGCTTGAACCTTTGCTGCCGTGAGGAGATTATATTATTCTTTATACGTAAGGTCTTGGATGAAATGAAAAAGTTAGTGTCACGATAGCTCAAGTAGTAAGAGCAGGAGCGTACAATAAAAACACTTTAGTCCACACATTAATGTCACAGTTTTTCTAGATGTGTTCACCTCGTAACTTTTTGCAGGACTAACACAAATGGCTTAGTCCATTTCAGTCGTCTGACGGTGTGCCGATTGGCGAATATGGAAAATCACGATAGCTCAAGCGGTTAGAGCGGTAGTGAGCCGAAGGTCGTGGGTTCGAGTCCGCTCGTGACACTAACTTTTTCATTCAACCAAGACCTTACTTAAAAGAATAATTTATTGAACGAAGTAATTTGGTCAATAGACCACTAAACATAATGGATGGTATATTACGTTTTGTCATAATAAATTAGATAACATTACAATTAGCAACGATATACTGAAGAAATGTCTACACATTTTTCATGTCACTTTTCTTAAATTAATGTTTTTTTGTCGTTTCTTGGCCTCGGACTTGTGGGTTTAGATCGTGGGTTCTATGATTTTGTACTAATTTGAATTACAAAATGTCTATTACTCATGACTGTCTGACAGACAATAGATTCCCAAACAAATGAGTCAACATCGTGCGATATCACCTGTCCAAATATCAGTTCCATTCAAGGTCCGTCCTCGTTATCGGGTTCCGCTGAGGTGGTGCTAACTTAAGGCCATCAAAGGTTTATCACCCCCTCCCCCCAAGCGATTTGTTATCGAAGACCAAGTTGATTTGAAGTTTGTCAAATCGATTATTCCGATAGAAGCGAAAAAAGGAAAAGAAAACCTTGAAGTTTCTTCCAAGTCTTATTCCTCGTTCGAATGGAGGAGAGTATTTCTTCTCTCGAGGGACTTCGTTCCGAAGCCAGATTGTAAAGATTAGGAAATCAAGCCATGCTTTCTCCTTAAAGTTTAATTTTTCTGCAAAACAACGCTATAGGTTGTGAGAACGTGGTTATTTTTTTACCCTATATCCATATTTATATATCATTGGCATTCAACAGATACCAACACGCAGTTTTCATTGTAAACAAATTTGAAAAGCTGTGCCTATTGTATTCGATTAAGTTTAAAAAGATCGGAAGCGACAGTAAATGGCTTATTAAGTTTGTAATATTAATTCTGATCGGCAATTATCACTAAATTATCTATTAAAATTGTGTCTCTATCATACGCACGCGCGCGCGCGCGCACACACACACACACACACACACACAAAACATCCTCTCTGCTCTTTCGTTTTAGAAATGAAATTTCAAAATCTGGTTTATTACTGTTTTTTTGTAAAATTACTTCTTAAACTCATTATCAATCTAACAATGACATTCTTCCTCTTTCGAGAAAACAATCTCAAAATCTGGTATAACACAGTTTTTCCAAAATTATTTTTACTCCTTATCAAAATTTAATATATCCCATCATTCACCTACCCACATTCGCTCACTTGCGCTCACACACATTTTAGAAGTAAATCTTAATATCTGATATATCGGAGTTATTCTAATATTATTTCTTCAACTTGTGACACCTGCCCAAATCCACCCATCTCTCTCTCTCTCTCTCTTTTATTTACAAAAAATACACTAAAAATCTGATGTAACGCTGAATCTTCAAAAACGCTTCGTTTATCTGTCACCTGCAATTGATCAACTTGGTCATAATACCCACGTTACGGTAAACAGGGAATATGAATGACCACCGGACTGTTGCGGCCAGCTTGTATCGGATATTTGCTGTTACTATGTAAGTAATGTGGTTTAGAACGAGTTGAATATACGGAAGTACGATGTTGACGTGGTCTTTAAATACTTTCTACGTGAAGTTTTATACTCATTACAAAAAAAAGGTGAAAACTGGCGATTTCGTGACATTTTAATATTAGTTTAGATTTTTAATATAACCAAATTTTTCGGCGAACCTAGCGCGGTCGTTGACGTTTCCCCACCCAATGGGGCCAGTGGAACGACCGAGTTTAAACTACTAATAAAAAATTGCACGGAAGTCACGGGTTTCCATTTGGGGCTATGAAAGCTGAATAGATTAATGTTAAAATCTAAAAATAAATACAGATTTAGAATATTATAATTTACGTTAAAAAGGTTGGATAATAATGAAAGATCGGAGAAAACGGTGAAATTTCAAAGTGACGTTTAAGAAAAATGGCAAACATTTAATATTATGAACTGTTAATGTTAAATTAAAAAGAAAATTGTTTATAAACACAATAGATCTGTTACGATTACATTACACGCTGCATGTTTCTCTCTCTCTCTCTCTTTCTCTCTTTCTCTCTCTTACTCTCCCTCTATGTTTCTTATTCTCTAAATATTCAAGGACACTTGGTAGTTGCACCCTCCCTTTCAAAATGTCCTTGTCTTTCTTTAAATAAATTGAAATCTATTTTACTGGCTTTCCTGTACATTTTACGAGTTGCTATAGTCTAATTTGACAAAAATATCTCTACAGAGTAGTAGCATTTTCAAATGGTAGCGGACTGTACCACTGAGATTTAATTGTTAATAACTGGTTTCGCCGTTCGAGAGATAAGAGATGTGAAAGTGCGATAGGAGGGGTCGATTTGTTTATTA
Source organism: Cimex hemipterus (assembly GCA_039619505.1). Classification (NCBI taxonomy): domain Eukaryota; kingdom Metazoa; phylum Arthropoda; class Insecta; order Hemiptera; family Cimicidae; genus Cimex; species Cimex hemipterus. The sequence goes on along the minus strand of CM077103.1, from coordinate 11,909,643 downwards.
AAGCTTCCGTTCAGCTTAAATAAAAAACAAGGATAAGAAGAAAAAAAACGACATCCAGATGATTGAGAGTGAAACAGTTCGTTAAAAAATTTATTCATTAATATCAGTATTGTTTAATACATAAGAATGAAAAGATTAGACACAAGGGGCGAAAACAAGGGGTAAAAAAGGAAGAAATAGTGAAATTAAAAGTTAAAGAAAGTAAATTACCAGTTAAGGAAAAGAGTTAATTGAACCGGCTCGGGCGTAATAATCCAGTGGAATTGGATCAGCCAGACGTAGCGGCACCAAAATGTGGCCTCCACTTGGAAGAACGAACACATGTGAGAGATCAAGGCCTGTCCAAAGGCCGACCTTGACAAAATAGGCCGTCACCAAATTTATATTCATTTTTTGCCAAAAATAAATCAAACTCGTCAGAGTCAAATTGACCTGATATCAATTACCAGCTTTAGAAGTTTGTCAGAAATCCACCGCATACTCGCTAGCGACCTAATGAAAAAATGCTTTAAAACAAAATTATTATGCATGACAGGCCATTCGTTTTCACATCAGAGGCCTCCTGCCGTCCTATTTAGAATTTTTCAAAAAATCATCATGTGTGAACATTTTCTAAGTTGATCTGAATAAGGATTTCATGGGCGTACCATTTCAAATTTCAGTACCTTCTGGTGAACTGGAATTACTCTAATTATCGTTCGAAACGTTAAATTGTATCGTAAATAATATTTTGATAAATACCAAATCAAAAGACAAAAACGAATTTATCCATAACGAGCCGTAATCAATCCATGGAAAGCCCAATTGGTAAAATCGATCTTGAATCTAATCAAAGATCTCAATTTTGATGACGCCTGTAACAATAAAGTTTCTGTAGAATGATAGAAAGCAGTAAAATTATCCAAACTGTAACTACGAAAATTATTATACTCATCTATAACTTTTCCGACATCGTGAGATGCGTTTTGATGTGACGTAGGTTTCAGAAAAACGTTTTCTTTATCGTGCCAACGTTTCGATCTTTATTGAGATCATCTTCTTTTGTGTTGAAGGCATTCTCAATTATAACATTTACTCAATAATGGCACAATTACACAGAAGACAAACACTTTGAGCCTTGCAGATAATCTCAATAAAGTTCGAAACCCTGGCACGAGAAAGAAAATGGTTTTCTGAAGCCTACAAAACACCAGACCCTATCTCACGATGTCTGAATAATTATCGATTAACGGTCACTAATCCCCACACATTGTACTTATCTTTTTTGTCATACTCTCTCTACTCTGTCCCTCTTTCTTATTATCAAACTATCACTCTTTTTCTCCACCACCCCTTCTCTTTCCCTCTAACTTTCACCCTCTTTCTTTTATCCTGTCTGTCACTATCGCTCTCTCTTTCTCCCTCTTGCTCTGTTTGTTTTACTCGTTTACACACACACACACACACAGATACACACACTCTATTTCCGTTTGCTTTTTTCTTTATACTTCCTTTCCTATTTTTTATTCTTATTGAACCCCCCCCAACACTCTTTGACAAATCGATCCTTATCTCTCTTTGTCTTTTTTAAAAATTTTTTCTCTTTGTAAATATCATCAATACATGTGGTACATCCATTACTTCTATTTATATCATATTCAAACGTAATCCTTGATCAATTCTTCACAAATCCACTCAACCCTTCTTCACTCCGTTTTTCATAATATCCCCCATATTTAAATATGCGCCTATACATACCTCAATGACTGTACATTCGTGTTATTGTAACACATCCACCCCTACTCACTCTCTCCATCAGATTCTCTCTATCTCCCTCCTGGTCCTCCCATCTGTCTGCTTGTTTCTCTATTTCTCGTTAAGTTTAAAAAAAGTCCAAAGGACCTAACTTTTCTTCATTAAATAAAACGATGAATCAATCTCACATACCTTCCTATTGTCTTTCTTTCTCACTTCCTTTCTTAATTTTTATACACTCTCAAATCTATTGGACGAAAAAATCCATATTACTTTTTCTTTCATTATCTGTATTTCTATCTGTTTTCACATATATTATTTCTATTACTTATCTTAATATTTAAAACCTCACCTTTTGCCAAATTACCTCATCCCTCCGACACTTTTTATTTAATCTCTTCCGTCCATCTGTAAGCCTATAAGATGCATCTTGTGCTTTGGATTATAACGCTGTCTTCTTGAATACCCTTTAACAGAACAGTTTTAGGGAGGGCTGAAATCAATATAGTCGTCGAAAAGACAGTTGAACCCCTTTTAATCCCCTTCATTTCTTTAAAGACAATTTGTAGTCAATTAGAGATAGGTGTATAATTAACCGAGGTTTTATCCCTTTTTCTTGGAGGGGTGCGCTTTTTCAAGGGAAAAATCGTGTAAATTCGGCATTGCAAGATTTAAAATTGTTGAAGAAATTTTTGACATTTTTAAAACCTTTACGACAGATCTAGATAAGCGAATATCAGTATATTTCCGTTGCTAAAAATCGACAATTGTACCTGCGCCTGATCTAAAGAATTTCTAAAGGTTTGAATTATTTTACCACTGATACACCATTAAGTTTTTTGACATGTGCTTTTATAAAGAAAGGGTAAAATTACTGTGTTCATAATGCAAGAAGAAGGTTTAGGATATGGGATTCTGTTTCCATCAAGGGCAGTGGTTTTTGCACATTGTACCATGCGTTTTGTTAATAGCAAAGGCATTTTTACAATTGTTTAGGACATACGGATGGAGTTATGATAAGAAATAATTGCAAAAATTAAGTTAAAATGACCACTAAATTACTTAAATTTAGAACACTTACATATCGACTTCTTCTTTTTTTTTGTTAAATGTTTTGTTTGTTGAACGAAGAGAACAACGACCATCCGGCGTTCGGAATATTTTACAACTTTCGTAAATTTAAGAAAATATATAATATTTCAGTGTATATGATTATTTCGGCCCGAGGAGATGTGTATTGTCAGAATTTATATTCGAGTTAATTTATGAACTCTTGTTTTTATCAACAGGAACGTCCAGTTCATGCACTAAATTTGCAAGCTAAAAGGAGATTTTTACACATTGATACACTGAAAATAATAAAGTGTATTAATTTAAAGCGACTTTCGCCCAAGGATGACAGTTCCCAGAGATAAGAAAAGTGAAAAATGGTCAAGGAAAGTTCCAAATTTTCTTGGCAGGCAATGGAATCATCCAAAACCCTGTTTTAGAATGCCCAATTTGAAGAAATTAAAGAAAACCCATGCTTTCATTTATGTCATCGTTATTTTGAAAATAATAAAATTATAATTACATTTACCGCATGCATTCAAGAGGATATTTAAGTTACACGTGTTTCAGATTAGTTGGAAAAAAACGAAAAACAAACACGGTATAATATAAACAAAGCTTATCGTAAAGTAAAGGTGGTCCTTCTTGACGTTAATGACTAGGAATGAAATTATAATTTATTTTTATTTAATTGCTCGATTAATTTTATGCAATCTTGAGCAATGATAATTCGTCTCATTTAATCCTCTGGTCGTAATTTTATTTCGCAAAAGTTAACTTTTGCAAAAAAAAAAAAAAAATGAACATAACGTTTCCTTAGAGATTAGGCGGATAAATTTATTGCGGATATATTAATGATGATAGCGGGAGTAGGGGGCCGCGGTAGCCGAGTGGTTAGCGTGAGAGACTCTCGGCTAGTAGACCCCGCGGTCGCGGGTTCGATTCCCGCCGTCGCTTCCGGCCCTTCTTTCACGATAGCCTTACCCCCAAAAATCAAATACGCAATAAATAATTACAGATAGTCTGGCTAGATATGCAAGGTTCATGAGGCGATTAAATAAAAAAATAAAATAAAATAATAAAATAGCGGGAGTAGGATTTACGCGAATAAGTTGTTCATCATCATCATTTCTTTTTGAAATCTTTTTGAGCTGCTTCCAGTACAGCTTGAGACGTACGGATTTTTGGGTTGAAAAATTTAAAATAAACCATATCTCCTCCGAGCACTTAGATAACTTTGTTGTCACGAGACTTTCAACCTTGCAGGAAATAAACAGCATATTTTTATAATGAACGTACTTATCAGTTGAGTCGATAAACACGCAAATCTGAGGAAAAAGGGCACAGTTGATAACATAAACTTTGAGTTTCCTGCTGTAAAATTTTCCAATTTTTGAATTTGTCTTACGTCAAAAAAAGTTTCCATCATCTGATTAAAGACAGTTTCTAATTAAAATCAAAATTCGCTTGTCCCAGAAATAATTGGAAGTGATATTTCAATCGGCTATCGTTATGATTATATCATATCTGTTGATGATTTTGTACCAACAGAGGATCGATATTTTGATTAATCAAATTGAATTTATCAGTTATAAACTTTAGACTATTCATTTCTCCTGATTGGACAAATCAGATAATGCTGATTATTGTTGATAACAAGAAATTGGTGCAGTTCTTTCAATTTCATCAGAGTGGAGATAATTTGTAAATTTTAAAAGCAAATTATATATATCATACGATCAATGAGGTTTCCGTCGGATATGTATCATTTAAAGATCAGTAAATACACGATAAAACAATCTTTTAATGTTTTAATGATAAAGTATCTTCTCAAACAGTAAATTGTTTGAAAACCAAGAGTATTTTATTCAAATAAGTCACCATACACCCGGAATCGATTAATAACATTACCTAGTCATAGTCAATATGGCCAAAGCCATAGTATGGTTTTACCTAGTAGACTTAAACGTAGTATACAGTTTAACTGTTGAAGTTAGAAAAATCCTATAGTGCAGATTTTAATAGACAAATTACACTGTTCTGTTAATTCCTTTAAGTTGTATATTATTGGTTTTTGAGGTTATTTGTAAAATCTGGAAGCGAATTCTAAATGTCATGTAATAACGCTGAAGGATCGACCCGGCGTGGTTTTTCCTCCAAAATGGAAAGTATTGATCCGACGCTTTTGTGTTATTTATTTTGTGATCGGCCTTCTCAAATTCTCAAATTGATTGAAAACGGATCGGGGATGAGGCCCAGGTAGACAAACGTAGAGCGCTCAATTCTTTGGCGAGCTTTCGGCAAAATTTATTACCTTCATCAGGACTCTAAATTACAGTACTTTTGACATTAGTATTGATACAACAAATACGAAAAACATAAGGTATAATTTATATAACATACTCGAATTGGAAATGAAGCAACAGTTGCAAACATGGTAAGGACGCCCTTCCAATGGATGTGTGCGGAGAGGTAACTATTCGGTAATATATGCCAACTTGTCAGAAAGCCCCATTCTCAGTTATGAGAAGCACTGTTTTTAACCATATTTAAATAATAGAATTAAACAAAAGCTATACATAACAAAAATATCTCTAATTTTATAAACACCTGAATATATAACAAAACAATTTTGACGAAGTATCACAAAACAGCCTAACAATGCATTATAATTAACGAATAAATTTAAACTGCATATAATTGGGTTTTGTTATTAAGGCAATTGTTTTTCAGAATAGAGCTGTAGGTCACACTTAATTTTGCTCTGTCCGTTTTTGAGTTGCATAAGTCCCTGTCCAACTGCTCAGCAATGTGGTATACTATGGTCAAACGAAACAACTGCTTAAGAGCTGGGTATGTAATATGTGTATGATGGCAGAGACAAGGAAAAGCAAGGCACCGCATTATCACAACACTGCCACAAATATCAACGTACTTTTGACTTTTACAACGTTCCCGCGGTTGACGAGGAAATCAATCTGGGCAGAAGACTGATGAAAGAACTGTTGCGTACCAACAAGATGCCCACTATTGCAACCCAAAAACGGATCTAGCAAGTTAGTATTAAGTGGGATCTACAGCTCTATTCTCAAAAAACAGGTAGGGCCTTCTAACAAGTTGGCATGTACTACCGTATAGTTACCTCCCTTCACACATCCATTGGGCCCTCACCATGTTTTCTACTGTTGCTGTATTTTCATCTCAATTTAAGTTTATGAAAATGGCTAATCATTGATTATTTAAGTAACTATCGGAGCTTTGTACGTAATAATGCAAAATGAGAATCTGAAAGTATAAGAATTAAGTGGAAAAGTATTACATCAACGGAAACGGTGATCCTAAAAAACTTGTTTTATAAAAGGAAAGTACTGATCTTCTGTTTCTCTGACGTGTAATTTTTAATTTTTATGTATTTTAATCAACACTTATAATAAAACATCAATCTGGTTAATTACTCGACATTTTTCGCCATTAATTAGCTTTCTACGACTAGATGCTTTTTGAAATGCCTTCATAAAGGAGGGTTTCTTGTTTTGAAATTATACATCGAGCGTGAGAAATGTAAAAAGATCGGAAATCATAAATAAAAAAACTAGTTTCGTATCAGTTATAGTGTGATAAGCCTGATTGAATTAATTTGTGACTTGTTATATTGAAACTTTTAGCTTGAATTCTAAAGTTTAAATTTTCTAAGTGAAATTGAGGAAAGAACCGAGAATAATGCGATTATCTCCATTTATTTTCTTTTAAGAAAGAAGGGAAAATTATTTTTGTTACGATTTTATTGTTACGATGAGCTTACTGATTGACAGTAATTATCTTTCAAGTGATAGAATAGCATAGAAAATTGGAGCGCATGAGATAGAGAAACTGTGCCTTTAAGAAAAAGAGAGAAATTACAAAAGGCTGAATTTATCGTTTCTTTTTGCTCATGGTCGTCGGTCGTCGGTCTTTGGACGAAGTGCGGTGATGTAATTTATCCTCCCGTCATTGTCGCGGTACCCTTTCTCTCGAGGGGGTAATGACTGACAGTAGGCCGTATTGCGTTGTGCAATTTTTTTGATTGTCGGGTTAGGACGGGCCTTGGGCGATTTTGCGAAACTTGCGATAAGCAGGAGAGGAAGGCGGAGAGTGGCCGATTTTTCACTCCTTGACGTCGAATTGAGACTAGAGGTCTTTTTCACTCCGAGGGTGTTATTGCCACTTCTTAGAAGTTTAATGCCATCATATGACTACCAAATGAGAGAATTTCAAATAAGTGCGAAAAAAAAAGGAGAAGAAAAACTCGGCCTACGTTGTGTACCATGCATACTCACATACAAGATTAAGGCAAAATCGCAAAATCAGCCTGATTTTTTAAATAATTATTTGAAATTTCGGCTATTAAAATAACTTTCAATTAAGTTTATTTTTTAGTTTATATAAAAAGCCAGCATCACGAGCGGGATTCGAACCCAAGACCTTCGGCTAGATACGCCGCTGCTCCACCACCTGAGTTATCGTGACTTCGATCCACTCCGACACTAACTTCCCATTTCAACCTCACTGTTTGAATTTTCCCTTCTTTTTGCCATTTTTAGTGTCCGAGTGGATCGAAGGCACGATAACTGTAGTGGTAGAGAGGCGACATATTTAGCCGCAGGTCGTGGGTTCGAATCCCGCTCACGACACTAACTTTTTTATCTCAAATAAAAGCCTTAATTAATTGAAAAATATTAATTAGTCAAGTGGACAACGAAAACTAGTGAATTTATTAAAATAACTAAAGTTTACTAAAAAATAATTAAAAATTAAAAGTTTAAATTTTAATCCTAATAATTGGTCAAAAGTCTTTCCTGCTGCTTTTGCCATCAAGTATCCTTGAAACCTAAGCCGGGGACCGATGGGAAATAAATGCCAATAAACCCTTCGGGGCCATTTTAACTTGATTGGGACGAGAAAGATATCTTTCTAAATAAACGATTAAATTAATTTTTCGAGAACCGTGGTCAAATTTCGTTTCTGCTGATATTTCAAACAAATAATACATCTATCTAACTTAGTTATCAAGAGAACTACCGCAAACGCTCATAATGTGAGTGTTTTATGGGCCGACAAACAGCTGAGGTCATCACTGGCCCTCTGCCCTTTTCCTTCTTTTTCAGGTCTTTCACGCATATTTTGGTTTGAGCTGCAGCCATTTGAGCGTCTTGCTATGATCACTGAATCTATATAGGATATATCACGTCAATATCCTAAATTGCTCTCTATAATTTATTATGAGTTTCTATATATTTTTTTTTTAGGTTGGATAAAACGAGGGGGAATGGGAAAATCGCTGGGCATAGATTTCTGTCAAATTACAGCTGATAAAAACTGGTATTGGCCCATGGTCAACGGAGTATCTTTTCGATTATCTAACTAAACGATTAAATGATTTTTGTACGTGATCGGACGAAAAAAGTTACATATGTATCGACAAAAGTATGTTGGTATTAATTGATGGTAACAATAAACTAGTATGTGTAACACAAAATTGAATGTATATGTATGTAAGCAATGTGCTATGTAAGAAATGATATACTTCACTACTTCTTGAAATTTTCTGATTAAAATTGTGTTGTTTCTAATACTTAATCTCAGAATTGAAGGAAAAAATCAGAAAAAATTGATCGCAGGTGACCTGGTGGCGTAACTCAATCAAAGAAAATCTTTGACGGCCAGCCAAACTGTTCTAGATCATTAAATTTCGTTTTTCGTCCTTGTATTTTGCACTAAAATATCATTTCAACTGGCATTTCATAATCGGGGGCCTTGGAAGTCTTATATATCTGAGGTGCTGTTTGTTGTAAGCAGAAAAACCCTTGTAAAAATCATCCAATAAGCAGTTCCATTAATAATTAATAATACACCGAAAAATATTTCATTTTTACGTAGACATAAAATAAATGAAAGCATCTATTTGAAAAACCTACAAATTAATTTAGAGAAAATTTGTAACCGTACAATTTGTATAATTTTTTGTTTAAAAATTTATTACATTATAATTATTTATTTATATTGTGTATATAAATATCTTCTTTTATAGTATAGTAGGGGTTTTATCCAATAGTCTCTAACATATTTTATACTCCTTAAGATAGGAAGATGATCTAAACATAATGCAAGGTTTATAAATCCCTCTAAAATTATTTATTATAATTCAAAATTACTACCTGCTTTTTGCATATTATTATTTCAATGATGTTGTCAGAGGTGAGATGGCAGGAGAGTTGGTTGGACATTTTTAAAATTTTCCCATAATATTAATTCATTTATGTTTAGTGGACTATTTGACCCTTATTTCAAATAATTGTGCTTTTTATATAAGGTCCTGTTTGAAATGAAAAAGTCAAAAAAGAAAAATGTCACAAGCGGGATGCGAACCCACGACCTTCAACTCAATAGTACTAACCGCTTGAAGCTATCGTGATTTTCCATAGTGGCGAACTGAAGTTGACTAAACCAAGTTCATCAAAAAGTTCCGGTGTGAGCGCATCTACACAAACTGTGACAATGAGTAAAATAAAATGTATTTGTTTCTAAATAAGCCATTGTAAAATTAATAAATGGTCTCATTTGACTAGTTTTAATAAATAACAGTATTAATCATTTTTTCTATAATGATTAAAGAACAGAGCATCCATTTTGCATAATTTCAAATTTCATTGGTTCGCCTTAATCCTTGGATTGTTGACTCTTTCCCTTTTGCAAAATAGTATTTTCTTGGACACGTAATGTTTATTGAATTTCTCGGCAAAAACTAGTCTAATATTTGAAATCGGATATCATCGCAGGAATTTGACAAACACAGTCATATTACAAGGTAACATATTAAACATCTGGAAAAAATGCAAACAAATTGAAACTGGAATAGAAGATTTTCCTGAAAAATAAAAAAACGTTTGTGTAAAATAAACATACATTTTGTCAACGTTAGATTATCGAATGTGTAGAGAGTTTTCATTATAATTAATACAATGCTCACAAAATTTATCGTGAATGCTGTGTTGCGTATGCATTCCTCAATTCCAGTTCTTTCTAAATCATATTACAATGAAAATGTTTTTATATTTTGCTTACAGGGAGTGCTACGTGGAATCGCCGAGTTCGATTAAACTTTTGCGGTGACACGCGGTCGAAAATGATAATACCTGTTCTCTTGTGTTCTTCTTACCGATTGGATATAAAAGCTGATAAAAATAATTTTAGTCCTTCTTTCAACAACTTGTTTAAGTACGGTTATCTGACTTTGTTGACAATGCATTTCAAGGTTGTTGTGTATCAGCCTGATTTTTCGCCTAGGATATGAAAATTTTGTTCACGCCAATGAACCCTGGGAGCTAGAGAAAAATTAATAATTTTAAAAATTGTGGTCCTACCTTCGTTGTGCTTACCATCAAAGTTCAATGAGAATATAAATGTATATACATAAAGTTCAAGTACATATATATAAAAAATTTAAAACCAAGAAGGCGTTTCCAATAAATTAGGCAAAAAATAAACTTTCATCACCAAAGTAAATTTTTTTCCCGCCGATGGCGGAGAAAACTGATAATATGTCTGGATTTTATCTATGTTTAGTTTTATGATAACCATTAGAAATCTTAATATTTCTTCTTTGAGCTTACATCAACATCTCATATGTTAATGTTTATTTATCGATATTGACTTATTCGTGTGTATAGTGAATTTTTTTACTATTTAACTACTATTTATGAAACAATCCCTTACCTTGCTTAAGCTGCACTGTTAAAAAGGTGGACCTGTCGAAGGCGTTTTTGAGAACCAAAATTTTAATTAATTGTGCGGTCCGCTGGTATAGCGTCTCCCTGAGGTATGGCGGTGGTGAATTGGAACAGAAAAAGCCTCCGCCAACAACATTTGGTTTTGTGGTTGGTTTTGTTGGCGTCATTACCAGGGAGAGACACAGTAATGAATTAGTTGTTGTTTGTTTTATATCTCCATTAATGATGCTTTACGGAAGGGAGCTTTGTGCCATTACCTTTAGGCGATAGGGTTTCACACCCATATAAAAGTTATTGTAGGCCAGTGGATCATATTTTTGTTAGTTTAAAAAAATTTAAATCTTTAAAAGGCAAAAAGTTTAAGGGGCAAGTTATTTTTTTTATTTACTCAAAATTTGCATTTGAAGGTGCAAATATGTACTTAACGCTTATCAACCATACCTTTTGCTAAGTAAATATCTTAGCATAATTTGCTTCGCCCGGTTACACAATCGTCCATTTATTGTACCCACATCAATGGAGCTAAAATTTGCTCGTCCTCAGATTGATTTGTATTAAATTTTTTCGTATTAATTGTTTCACATAAAGTGGTTTATTGGTCTATATTAGTATAAACTTGTTTTGGTATTTGTAATGTTTTAATCTCATTTAATATCTTTCATATTATTTTCTTATTAGAATCGAATAGAGAATGATTTTTATTTCATATTCTCAAAAAACAACATACAAATTGTTTGAGTTTGTATATATTACCTATAATTTGAAATATTATCTATCTGCGGATGTTGACACACTTAATACATATATAACTTATACAAGAGGTATGCATCCTATATTAACTCATCAATTTAACATTCACAAAATATGTGATGTTTAGTAACCGTTAGTAATTGATTATTTGAAGATCATCAAATGCGGTCTGGTGTGACGTAGATTTCAGAAAAACATTTTCTTTATCGTGCCAACGTCTCGATCTTTGTGTGGTGATTAGTGACCGTTAGTCGGTTATTATTCGGAAATTGTGACATGCGGCCTGATGTGGCGTACGTTTTGGAAAAATATTTTCTTTATCGTGCCAACGTTTCGATCTTTAGTGACATCATCTTCAGCGCTCAAAGTGTTTGCTGCCATTCTGAGAGTGCACACGACACAGAAGAATGTCATATCTTCACGAAAATCCAACACTTTAAGGCCTGAAGATGATCTCAATGAAAATCGAAATGTTGGCACGATAAAGAAAATATTTTTCTAAAACCTACGTCACACCAGACCGCATCTCACGATCTCCAAATAATCGTCCAAAAGATGAAAAGATTTTGTGTGCCGTTAACAACACCCATACATGTTGTAGATTCAAACAGTAAAACTACAATAATAAATAAATAATTAAATAAATCGATATTTAAATATATTTATTTAATAATTAAATCCATTCCAATCGTTTTCTATATTTTAATGCGTACATTTCATAATTTTATAATTTCTGTCACTTTTGTTCATTTAATTATTCCAGAAGTATACCCAAATTTAACTTGAATACAAGTAGTTCCTCAGAATTGGGCTACATACAAAATGGAAGACAGTTTCATATATTTTTTGTTATTAAGATAAAAAACACCAAAAAAAAAACAAAAAAACTCGACATATATAAGTTAACACTGAATTACTTACACAACAAAGGAGGGAAACTTTGGTAAAAAATAAGCACAATTAATTTTCACCTGTATCAACAAAAAATGTTTCATAAAATCGATGACTCCAGGTCCGTAGAGGTTAGTCACAAGCCTTTCGCTTGTTAATTAATAAAATCAAAAATGGCGCTGGAAATTATCTCAAAATTACTATAAACCACAATACGGAGAGGATCAAAAAGTGGATGGATAATAGAATAAAAAATATCAAACAAAGGAACACCATAAGTGATCTATGATTTCCTCTTGGCATCTTTTCATTATCGTTTTATACATATGCATGCACCTTCATGAGCTAGCGTGTTATTTTTTGCGATATATTGCCACCTTGGGACTCGTCATTTCGTCGAGTACTCAATAGCTTAATTGAGGTCAAATTTCTTACACCTGAGCCTTGAATTTGTAATCGGTGCAACATCCGGTAATTTTTTTTTTTACGGTCCCGCATTGTGATATATCTGTTTGAAATTTGACGTTGAGAAAAAAAAAATTGGAAGATAATTTGAAAATCCAAAAGAACGTAAAGCCTTGACTCCAGTTTCGAAGACATTGGCTTTTAAACTATATTTGCAATTATCATCATCATTGTTTTCAAAACGGATCAAAATTAAAATCCTTCCATAAATAGTTTTTTCAAGGCATTTTGTAAAGAACGTTTTCATTTGAAATGGTTTTTGTTATTCCTACGAGGAAACAAAGGATAATTTTCACCAAGTAATTTCAAATTAAAAACAGGAAATAATTTCAATAGCAGAATTCATTAATGGCCATATTTATTCAAATATTTTCATCGTATGATTTTAATTAATGCTTGTTATGAATTAGATTCAAATAGATTAATAACTCTTTAGGTTAAAGCAAATTTATTATTATGTTTATTACTCACCCATATCTGAATTTATGAATACCTTATCTTTATTATTATATTTTTGACAAAATATAATTCTTTAAGAGACATCTTTGACTACTGTTAATGACGTTTAAGTCTAACAACAGGCAATGGACGAACTATTAATAACAAAATATGCACTTTCTCTTTCGTGTTTTAAAATTCATAATTGCTTTATTGATTGTGTTATTTAGTGCTGTATGACTCTTCTGTATTTTGGACATGAATTGAATTAACAACCGAATCGTTTTCACATTATAAATTTAAAAAACAAACTTAAAAGGTTTGTTAACAATTTATGCCGGGCCTTGAAACAATTATGAACGTTATTCGCAAGGATGGAGGCATGGACGAGCATTTTACAAGGGTAATACAGGGTGTATCAACTTCTGTAGTCCGACCATTTCATTTGTAAAGGATTACCTTAAGCAAAAAATGTTCTTCTACAAACCCTAAGTTGATTTTACCTAGGAACCTGTGGTCATAACATATTTAACGCAACTTTCTCACCTAGCTGGCAAAAACACAAACATTTGTTATTTTAAATGCGACTCCCATGTTTTTATTATAAAATTCCATTCTCGAGTTTATTTTATGCCACTTTTACTGAAAGTAAAATTTTGATAGGATCTACCATTTCTGAGTTAAGCTGGATTTTTCTTTCTTTTGCAAAAAAAAAAAAAAAAAATTCTCACTTGTTTCGACCGAGTTAAGCTATTATCTGCCAGTTTGTTTTAGCTTTCTTATCTAATTGTAAATATGTGTTTAAAAATATCAATATTTCGATGTTCTGTTACGTCTAGTTAAATTTTGAATGTCAATGACCTTTCTCATTGAATTTTTTTTCTCGAATTTAGTCCTATCGAAATCAATTGGATTGTATCGAACAATACCTGAGTACTCATTTCAGATTGGGCATTCTAACAAAAGGCCGAGAAGAGAGATTTCGAGTTGCTTCTGTTGATACTGGGCAGAGAGGAATGCCTGCGTCTGTTCTCTACAGGTTTCTTTCGATTTCAAAATGGTTATCGTATCCTTTGAATTCATTTAATTATCCTTTTGTTCACGTTTTTAGAAAGAGGGTTCCTGGTAAGAGACGCCCTGAATATTTTCGGGCGTTTAAACCAGAATTTGGGTGAGCTTGGGTCATTTGACTATGCTAACTCCAACCGGACTATAGGCTGTATATTATAGAAGTTAATACATCCTGTATATAAATTATTATTAAGGATTTTTGGCGAATTTCATAAATATGTCAAATTTTATGTTTTATTTTTATTTTTATTTTTTTTTATTTTTAGAAAGGGAACACAATCAGTTCCCATTCAGGCCGGCCCAGGCCCAGTTGACTTTTGGCGTACCAATCATCAGTTTTTCCAACCAGGTTTGTGACTGGTTTTTGACCGTCAAAACAGTCTGGAGATTTTTTTAGGGATTGGTGATAAGAAACAAGCGCAGATGTTGCCCTTTCGCTTTTGTGAATTCGTAAATCGTGAAGTTCAAACTTAACTAGAGACCGCTAACAAATAATAATAATAAAAAATAAAAAACAATTTAGTTTAGCATGTTTGTAAAGAATTTATTTGTACGCATATATACGTATATATTAATCAAAAATATGCAAAAAGCAAGACTATAACAAGTTAATAAAACCGAAACTAAACCTTTCATTCGTTCTTATGCTAAAAATAAAATAAAAACACAATATTCATTACACCATCGAGCTTTCCTTATTTAGATGAGTGATATTCAATAAAAAAAGATGAAAAATAATTCAGTTGTGGTTATTTATTGGCCATATTCATTTTCCATGAAAAGGTCTCCATATTTAGTTGAATGATATTCAATAAAAAAAGGTTTTATGTGGTGTATTTATTATAGGAGGGGGCGAAAAATTGATAAGTTTCGCCAGGAAGGAACAGCCTATGTAGTTATTCAGATATCGTGAGATGCAGTCTGGTGTGACATAGGTTTCAGAAAAATATTCTCTTTACAGTACCAACGATTCGATCTTTTTTGAGATCATCTTCGGGCTCAAAGTGTTTGTCTTCTGTGTAATTGTTCATCTCACGATATCTGAATAATTATCGATTAACGGTCACTAATCTCTACACAAGCCTATATAGTTTTTAATCATTTTGAGTAAAACTAATGGTAAAACTAAGTTATGGCATAATTTCATGTTATGTTATCGACGTGAAATTGGTTATTATGGAATAAAACAATTCGTAAAGTATCAAGTTAACCTGGATTTAACCGTATAACGTCATGAATCCGCAACCATTTCAAAATAATGCGCACAAGAACCAATATTAGGCGGCGTCGATGGCCGCAAGTCCTCGACACAGCGCTCATCTCTGTAAGGTAAAAGTCCCTGGTTCGAATCCAATGACCCAGCATTAGAACCCGACGTACTTACAAATGGGCTTTTTTTCAAAAACATCGCCGCTTCGAGAGTTGATGTGACCACTGCTATTGCGAACCCTAATTTAAAAAAAAAGAAAAAAATCTCACCTAAACTTTAAGAGTCCGAGATTGGAAAACATCACTCTACCAGGGCTAAGAATCTCTGATCATTCAACGTTACTACATGCGCAGTCAAAAATCACGAAAAAATTGGCAACTCGTTTGGGATTGTGTGATGGCACAAACCAATTATAAACCGACTAATATGGTTCGGAGCTTACACATTTTTTGACCACTATCCTGCGATCCTGCCAGTTTGTCAATAATTTATACAGAATCCTTAAACAATTATCAGTATAAATTTACACGAATTAGTTTTCTACAAATATTTTAATTTATTTTGGAAATCATGCAATGAGCATTTCTCAATATTAATTGTCCGATTTTTTGGAGTCGGCATTGAAAACCAATTTATTAACACGTAATATTGCTGCCGTTGTTGAAGAGATTTTATAATTTAGTAAGTTATCATTTAAATTCGGTATTACGGCATAAGGTTTTTCAGACACCTTAAATATTGATTTATTTTTTGGTGTAAGGGAACGTAATGAATTTCCTTGATTTTGAGTTAAGGAGTAATCATTAAAAGATCTAAAGTAGTAGAAAGTGAAAAAAAAAAACTTCAACTTGATATAAATTAAATTATTATTATAAAGTAAGGATGGATACAAGATTAAAATAATTCTGAGAAATATGAACTTGACTGTGATCGTAAGCGCGGATAGCAATAGTTAACTGAGTGTTCTGAAAGATTCACAATTTAAAAATTCATTTGAAATACTCCCGACCATATGCCGTCAATTTTACAGAGATTGCGGACCTAGGTGGATAGGAAATTCACCGAGGCAGATGAGGAAAAGCTGCTTAGGCGTCTTTGTCGTCAACCCAGGAGTGAGACGGGGTAAGATCAATTTCCACGTTTTCCAATTTCCAATCTGCCCCGTTTCTATTTCCCCTGCCAGCCCCTCTAATAAGATTTCCGAAAAATAGGTTGGGACCGTTTCCTACATTCGTTCTCACCCCTTTTATCCAAATGGTAAAGAACAATTTTATCTAACGTCAATGCAATATGTCCTTTGTCTCACAATCTTCCGAAACGTAGATATTGAATCAGTATCGCTTCAATTGACATTATGCCACTACTTTATTCTTATCAGACTGATAAGAGTGTGGACTTATCTCACTAGTTCTTACATAATTATTTATAACACAGTACTAATCGGAATCAATTGATTTTCAACATCGATAATATTGACTGAACTGAAAACGTTCTCGGACTCGTATTGGAATCTAATTTATCCTAAATCAAAGTACGTTAAAATTGTATAAGTGGATATTCCAAAAATAGATCTCTACAGGAAAAAATAACTCACTTTCGTTGATTCTTTTCTTATTCTTCTAGTAATAAATTGATCCACAAAATAAGATATTTAATATTATCAAAACTATCTCATACAATCTGTAATGTTTATCACACTAGGTACATTTTTCCTCAGTGTATGTTGTCCTTCAGCCAAGTGTTCAGTATAAATAAATCTAATCTACCCAATTTATATATCAAACAGACTATGTATTCAACTTTAAATAAATCATATTTTAACATTTTAGTTGTTTCGGCTCAAATTCGTAGTGGTTTTGAAATAATACCACTAATAATAATAATAATAATAATAATAATCCGTAATAACAATACCGAAAATTGGAATCTGGTGTTAAACCTGTTTTCTATTATTACTATTCACAATAACATAAAGCAAATAAATTACTAAACTTCACTCTATTAGTGTGAGATTTCCTTTGTTATCGTCCTGAACAATTAACTTCCTTTACAGTATTGAATAACCCCGATCACAAATCCTATCCAGAAAAACCCCATCCTCGACTTATTTGACTTAAATTAAACCACCTATGATAAAAGAAAATTTCCTCCACCCTGTTGCAATCATCACGTTTCGCAAAAATTTTACACAATACCAATTGACAGCCCAAGAATAGCGCCACATTGTATGTGAGTATGAAATACTTGGTCCAAATACGTATTGTATTTTGTAAAATACATATATGTTTTGCAATTCACCAGGACCTGAAGATGACCCGAATGAAGGTCGGAACGTCGGCAAAAAATGAAAAAGGTGATTTTGTAACCTATCTCATGAATCCAACAATTATTAAACAACTGGTCACTACAAAACACACATATGAAAGTTCATGTGGTGTTTCATTTGTTATTGGTTTAGTCTCTTTAATCAACATTTTTATTTATGTATGTTTTTCGTTAACTAGTACTTACAGGTGTTAAATGGGCCTGCAAACCATTAGTCTACATTACTATATGCTTGTTTTGGTGTTTGTAACGTTTTACTTGTTTGATCTCATTTCATACTATTTTCTTATTGGAATAGATGCTTTGTATTTCTTATCCTCAAAAAACAACGTACAAATTTACACAACGTACAAGGGTACACCCATTTGGGATATCATCTATCTGCGTAAGTTGGCACACATAACATGTAATATATACAAGAGGCATTGAATCTTACAATAAATCAGATACAGAGAAAAAAATGACAATGCAAAAAAAAGCGTACATATATAAACAATTTCTCAAAATGTAACAAACAAATTATCGATTATGTGGTGTTTAGTAGCAGTTAGTCAATGGTTATATGGAAATTGTGAGATGCGGTCTGGTGTGATGTAGGTTTCAGAAAAAATATTTTCTTTATCGTGCCAGCGTTTCGAACTTTATTGAGATTATCTTTAAGGCCTTGTCAAGTGTCTTTTCATTGTTGGTGATGTCCTCCAGAATAATCTTTGCTTGGTGTACATATGTAGTTGAAAACTATGCTCATAAAATTCTATGTTCTTCGTTTGTTTCGTGTTGAAATGTGTGATGTTCGTTACATTAATTCCTATTACACCAGAACGCATCTCACGACCTTCAAATGATCATTAACCACTGATCATCGCACATTTCCACCCGAGAAGATCGAAGAACATTGGATAGTAGACCAGGCAGTGAGGATTCTTATTCATATTGATCGCCAACAATTCGAAAATCAACTATCAATCAGAAAACTTTTTTGTTGAAATGCAGACACCACAAGGCCCTGCAGATGATCTCAATAAAGATCGAAACGTTGTCACACCAGACCGCATTTCACGATCTCCAAATAATTATTTCCATTTACATTGGATTAAGTGTTTACACTACGTAATACCAAGTGAATATTGTTTCAGTTTATTAACTAAAGTGTTTTGAACAGTTTACTGAAAACAATAAAATATTTCAACTACTAAGTTATATGAACCCTCGGAGTGCCGGTGCTGTTGATTGAAGTCCAAATATAAGTATATCGGGCTTGAATGAAGGACCGCTGGATTCGAACCCGGGACAATTTACCTTACAGTGGTGCACGGCACGCCAACGCCTAATCCGTTGGAGCCACCAACGTCTCTCAACAGTTTCGTGAGTTTTTTCATCAAAATTTCATGAATTTAGCTCGGTCCTAGAACGGAAAAGAATTGTTTTTCACCTGCCCAACATAAAACTATTGACAAATCCGTCATTTAATTATACTTTTTTAAATGCCTACATTTATACATTTGTAATTAAGCTATGTGCGTACAATCTGCACGAAAAGAATAGCTATTTTCCTTTATTAAAAATATACAAAGAATGTAAATAACAAAAAATCCTTGTTTGAATAATTAATATGGAACCGAAAACATGAAAAAAATATGGAACCGAGTAACACCAATACAACAAATGAAAATACTTAATAACAATAATGAAAGTTCTCTTTGTTATAGAATTGATGAATAGAAATGATGAATGTAAACAAAATATCGTTGCTATTGTTTGACGAATTTGAAATCTAATTGCGTCAACGTTTTTCTGTCTATAAAATTCTTTTACAGTGTGTAAAAATGTATTGGCTCTGAAGTACCCTGAACACAAATATTATTAAAAAAGTAAAAATTTATAACCGTCCTAACATAGTAAATATGGTCTTTTTAGTCAACATTATACCTTATATTCAAGAGAAATTCAGCCGGCATCATAAAAGATACGTTTCATTCCGCTATGTATAGTGCGTCCATCTTGTCATAGTTTTGTCTTAGTCATTTTCCTACTGTATTTCTGGATTTTAGTGCTGTTTTTATTCCCAATATACGTTCGGCAGTTTGTACGTTTATGTGAAATCTGATTCATTTACTGTTAGTTTCTGAGCTGTTGTTTTGGATTTGTGTGCACGTTTTGCTTATTATTTTGTAGATTTTGCTTTGATAATGCTTGCCGTTATTGCACGTTCTTTTTAATTAATGTTCATACTCGTCTTTGATGGGATTGATTCCAGTCTGTCATTTATTTCAGTGATTACAATTTGTTTCCGTGTGGGTGGGTTAAGTCGTCTTGTATGGTAAGTTGCTGTTGGCTTTCTGTATACGTCAAATTTAGTTTACCGTCTGTTTTTGTGATTGTTAAGACTAGAAAGTTTATACTTGTTTTTCTTTACTTCTGGAGTGAATTTTATGTTTTGTATGGTATGTTCAGGTCTGTCAGTATTTTCTTTATGATGTTTTGAAGATGACGAATATATCGTATAAGATTGTGTGTGATATTATGTTTTTTGGGATGTATTATCTTCGATTTTTCCTTAGATTTATTAATTTTTGAAATTTCTTTATTTGATATTCGTTTACATCTTTACAATCATATATGGCCCAAGGCAATATCCTTATTTTCCGATTGAAATTCTCGGTGACTATTGACGTTAAAGTTAGTAGACACTGTTCAACGGCTTTTCAATTTTTTTCATTATATTTTCACTTTGTATTTTTAACATCTACATATGATATGGTATATAACATGAATGAGTGATGTTCAAATAAAATTGCACACTTAAAAAATGCTATGTTTTATGTTTTAAATTAGATGAGCACTATGATTACCGCCATATGATTTACCATCTAGACGTCGCGATATATATTGAAACCAATGTGAAACACAAATAGGGGAGATGCGGCCATTCGATTGGCAGGATTTACATTTATCTACACCGATCGAAGTTGCACTAAGGCGATATCGAGATGATTCAGGTTTTTTAAGGTCAGCTGTACCTCAGGTCACTCACGACTCTCTCTCCAGAGGACCTGGATGGAACTGGTATTCGAATTCCCGCACGACCACGGTTGTTAGGTATTAGTTCTAGTTAGGAAAATAAATATTTGTACATGTACACAAACTTTAGTTTTAACAAATTGGTCTTAAGGTGCATTAAACGCAACGTGCCTCCCGCGCGCTCTTTTCTTATGATCAAAACGTGAGTTAAAAGTTTATACTACTTAATAATTTATTAGAGATCATGGTAGAATTTGTTTATAAACTGATATAACTTTAAAAGGAGAACGGGAATTCGTGTCTTTATAAATTTTATACTAGTCGATGAATATATGCTTAGGGAGTTGAATTGTTTATAGAATGTTTTAGGTCGATCGACAACTATTTCTGTCTTAGGTTGACGAACGTCTTTAATATTTAATCACTTGGGATAAATGTCTACTTTTAACAATTACCGTCCCCCATATCTTCTTGATTCTTTAAACAGGGATCGCGCGTTGGGGGCGGGCAAGGAAGTCGGGTAATTGCTCGTCGTGTGTCAAATGTCAGCCGTTACTCGAAATTGTGAGTAAATAATTGGACGTGTACGAGGAAATTCAGTTTAACCCTCCTTCTGGTCCGTTGGAATACGGCCGACACCGCCTCGGAGCCTCGTCGAACCAGCTGGCCCGGGATATATTTAGTTTTGGGGTTCTTTCCACGTTTCCAACTCCTTTTTTTATGTCTATTCTCGTTAAGAAACATACAGGCGATTGCTCTCCGAGGCAAGTTTACACTTCAGCCAGATAATTTTAGAGATCTATTAATGAAGGAAGAACGTATGTACTTAGCTGTCTTGGGTATAAACGAGACGATATTTTATTTGTATTATTGTTGACTTTCAAACATCTAATCTTTTTAAATGGTGTTTTACGGTTATTACAGACAATTTTCAGTTTCATCGATAAAGCACATTTATATCAATACCATTATCATAGGAGATATCCTCATTTAAGAGTACTCAGCTGAAGTAAAAATCATTAAATACACTATAAAATGTAGTAGAAACCAATGATTATTTCCTACATTATTTTCTCCCCAAAACTTTTAACTATTACAAAGTTAAAATCTGTGTAAATATCATTATTTTTGTAAAATTAAATTCTCATTCAGTTATCATTTTTTAATAGTAGAAGGGCCAGAAGTCTGCTAATGGCACACCTTCGATTAGGGGAAGAAACGTTGTTCTAACGATAGTCACGTATTGATTTACTTACATATGTATGTTTGCATGTCAGGTATGAACGGCTTATCGTGTTAAGGTCGCTTTTTTTTTGTTTTTAGATACCGAAGGACAAAGGAAATTGAGATAGCGAGATTGGCATGACTCATCGTTTCGGATGCATAAACAATTTAAATGTTGGTTACGATATTTGTGAGAGGGTAAACTAACGGAATATATTAAAAACAAGGTGGTTTGCTAATTATTTGATTCTATACACTATTTCAATAGGCAAAGGGAGAATAGTCGACATGTCTCATGATAAAACCGTGAATAGCAGTTGGCTAAATGACTTCAACAGATAAAAAAGCTATAATTTAAAAATGAAGAAGCATGCACGTAACTTTTGATATTATCGCAGGGTCTGCTTTTTAAAACAGAAAAATGAAAGAAGAAATGTGACGGTTTTGACCTAGCGTTACGTCGTCAAGACAATTGACAGCGGTTTGATCATTGTCGTTTCGATCTTTCTATTTGTCCTTGGTCTTTTCAAAGCAGACATCCATTTGGAAAACCGAATCTCGTCTCATCAAGGCCAAACATCCATTTCTAACAGTCGGACATAGTCATCATTAATATAATGGACTTCTCTTACGATGGAAATGAAAAAAAGAAAACTATTGGGCCTATCACTACGTTCTGACTATATAAGCACAATCTTGTCTTCCAAGAACTTAGATGTACTAACCCATTATTCAATTAAAACAAAACATTTTTATTCAGAAAGTAATTTTTAATATATAAGGGTTATGTAGTTTCGTTAGTTGTAGTTTTTAGTAGCTTTCAGCCAACATTTAAATTCGTAACGAAAGAAGTTCAACCGTTTGTCGAATAACCGATCTTTAAAAAATGTTCTAACGAATAGAAATTGTGATAATCAGATTGCAGAATCTCAGGGTTATAAGCAGGGTGAGCACGCTCCTTCGTTAACTTTCAAGATGTGAAGGATCCGTCTTATAGCAGCAAGCGAATATCAATAGGTTTGTTTTAAATCTCTATGAAATCAATCTTGCTCGTCGGTACCTGAATATTTAGAGGGAATAAATAATATCTGTAATTAAAACTAATTTTTTTGTTTGTAAAGTCCTGCCCATATACTTGTGTATGTGTAGCGCTGAACCTAAGGCTTATCGTGGCAACCCGCGAGAAATAGCCGGGGGTTTCGGTGGTCGTGGGTCAGACATTGGCCACATCCGTACTACGGCCGAAGTAAGGCTCACGGGGTTAACAAAACAATGCTATATCAGCTCCAATCCTTGCGGTTTTAAGCTAAACACAATCACTCTCTCAGTCACCCGTAAATACATTCTTTATCATTTACCTACCTGTAGCAGACTTAAAACTCAAGTAAGGTGATGAAGGAAAGTCTATTACTCCATCCCCCTTTAAACATGTAAAACCCGTCGACATGCAATATTTAGTTTAATAGAGGGTCACTCTAGCGCAAAGTATATTGTACGGGAGCTTTCCCTCATGCGCGACACGGGGGACTGTACAACGTAAACATGTCCTTCCAAATACTCTTTCCTTAATCCTCCGCAGAGCAGTTCTTTCGAGTCCGCTGAGCAACAGATTACTCCGAATACAGCATTGTGCTCGGACCAATCCTCTGTATACTTTGTACTGCTGATATTCCCACTAAACCTACCGTCCTACGTGCATCTTTCGACGATGACACAGCAGTACTACCCTCCAATTCCGATCCTGCTGTTGCTTTCGAAGATCGGTCGGAAATACCTTATGTAAGCAGATTTGCGTAGACAATGGAAAATGAATTTAGACGAAACCAAAAGCATCCATCTCATATTTACATCCCAAAGCAAACCTCCTCTCACGATATACTACAACAACGTTCCTATCTCCAAATCCGAATGCGTTCACTACCTTGGGTACACGATTGACATGACGGTACGGCGTACTGCACAACTCCACAACGACCTTCAAATTCCTTATATCCAACAAGTTATTACCATCCAAACAGTCGTGCCCAAGCCCTGCCCCATAAGGCGTCTCAAGAGGTAATGGCCCCACGACCTCCTTTCTGAGAAGACAGTAAAACAACATAAACAAATGAAGAGGGAGGACATGATTATTTGCTCCACTCAATGGAAATAGTTGTATGTAAGTTCATGTATCCGCAAATTACACATGTAAATAATAATTATAGATTGTAATTTTAAAAAAGGGAAAAAAGAGGGCCAATGGGGTTTTATATTCCAGCATTCATGCTCTTGTACTACGCAGACATTCACGCACATAAATACGTTCCCACGAAACAATTAACACATTTATCACTATACGTAGTCTCTGTGAAAAAGCAAGATTACCTGACATAAATAAATCTATATAAGTCATCATCAGATCACAGATTAGTTTACTTAAGAAACCTGAATAATGGACCCATAGATTCCTTGCAGTACGAAGAGCACATTCGCATATAGAGCTGTATTTCTACATGCTCATTGTATGGAGCCAAGGAATGACTCCCTTCAATTAAGTGAGCTACATTGATCACCTTTCTCGGCATGACGGAGAAATATGCGCCCTTTGGCCCAAAAGTAATTCTGAGTCGGGTTAGGATGATCCTTCATCGACGGTTTCTATTGTCCAGGGCCGCCGACTTCCGGAACGACCCAGGCGCTGATAATCCCTATCCTTATCCCATATTCTTTATCGCTCGTTTAGAATAAGCGGGTCGGATCGCGATAGTTATTGATTTTATTACCAATACGATTTATAATATTCCCAAGAAATGGAACATCTAGACATCATTTTTGACCAAACCAATCGCCTACTAAATAAATTACATAAAGAACAAAATTCGCCATTGGTACGTATAATGATTATTTACAATCTATAACTTGCCAAACAGATATACATATCAACACGAAAACGTAAGAGCTTGAAATTCACCAACTGGATAAACGCATAAATTAATTTATAAATTATTCTATACAGATCACCATGTTTTTATATATTTATTGACCATTAATTATAATGAAAATCGTCAGTTAACATATTTTTCAACTTGAAACCCTATTTGCATTTTTTCTACCTAAATTTAGCCTTTTAGTCTCCGGCTTTTTTAGACGTTCTGCCGTACCTTTGAGATAATTCATTGGCCTGTTTCCAGCCAGCTGTTCCGCCGTACTCTGACCTGCAAACTGGTTTTGCACAAGCAACTACTGAACGAAAGCCGAGCCCCTCGGAAATAATTACATCTCCCTCCCTATCTGACTAGATTGCCCGGCGATAAAAAGAAATCGGAGCCTTCCAGTCTCGCCTGCTTATTACCTTAATATTGTAAAACTTATATTAAAAATAAAAAAAAAAAACATGTTTCCCTCTAAGAGTTCTATAATGAGGCAGGATGTATCAGTTCTATTCCGCTATTCGGTCGATTATGTTAGGCATAATTTCAAATCAAAAAACCATTCCTATGAGAATATTTCAAAATTAGAAATTTGTGTACCTTCGGGAATATTATTTCAAAGAAAGCGAATTGTTAAAACATTGGTTAAGAATACGCAGAGTTATAACAATTAAAAAGTCTATTATAAACAATGTAATTACTTGCAACCTTACTATAAGTTAATTAAGAATGCTGAATTTGTTATTTTATCAAACATCAAATGTTTAAAAGGATCATATTTAAAGAATCATTGCGATCAGAATTAGATTGGTGGGATGGCGAGAGGTCAGAAATTTCAGGGGCAACGGTGGGCCCCACTTACGACAACGAGGTCTGACAAACCAACACTTTTATCTGAGGTAAACCACTACTATAAAAGTTTTTAAACTATGGTCTTACTCAGAAGTACCCTTGGATATTAATAATTAAGCCACTAAAATTTACGTTCTTTTTTTAATTAATTTGTTTTCTTGTGCATTTCTTAAGATACAACTCCATTGGGACTCATGCAAGCATCTTAAGATTATAAGTCCTTTATTCTAAAATACCTATCGTGGTTCCATAGTATCGCGTTTAAAACCTCATTGAATGTCTGTACCAACTTTTACCAACCAGTAGGCTTTTCTTTTCTTCTTGTGACTTTTCTTTTATGTGAATTCTGAGTACCTGGAAAATGGAATACCCCTAAACTCAAATTGGAGGTTCGGGATCAGGCTCAGTGTATTGATTTTTAATTTTTTTGAAAGAATTTTTCAAAAATAGTTTAGATAAAACAGGCAGGGAAAAATAGGCCAGCATGAGGGAACTTTATGTTATTTGCTACGTTCAGTAGCATAATGACAACTTATTTTTTTAATAATTATTCAGAAATCGTCAGATGCGGTCTGGTGTGTTGTAGGCTTCAGAAAACCATTTTCTTTATCGTGCCAACGTTTCGATCTTTATTGAGATCGTCTTCAGGGCTCAAAGGGTTTGTCTTCTGTGTAAATGTGCCATTTTTGCGTGGCGTGATGAGAGTGCCCTATTTTTTTAAATTTATATATATAATAAAAAATGTATTGGCACTCATGCATTAAATCATGTTTAACCGTTTTGGTTACTTGTGTGTGGTGTTTATTGACCGTTAGCCAATGATTATTTGGAGATCGTGAGATGCGTTCTGGGGGGATGTAGGTTTCTGAAAAACATTTTCTTTATCGTGCCAACGTTTCGAAGTTTATTAAGATCATTTTCAGGGCCAGGAAGTTTATAAACATTGTTCAAATAATACAAATACACGTAGGATGTGGAAAAAATTGAATTTATACATTTCAAAATATTTTTTTTTCTATTCTATATTCCTATCCTACATGTATTTGTTAAATGTAAAGAATATTTGTAAATCCCAGGTTCTGAAGATGATCTTAAGAAACATCAAAACGTTGGTGCAATAAAGAAAATGTTTTTCTAAAGCCTAAGTCAAACGAGATCGCATCTCACGTTCTCCAAATAACTTCGGTTATTATTTAGTACTTTGAAGTTTTTGTTTTTACTCTCATAAATGAAATAATGCTGACAAGGGTGAGCTATATAAATCTAATAAAAATACAGTCATATTATTACAATTTCAGCTGACTCCAATATGTGTTATTAAAAAGACAAAATATAAAAACCAAGAATAATTGCCTGGTTGTCGATGTGCCAGAAAGATTATGTAACAATATACTTTGGGACCACAGAGCACACCATCACCGGCCAATTACGTCCCATCTTGTTTTAACGAAATTGAACAAATTAACCTATTTTTACGTTTTTTTTTAGTTGCCCTAAACAAATATTCTATGAGGATTTGATGCCACAGTGCAAAACGAATTAATTGTACTCTTGTGTTTTGGAAAATTTAGAGATTAATTCAATAATCATTTATATTATTACATAACCGAAATTCCAAGAAATGTATCGTATTAATTATTTTGTATTGAAATTGGGGTTAATTAAGTTATTATGCAGTTATCCTTAGAAAATTATTAACATGCAATCGGAGTATAATTAATTAACGTATATGTTACGTAATAATTACTGAAGGACACTATAGAAAAAATGAAACTTAATTATATTATCGTATAAAATAAGGATTGTGAAATTAAAAAAGGACATCTATATACATTGGTGGACAATTTTGGCGGACTACTCAATTTATTCAGTTTAAAATTAAATTCATTGTCTTTCCACGTTAGTTGTGGGTAGGTAGGAACTATCGTAGTCAAAATAAACCGTAAATAATGCTTTATTTACTTTTGACTGATTTATCTCATTCACGCAAAAAATAGCGTTATGTCCTTCCATTCAGCCCAAAGACAACTTTCAATTAATTTCTTTCTTTCGTTGACTTCATTCGATAATATTCTTATTCCTAAACATTTTTCAATGGCGCCAGTCCTGCATTTGGTGAGTATGATAGTGTCTTGGCCTTAACGTTATTAGAAGACGGATGCAGCCAGAGCGAGATTGAGTGTCAATTACCCTACGATAGGTAGGGTTCTTCGATGATTCAGAGGAACAGAGCTCCATACTAGAAGGCCAGGACAGGGTCGGCCTAGGTCTACGGAAGTGACAGACGATAGATTCATCCGTCATTAGCCTTTAGGAAACCGCAGCATTGGAAATGAGATAAGAAGTCAGATAAGACAAGTCCGAAATGTTTGGATTTTCTTTAGAACTATAATAAGAATGCTCAATGAAAATGGTTGACATATTTCAATAAATAAAGTGTAAAGATAGTATCTGAATAGATCCAAATCGCGATAGATCAAGTGGTAGAGTAGCGGCGTATCTAGCCGAAGGTCGTGTGTTCGAATCCCACTCGTGACAATGACTTTTTTTATCTCAACTAAACAACATAATTAATTAAATGATATCAATTGGTCAAGTGGACCTCGAAAAACAGTGAATTTATTATTGTAGGTTTATCAAGACCATCTTAAATTGTAAATAATTTAATAGGTTAAGTAAAATATTAATTCGTTGCTAGTTGTTTCAAATGCAAGGTTTAACAATCTTACAATTTTTTGTTACAGTTTTTAAATGCGGCAACATCTGGAAAATAAGAAATTTTACAATATGAGATGACAGATACAGTTAAAAACCTGGTTGACTGTTATTTTGATTTTAACTAAATTTATTCTTGTTTATAAATTTGATGTATGTGTATATACAAAATACAAACAAACAGACCAGATTGCCATAATATTATAATTCCAGTTATATTTTCATTACAATGGTCGGTAAGTTCATTTTGGATGAATTTTGAATTGGGAAAGTCGATTCCACCTCTCTCATATAGAACTTGACGAAGCACCCTAACCAATATTTTGATAACATCTGTGTTGATCAAAATAAATCTGTGCCGTAAATTCAAAACGTGGAAATTAACTTGTTGCCAAAAGCCGATAAAGGTCGAGAGGCCACATAAAATTAGGTACCTGGTAATTCGTTATAAAAAATCATTTTATTGTACTTTTCCCTTTTTTCAGCCCAAATTATTCCCAGATCAATGCGATAGGATTTGTGTTAAAATAATTCGAGAGACAATGTTCACCGTGGCAATTACCCCGAATTACATGTTATTTAATTCCTGATAAGCATTAGTTACAAATTGCTTCCTCGCCCTTAGCCATAATTGAGGCAGACAATAGTCACTTTTCAAATAATTTCCTGTGATTGTTTGTACGAAAGAGAAAAATTGCTAGAGCAATCACCGTTACAAAATTTTGGACGTAATTCTGAGAAGCCATTAGCCCCGTTTTTAATGTAGGAAACAAAGTCGAAGCCAGTTGAAGAAGAATTACAGCCAGGAATGATATAAGGAGATCTCTAGTGAAAATCGATCCGAACGTTGGTCCACCGTGTCTAGCTATAAAACGGCATCGTTAATGGTTAATTCAGTGTTGTTTTTTATATTGCATTTAGCATAATTTAAATGGTTAAATGGTTTCAATTATAATTAGCTGGTCGTGAGATGCGGTATGGTGACGTAGATTTTAGAAAAACATATTCTTTATCGTGCAACGTTTCGATCTTTATTGAGATCATCTTCAGCGCTTTAAGCGGTTGTTTTTTGAGTACAACATGCAAGAATGGCATAATTACGCAGGAAACAAACACTTTGAGCCCTGAAGATGATCCCAATAAATAACATGGGATTTTATGAGCACAATTTTCAACTACATATGGACACCAAGCAAAGATTATTCTGGAGGACATCACCACCAATGAAAAGAAACTTGAATCGGCAGTTAATCAGAGAACTT
This sequence comes from Cimex hemipterus, assembly GCA_039619505.1. NCBI lineage: Eukaryota > Metazoa > Arthropoda > Insecta > Hemiptera > Cimicidae > Cimex > Cimex hemipterus. The sequence goes on along the minus strand of CM077103.1, from coordinate 11,879,960 downwards.
TTTTGTTGAAAAGCAGACAACACAAGGCCTTGAAGATAATCTCAATAAAGATCGAAACGTTGGCACGATAAAGAAAATGTTTTTCTAATACCTACGTCACACCAGACCGCATCTCACGATTTTCGAATAATCATAGGCTAACGGCCACTAATCACCGCACAGTTGACTTTATTACCTCAGTGTTTTGAAAGACAAATAGTCTTTTGGTTTTTTTCCATTTCTTATTTGTGTGTTTTTATTTTAAGAGAAATTATTTAATTAGCAATAACAGGCACATTACATCTTACTCTTAAAGAACGCTTTTTTTTTTTTTTTTTTTTTTTTTTTTTTTTTAAATCCATTTAAACGGCTGGCGTTTCTTAACTTTAATTTTCCGCTTTGAACAGACAATTTTCAACCCCGAGGGATTCTGCTTATAAGTCTAAAAAAATGTTTGGTCGATAACACCGAATTAACTCTTGCTAATAGGTTATTTTTGTTATTATTGTGAATAAAGAAGGCGGATTTTCAAGAGAAACGTAGCATTTTTATTTCTTTTGTATTAAATAAAATCAATATTCAAGATGAAACCCCTTTTTTCAATGATATCAGTTAGGATTTCCGTTTTCCAGTCATTCGCATTAGAACATAATAATGTAATGTCAATGTATCTACATATTTATCTTCTATTTATCGACATATTTAAATTTCTGACTACTTTATTGTATAATAAAATATTTTCAAAAAATCAAAATAATTAACTGTTGATTATGAAATAAAATTATTATGTGTGGTATTTAGTGACCGTTAGTTCCTGATTATTCGGAGGAGGTGAGATGCAATCTGATGTGATGTAGGTTTCATAATAACATTTTCTTTAACGTACCAACGTTTCAATTTTTATTGAGATCTTCTTCAGGGCCTGAGATTTATAAACATCGTTTAAATTACACAATATAAATATTATTTTAACAATGTTTATAATTTTCAGGCCCTGAAGATCTAAACATTTCACAATAGCGACAATATGTTTTTAAACCTATGTCTCACCAGACCCCATTTGACGATCTCAAAATGAAATTATTATTCAAGAAGTTCAAGAAAAAGGCCTTACCGTTTAGCTGTCATTGTCCCTTCATTCAAATGCTCGATTCCTTTCCGAAGTGATGTCTTAGGATGGATCTTGATATACATGTGCATTGCAATTTCCAATCTTTTTAAAAATAGTTAATTTTTTTTTAAATGTTGGCCACGGTTCCCAGACTGATGGGGAAAGATCTGGATTACTTTGTGACTGTGGCAGGGTCTTTGTAGTTTCGAAAAACTTACAAGGTGGACGTGGACACTTCTTACCTGCAGCAACTGAAAAGTTGAAAACCAGTTTGTGTTCGACCTACATTGGTCTGTGTATCATCGACATAGGGGTTTTCAAGATGTTTGTAGGATCTTAACTCGTACTAACTCGAATAGATAAATGTCCAGTAAGATCGTGAACACTCCCATCTTTTCTTAACATGTTAAACGTTAATTTTTTCGCAATGCTGAGCGTGACAGGTAGATCCACTAATAAATCTGTAGCAGTCCTTGAAGGGTTGTTTTGTGGCATGTTAAGGTTATTTATGGCTTTGTGTTAAACTGTAAGATGCCAGAAGTTCATAAAAAAAGGAAAATTAATCAACTCTTCATTCAAAATTCTATTCATGGGCTCGAAAATTACTAATAAATGGCACGCTTCAATTCGTGCCGACATACCTATATTGCATCCTAACGCCTAACAGCCTACAACTTTTAGAGGATGTAAGTTATGTGAAATTATCTGTTTACAACGCCTAGATGCAGGTGTCATTCCTAGTATTGTAGTCAGCACCTTCTCCCTCCCCAGGGTCGTACTTATTTAATTCTGTATTGTTAATAACGATTCCTTGCCTAGAGTTTGATGAGAGTACATCATTAAATTAGGTTAAACTTGTAACTTCAAATAAAGTTTTTAAAAAAGGAATCCGCACTTGAAGTTATTTAACTTGTATCTATTATGAATGAGCGTATAAGGTGAGGTCAGAAATTAACAAATGAATGAATGGAATGATTGGGCTGATTTAATTAATGCATAGTTAAGAATAAATATGCGCGTAAACAAAATACAGCTGTTAAATTTATGACTGTCATGTTGGTTACCTATGCCCTAACGGATAGCAATGTGACTACGGTTTTGACCTAAGAACTAACATTGGTCCTTGCCTGTTAGATCGAGCAATATTAATTAGACGATTCTTAAAAATCTACGTCAACATTTTTCTCGGTCTAACACGACCTAACATAGTTAACAGGGTTAACAAAAAGATTCTGAATACCCCTAGCTATTTTTCATCACACGTGAGCAATTTTTATGTGTAGTTTGGTCGATTCCAATCATTTTGCCTGCTCCTTTAGTTTTCACTTGATGGTTTAATTATGTTTTTTAGAGAAGCAGTAAAAAGCAATATTTTATCAACACACTGGGCCTGAAAGAAAGGAATTTTCGAAACTGGTATCTATCTAAAAGTATATTTCTCTGTTGACAAGCCATTTCCTTTTCCAAAGGAACTGCAGTCGGTCGTTTTATGTCGGTAAACGGTTGCAGTTAAAGTTACACGGCCTAATTAAATAACCCTGGTTCGAAAGCTAGAAGAAAATCGGTTTGAAGAACCGAATATACTTAATTAAAACTCATAATATTTTTACTGCAATATTCACTATTTCCACATCCTACAAGTATTTGTTAAATTTATGCAATGTAACTCCCAGGCCCTGAGGATGAACTCAATAAAGATCGAAACGTTGGAACCATAAAGAAAATGTTTTTCTGAAATCTACATAAAACCACCCGAATCGCACGATTTTCTTATAATAATTGGAAACATTGAAAATGTATTGTTAGAAGAGAGTTTTCCCCACACGTAGGAAAATAGTAATAAGTATTATATATCTACGAGATAACATTGTCTTCGGCAATTGGAAATCCCATTTGTAGAGAAACGTCTTAAAGAAATTGGACGGTAAGCCTAAAAGGGCAGAGAGCAAACAAATAAAAAGGGGAAAAATTGTTTGCCATGAGTATAACGGAAAACATTGGGGTCTAAACGTTTGCCTACCAAATTGCACGGAGGATCTTTCAACCTGAAGGGGGCGACTTCAAATGCAGACAGACCGATGATTAATATTATACCGGAGTGATTAATCAACTGACAACTCCGAAGTATCCATCATCAACAACATTATCACTGAGATCATGGGCCCTGCCAATTCCAGGATAGGGAACGGGTGTAACTAGTTTTCCCTTTGCTTTCGGTTTCGGGGCAGAAAGACCAGCCACCCATCATAATTTATGATCGGTTGTAAGTTTAAGCCCTTCACTGATGGTTTATGACAGTCCTCGGCTCCAGTCAGAAACGAACAATGATAGAAGTAACAATAAACATAACATTTGTGTACAATATATCTCCAAAAAAGGACGTTTATATTTTGTAATTTACTTTAAAATAAGTCTGTAGTATATATTGACTTTATGTATGCTAGATAAGAACGGTTTTGTGAACCATCAGTTAAACCTATTAAAGAATAGCGTCATATTGCCATAACGTACGTTTCCTCCTTGTAAAATGTTGATGTAAGAACGCCAACTAGGTAGCACATGTTCATAAAACAGAGAAAATGATGAGTACTGCGCACGCAAATCCGAAACAAACCTTTGTTTCTCTTTTTAAACAAGGCTGTAAATCCGTCCATTTTATTTGGTATATTTCTCGAGATGATTTGTCCACTTGTTCTTTTTCGTCGCAGAAATTATCTAGCCTGCATCTCCTTAAAATCGGCAGGCAATAAAAATAGTAGAACATTTCTCTATGATTGACGTGAAGGATGGAAGGAGGCATAAATCGTCTTTCTATTTTTTGACCGAATGATATATTGTCCTAGCTTTACCTGTGTAAATCTTGTACTATAACGATTTCTATTTAACGTTTCGGCATATGGGGCTTGCTCTATTTTAAAAGTACAACAGACCGCAAGTTTGGGGAGTGCATGTGTCGACATGAGTTAAGAAATGAACCAAACGTTTTCCATATGTGGAGACTTTGAAACACATGTCGCGTAATTTTGCTATTAGCCAAAACCGATAGGTAACTGAATACTCCTGTATTTTAAACTATTAGAAAACATCGAGATTCGCTTTCAAAAATAAATTTATTTTCTTTTGTACCATATTTAATTTACTAGCTTGCTTGCATTTATACAATTGATTCAAATGCACAACTTTTCGATACAGTAGAAGTTCATGCACCTTAAAATGCAGAAATAATTGTATGCGTCATAATTTAATTGATGTAGAAGCAAGTCATAAACGTGAAATGGTAATTCATATTATTCATAAAGAAATGCTTTCCCGATCGATGAATCACAGAAACGGCCACTGTAAGCAACTTTGCGTTGACTAAGAAGCAATGTTATTTCATACTATTCGTGAAGAAATGCTTTCCCAGCGGATGATCATGAGTCATACAGGTGACTTTCACAAGGAAGTTACCATAGCATTTTATACAATTCTTGAATAAATGCTTTCCCGACACTAGAGTTGAAATCTAACCATCATTTCAATTACTGAGAAGCAGTATCTGATTTTTTTACATCTTTCTACTATATTCTTTGCAAACTCAAGGAATATTTTTCGATTGCTACAGAAGCGACGTTCATCATAGCATTTTAAATTAATTGACGACAAAACATTGCCCTTAAAACAAGTAAATCGTAAAGTAGATCGTCGTAAAATATTGGTATAGTTGACTAGCATTTAATTTAAAAGGCAATTAAATAATAATATCGAGGTCAAATAGAAATGCTTGCGGATTCATCAAATTATTCATAAATGTCGTGTTCACCTTGTTTATACTGCTCATGAAGTGCTTTCTCAATGCAAAATTTGAGAAACCACATTCTTAAATATTTGTATTATTGACTAGCAGATAATGATATTCTATGCAAACTTGCGTGAAACGCTTCTCGATAATTAAAGAAACGAATTTCCTACTGATTTTTAACATTGTACAACATCCTATTCTATTTTTAATAGATCATGAAAAAATGTTGTTTTTCGACAAAAGATTTGAAACGAATCGTCCAAAATAATCATATTAATGGGTACCATTTAATAAGAATCCATGTATTCCAATAAAAATGCTTCTCGATTGTTGTAAAATTGACTTTCGTTAGTATTTCAATGTGGCTAACAACTCATGGTATTCTATAAAGTTCATACAAAAATGCTTTGTAGGTGAAAGATTTGAGAAGCAACCTCCTGAAATATTTGTATCATTGTCTAACATATAATGACAGAGCATATAGATGTGAACTCCTATGAAATGCTTCTGGATTATTATAAATGACATTCACAATATTTTGAATAATTGACGATCACACAGAGTACAGAAAATAGCGAATGAATAAATAAAGGCCTTCTGAACGAAAGACACGAGAAGATAGTCCTAAATTATTTTTCTCATAAATCTCATTATATTTTGTTCATTTAGAAAATAAATGTTTCCAGGATGAAAAATATGAGAAGCAACCCTGTAAAATATTTGGATTATTGCCTAACAGATAATGACTTTCTATGCGAACTCGTTGGAAACGCTTCTAGATTACTATAGAAACGAATTCCCTACGTGTTTAAATTTGAACTCCTATTGTATTTTAAAATCATGCAAAAACTATTGTTTTTATTTGACAAAAGACTTGAAACGAATCGTTTCAATATAATAATGATATCAATGTGTAGCGTTTAATGGGAGTCCATGTATTCCAATACAAGTGCTTCTCGATTGTTGTAGAATTGATTCTAGTTGGTATTTCAATGTGACTAATATCTCATGGTATTCCATACAATTCATGAAGAAATGCTTTCTTGGTGAAAGATTTGAGAAGCGGCCTCCAGAATTTTTGTATTATTGATCGCATATAATGACTAAGCATAGAAATGTGAACTCGTATGAAATGCTGCTTGATTATTACAGAAGTGCCATTCATAACGTTTTGAATAATTGACGAGTACATATAAAACAATTAATGAATAAATTCTTTATGGACGAAAGACATGAGAAGATAATCCTAAAATTCTGGGATCATTATATTTTGTCCAGTTCAAGAATAAATACTTCCACGATGAAAAATTTGAGAAACAACCCTCTAAAATATTTGAATTATTGACTAACATATTTCTACGCGAACTCTTATAAAACGCTTCTCGATTACTGTAAAAATGAATTTCCTACTCGCCTGTATCATTGTCCATCATCCCAAGGTATTGCAAACACATCACGTAATAATTATTTTTTACAAAAAACTTGAAATCCTATTGTATTTTAAACAGATAATGAAAAATATTGCTTTTTCGTCAAAAAACTTGAAACGAATCGTTTCGAAATATTGATATCAATCTCTAGCATTTAATTGGAATCCTTGTTTTGTAATAAAAATGCTTCTCGATTGTTAAAGAATCGTCTCTCGTAGGCATTTGAACGAATGACTAAAATGTCATGGTATTTTATACAGAACATGAAGAAATATTTCTCGGTGAAGGATTTGAGAAGCATCCCCCTCAAATACTATTGACTAGCAATGACATTCCATGTGGACTCGAAAAGCTTGGTGTGGACTTCTCGATTATTAGGAGCGACATTCATAGCATTTTGAATAATTTACGACTACATAAAGTACTCAAAACAATAAATGCTTTTTAGACGAAAGATATGAGAAGATAGTCCTAAAATACTGGGATCATTAAATAGCACATAACGTTAATCAAGTAGAGATGTTTGTGGATTATTTAGAAGCGCCTTTCAAAGGAGTTTATTAATTTCATTGTATGTTATTCAGTTCAAGAAGAAATGCTTCCTCGAAGAAAGATTTGAGAAAAAATTTCCTTCGGGTTTGCATCATTGACCTTCATCCAACTTTTTTAAAATTTATTTATTTTTTTACAACTACGATAAGCAAGTATTAAGCAAATATGTCCAAATATATTGAATTAGCCATTTGTCTCTTGTAGGAGAATTTTCCCCATGGTGCTTCTAACCAATTTTAAATTTTAAACAATTTATGAAAAAATTTTGTTTTTTTTAGAAAGAGTCGAGAAGCATCATCCGAAATCGTTGATATAACTGGCTAGCAACAACAATTTATGTAGGCTAGTTAAGCAGAGTTCGTGTTTCTGGATGTATGTATATTTTAGAAAGGTTGATGAAAAAACGCTTCCCGGACCCCTTTAGAAGCAGCTTCCAAAATTTGTCCCATCAACGAGCACATATGATGTTGAATGCTGTAAAATCGAACCTTTATCTCATTATAAAGGTATGTTTCATTGACGAACATATGATACTATTTTATCATTTTCATGAAGAAATTCATTTCTACTAATGAAGCCATAGAAGCAGTTTCTAAATTTTGTTTCATTGCAAACACTGTTTTTTTACTACCTACTTTCTGTATAATCCGTTCAGTTTTCATATTTACATACAGATCAATCACTTTCTTACTACTCATTATTTATCCATCGATTTAAAGTTAAAAATAATAAATTTTATTAGTTAAATATTTTTTCTTTTTCATTGAAAGATAAGTCAAGACAGAAGACTTTAGTTTTTATGTAGCGATGCATGAATGTAATTAGTATATTAATTTGCTTTTATAAGTTTACATGTTCATTACGTATCAAAATAGAAATGGAAACACGAGGTAGCATTTACAAATTTTCATTTTCAGCAGAGATATTTTTGTAGTGTCGTTTCTTCTCACTGTTCATTAGGGTTCCCCTTCACGAAGTAACTTTTTTTGATGATAGGCAAACTTTGGATGACATCCACGTTACTAAGTTTTCATCTGGTGATGTACCAACAACTGACGAAGTAAGTTGTGATGAACTACTTTATATTTTTAAAGAAGACTTCAATATGTATGTAATATTTTCTCCTTTTGCTGCTTTATTTTTTTGTTTGTTTAAATCGGAATACTTCGATGAAGTAAGAACCCGAACAATCTGTAAATGTTAATTAATATCTAACGTAATAACGTAAAGAAAGACGAGGCGTTTGTCTGTAAAAACAAAGTCTGTATAACTTCTTCATTCTGTTAACATGGATAGTGTTATCAATTTGGGTAATTATGATGATTTGGATGAAGTATGATTATATTACATCTTACTATAAATTGAAAATTTGTTCGATAAATTTGGATTTTCGATATATTTAATGATTAAAAGTTAGGTTAAGTTTTACAATTTGTCTGTAAAAGAAAAATCTCTATAACTTCATCATTCTGTTAATATGGATAGTGTTATCAATTTGGACCATCACGATGATTTGTATTAAATATGATTATATTACATCTGATTACAAGTTGAATGAATTGAAAAAAATTGTTCGATAAAGTTGCACCTTCGACATATAATGATTAAAAGTTTAGTTACGTTTAACATTTGTCTTTAAAAGAAAAACTTTGTAAGGTTTCATTACTCTGTAAAAGATAGTTGACTAAATTAAGTCTGAATTATTGTATCGTTTTGTCAATTATATTTTATAAAGATAGGACTTAGTCTGTATATGTAAATAGTTTGGACCATCCTTTATGAACTACTGTATAAGGGTATACGATGTTTACCCTAATTGTAGATAATTAAAAACGTTGTGTAGCGGAATTATGGTTATCTTAAGGTAATAAAAATGCAAGTGATTCATGTAAGTGCGGAAGTGAAATGGCGAGACAATTTTCTAGTTATTTCGCTTAAAAAGTAGCACTTTTACAAGAAATCTGCGAAATAATTGAGCCGTCACTTGTAGTGGAGAGCTACTTTCGTTTGTCGGCCCTTAAAAACGCTATTTAAAACCAAACGGGGCAAAACGAGGTTGATTTCTATCCAGGATTGAAAAGGATCGAGGCAGGGAATAGTGTATCCACGTCCCGAGAAGCAAAACTGGGTTCACTTGTGTAGGCCGCGGGGGCGAACCGTTGTAAAAAAAGAAAAAAAAAAAGAAAAAAGCGAGAACCGGTTTTTCTGATAGTGTGACAAAGGGTTGCGGGACCAGTTCCGTACTCAAGACCAGTTCCTCCTTCCACCCACAACAGCCTCATTCACCTCTCATCAAACTGAGAAAACAATTTCTTTTTTGGACGTTTTCCCATCTCAGCGAGGTTGGCCACGATTTTCCACCGGCAGGCTTTTTTTACTTTATGTTCTTATTTGCAAGGCAATTCGCGTTGCCACATGAATAAACTTATATAATGATACTGATTATACTATAAAAATGTAATGATAAAGAAGGCCTGCAAAAACATAATTAAACAAATGGACTTCTTATTAATATGTTAATGATCCCAGTCGTGACCTAATTTTTCAATTCAACGACACTTTGCGTAAAAAATAAATTAAGTAATAGTAAACTTTAGTTAATAGGACCTACTAAAACATATATAATAATATCGAACCCGACATACTTACAAATGGGATTTTTTTTTCAAAAACACCGGCACCCTTAGGGTTTATACGACCTCTGCTGTTGCGAACCCTCTTAAAAAAATCGATAAAATTAACTTTTGAACAAAAAATAAATGCTTCTAATAATGTACCTCATATGAAAAATTACGAATAACAAAAATAATATTCGGTTTTCAATAGAAGATAACATTTGATTATACAATTTGTTTGAAAAATGGTCGGTGATAAATGATAATTAAATACTCAAAACCAACCACAAACCCTGCCATTAACCAAACTGCGGAAATATGAAGACCAACATCTTCCAAGCTGCATGAACGTACTCTATGACACAGATTTATAACTAAATCTTAGTTGTTGACTATTCAAAAATCGTGAGATGCGGTCTGGTGTGAAGTAGGTTTCAGAAAAAAAATTTCTTTCTCGTGCCAATATTTCGATCTTTATTGAGATCATCTTCAGGGTTCAATGTTTGTTTTCTGCTTAATTGTGCCATTTTTGCGTGTCGTGTTGTACGCAGAAAACAAAAGTTTGAGCTCTGAAGATGAACTGACTAAAGATCGAAACGTTGGCACGACAAAGAAAATGTTTATCTAAACCCTACGTCACACCAGACCGCATTTCACTATTTCTGAATAACAATAAAGTCAATGTCGATTAACAATGGCTGATGGCTGCGATTCTGTCAAACTGAGCGGTTGATGGGTATCAATGGTATCTAACCATACATTTCACTGGTTGGTTTCTCTCCCAACAGCCTCCTGGTCTGACAGATCTGTCAGATTTGTACATGACTATATAATTTTCTCAATGTACATTTTGCACAGATATCAATAAATAAAATAAATTAATTGGTGTGTTGTGTCCAATTTCTTTACGAACAAAACGCAGTAATACCATCAATTTTTAATGTCTTTATTTTCTTTTTAAATTATTTTATAAATCGAGCACATAACTTAATACATATTTCATCTCGAATATATATATAAAACGTACAGTGAATACCAGGATGGCTAGGTAAGCGAATTATATAACGTTAATTTGAATTTAAATGATAAAAATAAATTTAAACAAAACTCAGCCTGATATAAATAATTGTGCCGTGTTTAACTGTTTTCCTGTATACCTTAAAACACGCTTCTGTTCCGGAAATTGGGCAAATCGCACTTGTTTTACATTTTAATTAACGCGGTTTATACAGATTTTAATTATTGAACTGCGGATAAAGAGAGAACCTTGGGAGCTCAACCGATCATTTAATGAAATTAAATTATTAAAATCGCATTACAACAAATCCAATGTAATTTCAAAAGCCTCAACGATCGCTTAATTGTGAACACGATCATTCACACACGCAAACAATGAAACGGGTTGTGAACAAAAAAGTAAAAGTTCAAAACAGAAATTGAAATATTTTTCCGTACACATTCCGGAATATATAGGCCCTGTCCTCTCGCGTTAACCTCGCATTGGTAACTTATTTACGCCAATTTCCATATAAATAAATGTTGTCAGCCCTGAAAATATAAAAAATCTGCTAAGTCATTTTGCCGTAAGAAGTTGGATCAATGGTACTTAGATCGTATGTACTACTTTGGCATTGGTCTTCTTGATATCTTGTGCCATCCAATAGAATATAAAAAGTGTCGAGTAAAAAAGTACCAAGGACAAACATCGAACTGGCGGACCGCATAGGCCCAAGATTGAAAACATAGACGTCTGCTATCTGAGAAAAATAAGAATAGATTTTATAGTATAGCAAATATGATCGCTGTACAATTTTAATGAAAAATAATGCTATAGTTTACAAAAAAAATCTGACAAATAAGACGACAAGCTTGTATATGAGAAAGAGAATTGTAATTATATTAAGATTTATTACAAATGTCTAACATATTACATTACGTGAAGAAAAACGATACAGCGAAAGCAAAAATTGACAATGGAAACTTTTGCCAATGTTCATTTTGACGTCTAGAACAAAAATGATGCTACGATTCACGGATCGGACAATTTTCTGTTTAACAAAGTAACAATTACAATAATTGCTCGATACCGTTTCGCTTTCTCTCTGAAAAAAAAAAAAAAAAAAAAAAAAACACCCGAGATACATTACAGTCAAGTCAGTCACGACAAAAGAAATAACGGGCGGACATCCGATGTTTTTATTACTTTAATAGCTTCATTTCATCCCATGGTGCGCATTCCAATAGAATTATTAAAGTCAGTATGAAATTCACAAGAGCAAAAAGTTGTTTGAATTTTAGTTTTAGCGATTCAATTCGAATATCGACCTAAATAAAAACGGGTAGAATCAGCTTTTTCGGTTTTAAATGGCTAACTTTTATTTGAATTTTGAATTTCAGGTTTATTCTCCACCATATAGTATAAACGGTGCTTCAAATGTACAATACATTAATTATTTACATTGCCTTCAATATGTATCAATTTGTGCTATTTTTCATTCTAATACATAATTCATGTATGACACGTGTTGGGAAAACATACTACTTCAAAAGATGACGAAAACTTTACGATTGTAAGGCAGCCTTTATCAATATTGGTAACATTTTTACAACTGCAGATGTTTTAAAAATAGGGTTGTGGGGAGTTGATAGAGAAAACTGACCTTTCCTCCACTGCGACCTATATACAAGAATAAGCCCTTACGGGGGCGTCGGTGGCCGCAACGGTTTAGGCGTTGACACGGCGCTCATCACTGTAAGCTAAAGGTCCCGAGTTCGAATCCAGTGACGCTGCATTCGACATTCCACTTTTTCAAAACACCGGCACTCTGAGTGTATACGACCTATCGTGGTCCTGGTAAAAAAGACAAAAAGGTCTGTCCATCATGGGCCTCTTTTGGTGTAAGATATGTCCTACCGAAGAGGCTGAACCATAACCAGGCTAATCCTTCAGGGTAAGGGTAGCTGGCCCTGGTTCCTTCCAACAGAGTCGGCATGTAACTTGCATGTGATAACTGAAGTGATTGGGAACACTTACATTTCTAGCGCTTAATGAAAATATAACAGCTGTAAAGATTTTTAACACTATTAAAACTTTAAAAGCTAGAAACACTGATACAAATGTAAAGGTTGAAAACAGTGTTACTTCTGTATAGGTTTAATATGATGTTTAATATGGTGCGACTGTAAAGATATCACTCTTACAATTGTACAAAATAAATATTTTTTCTACATTATACAAGAGTATACTGCATGAACTACTGAACATCGACGCTGCTATCGCTGTATAGTTTGGAGACACTGATACAATGGGTAAGATTGACAAATATTTTTCTTTGCTGGACAATTGTAAGAATGGTCACGTGACACAACTCGTTAATGTGAAAGACCCTACACAAACGTCCAACGTTTTGTTGAAATTATGGTTTAAACTTTGTTTTTAATTTTTTTTTCAACAACTATATTTTACATTAACACGAAAAATCTGTTTTTAAAGTTTTTATATTTTTAAATAAAAATTTCTAGTAATAATTTTCATTTGAACTGATTTTCTTTTATGAATTATTTCTTTAAGACATTAAAAACTGATTATTTTTAAAAATTAACGATGACATATATAATTTTTTTATGACAGCGTAAGAATATAGTATTCCTACACTGGCATACTGAATAATTTTCTCGTGCAATTTTCTTTATTAAGAATAAAAATATATGTTAAAAGTGGTCGTAAACCCACGAAAGAGGTAAGTAGTCTATGGTCAAGTGCCATATCGTTTATTTTCCTTTGAATGGTGCATTTCCTTCCATTCTATCTCATTCTCGTTAGATACAACTGTAAAAAAGCAAAACAGTTAAAACTGCGCTCCGAAAAAGGGAGAGAAAAAAGAACAAGAAAAGAAAAGTGTTGATAATTTGGAACAAATTTCCCTTTTTTCTACCCCACGCCGTTTAAGAATCCAATGCCGGCGTCATTTGTCTTAATTACTGCAGAAATATTACGAGTACGTTACACCAGGTGGAGCATGAAGCCGCCACCCTTTTGGCGTTTACATGGCATTTATTTTCAACGGTGCTTCTTATCTGGATGTATAATTTTTCAAATTGTTTCAGAAACTTTCTAATGTTTATTTTTCGTTAAAAATGTGATATTTAATAATAAAAATTAAAAATATTATAAATCTTATAGCAGGATGAAAAAAAATAAACAGCTGTCATTAGTTGAAGGGAGCACACGTAGTGATCATCGAATATATTTTGTAATAAAAAAAACATCCTTTTTAAATATTAGATCATATTTTGCCTGTTCTTATAAAAGTTTAAGATAAACATTTTTTTTATAAATAATGTACAACTCCTCACTATCATCATTACCTTCCGTTAGGAGAGGACAAATTACGCTTTATGACATTATGATGTTCTTATCGTAGAATCGAGGCCTAACAATGTCATCGCCTCGTCTAATAACGCTGTCGTGCTCTTTTTAGTACCAGTTTGGGATTCTCTCTCTCTCTCTCTCTCTCTCTCACTCTCAGGATGGGGGCCAGACGTGTCCCAATAACGTCAGATGGAAAACAAACCTAATTTTGACGAAGGGGCATAAACAAATTCGTACTAGACCTATGCTGTTTTGTCATAAGGCTGTAAGCACTTTCTGTGTCAAAGTTCGTTTCACGTTCCCCTGACTTCGTCCGGGTGGAACTTTGAAACAGGGCGATTTCGAGGTTCAATTGTGTTAAACAAGAGCAGAATTTAGTTGAAAATCAAACTAGCACTGTAAATAGAGCTCGTCTCAGGGAACATTCAGCAAAATGTACGCACAAAATTACTTTAGTTACAAAATTATTCTGGCATATTAAAATGTAGAATATTTGTTTCTAATTCAAAAATAAATGCCAATGATGAAAAAAAATCATATAGAAGAATCCCGCAGAACTAAAAATACGAAGAAAACGTATACTAAAAGTATACGAATAGAAAGGATGGCAGTGACAAATCAAAAAAAAAAAAAAAAGTCAGCGTAAACGAAGAAACAACGTAAAGTATACGAACATATGATATGTAAGTGATATGGTAAGTATACGAATATGAACAACTAAATTATGGAAGCACTAAACCAAAGGTAGAATTAAGAACCGGTAAAGTCGTCAAGTTTTATCGTAGTAGTTATAAACCTTTATAGATATTAGAGCAACTTTAGAAAACAAAAATTATCGAAGATCGAACGATTGGAATACTGAGGTGACGTCAACTGTCCACAGACCAAGAGAGGTAGAACAAATCCCACAAAATATTGTCGTTCTTGCATTTAAGAAGACGAAGAAATCGTGTACCAACAGAAAAGTAAACAGTGGTATATTGGAAAGAGCGGGTGTGGAATTTGTCAGCAAGAACCTTTGTTATCCTCTCTGAAGAGGGCTTGAAACGCGTTTGAAACGAAACTAGCGAGATTAGCCGGAGCCAGCTAAGTGGCCATATGTATTTCTATCCAACTCGAATTCACTTACTCCCAGACCAACAACTGACTTTAGAAACGATGTGTTCTGGTTTTAAACGTTTGATGTATTGAAAAATGTATGTTTAGAGTAAACCATGTTTTATGCTATACGGAATACAAAAATGAAAATTTTAGTTCGTTCAATAATAAATGTGAGTTGTATGTTTCAGGACATGTGCCTAAGTTAGGGAATAGATGTTTGTAGAAGCTAGTGATGTAAAAAAACAATATAATTGTCACACAAGGAGAGTTTGAAATCGGCGACGATCTAGGCTTGTACAACGCCTACGAATGGTGGACTGGGATGAATTCCGCCCCTTTTTGTAAATATTGCAAGGCACAAAGAGATAAACCGAGGGCCGGAGCCTTGGGCCAAATTGCCCGATAGGAAGAGGCAAATGAGCCTTTCTCGATTCGTGCAGGGCCTGTCATTTGGAGGAAAGGTCGGGCTCCGTCGTCCGCCTATGTAATAACTGTGTTTGCATGAGCGAGATGGAAAGAGAGAACCTGCGCCCCGGTTGAATGCTAATAGAGGGAAGAGAGAGAGAGATGAAGAGGGAGTCGCTCGCACACACCTGTATCGGCCGAGGGCAGAGCCGGCATAGCAACAGGAACACCTTGCGCACCCCCTTAACGGTTTTCGGTTTTTCCTCCCCCGGATCATCACTTATTGTTAAGTCCACCCCTTGGCTTTTATAGATAAGTGGGCCCAAAGCGGTCAACTGGATCGAAATTCTTCCTCTCAAGGACGCTTATAATGTGGGAACGTGTCTGACACCATTAAACAATTTAATTAACAACTGTACCTGAAACATTTTTTAAAATTAATTCTCTCTGGTAAGACGCCTTTTTTAAAACATTATTTACTCCAAACAACCTGGGTACGTTTTAACGCGTTGCGTCGAAATTAACTATAAAATTTTATTAATCACACAATAGGTTGTCAATATTAAAACCACATAAAGCAAAATATTTAGATTTTTATTGTTTTTCGTTAGTATCCAATTGTACCAACTATTCAGTCTACAGACTTCAACCGGTTTTCGTTTCGGTTTTCTTTCTTAAGCTATTATTAGTCGGTTGTAATCATCCAGTTTACCCTCTTTTAACGGTTTTTCCTTCGAAATCTAATCTTTTCTGCCAGTCGATCCTGCTTTCCCTATTTACGAACATTTGAATTGGCTTCTGTCAGTTTCTTTAGTTACTGAAAAATGGTTATTTAACTAATTACAACGCCGATTTCAGTGAAACAGCTTCAACGGCTTTTTCTTCCGGCAGTGAGAATATTTTTCCATTTATGAAAGAAAGTTCGGTTTCCTATTTTCCTTTAATTGTTGTCCTTTTTTAAAAAGTCGTCCTGATTAAAAGTTGTTCAATAAAACCTCTACAATTTTAGTCAGCAGTCGGATTCACTCTGTCATTGTCAAATTATTTATTTTTCTTCGATTTTCCCTCATTTTATCCTAGGCTCTCTGGATAGTGATAATTGTACTATCTTCTACATTAATGATTCATTGGTTAATTTGCTCAGCAAGACATATGAACTCGTCCAGCCTGAAAAACATTAACTGTCTTCCATGCTTCCCAAGCTCTACCCAAGCTAAGTTGTAAATGTTAGTTATCTGCGTAGTTTTAACTTCTGCCCTATCTTGAATAAAAAAAAGAGTTACCCATTCTTCTATCGTAGTGAAGAAAATAATTGATTTTTTCCGTGCCAACTTTTCACTTTTTCCTCCTTGTCTATGATTTTCATAATTTTCTTCATTGTAAGTTTGATGCTTATTTTCATGTATTTGCTGATATTATTAAGCTGCATACGTTTTATGTAAGTATATTTCGTAGTCTTCAATTTCATTCTCAGAAGAATTTGGTTGAACCTCGACAGAGGGCTAAAATATGCTGAGGATGAGGGCTAGAGAAAACGATAACAAGAATATTACGTAATAACTTCCAGAGCACGTGGATAATAAAGCTGTTCAGTTAGTCAGTACTACATTACCTATGTAATAACCTTTTGACTTTCACAAACACTCGTGTGTGTTCGGTAATCGAAATTTTTCTTCCAGTTCCAGACGTTTCTTGACTTTACAAAATACAAGGTGAGGTACTTTATCTATTTATTTTTGTGCCTTCTAACTCTAGTGTATTAAATACATTGTTCTTTTCAAAAGGTAGATTGGGGATGGATCATGATGATGTTGATTGAAAAGAAAAATGTATTTAAATTGAGAAGGCTGAACATCAAAGAAAATCTAGTGTATAAATTTCTAACTTTGTCTATGAACTGTTTTCCACGTTCACTTAAAGGGTCTGTGAATACTGATTATTGCTGCCTTCAGTAAAAGTTTTTACTTTTTTTAAAAGGTGTTTCAGTCATCAAAACATATTTATATACAAACATTTTAAAATTTAATAATTCAGAAATCGTGAGATGCGGTCTGTAGTGGTGTAGGTTTCAGAAAAACATTTTCTTTATCGTGCCACGTTTCAATCTTTATTGAAATCATCTTCAGGGCTCAAAGAGTTTGTCTTCTGTGTAATCGCGCCATTCTTGCGTGTCGTGTTGAGAGTGCCTAAATTTTAATATATCCTGCCTGCATAGGGAAAAGTGTTAAATCGAGACTTAAGTTCAGTCTTCCAACGGGCTATCCAAGATGGTGTGCTTTAGTTATCCGTAAAATCATCTAGTTTATTACTTTTAATACACAGTTTTAGTTGTACTCAACAAGGAAGTCTTAGAAACTTGGGCTCGTTTTCTTTCTTTAACTGCTCTTTTTATCATTCTCACACTTACCTAAGTTGACTAGTCATGCAAACGATCTCAGTCTTCCCTGTACCTACCTGAAACGATTGAAAGTTACAATGTTATATTGTTGAAAAGTTTTCAGTTGACCAGTTTCTGTCTTTTGTTTTTATTCTTTTCTGTCTGATTTCGTTATCTACTTGTGTTTTATTTTCTTTCCCAATTCAGTGCTTTTCATTAACTGCCATACCAGATAATTCGTTGGATTTTGGCGTTATCTTCAAATATCTGAAGATTCTTAACTCTTCGTGTCTTAACCACTTTAACGTCTTTTCTTTCAGCTCTACTTTTTTAAAAATTTTAATTTTAATTCTAAACTGTGAATCTTATATATCTCCTGGTTTACCGGAAATTTCTTATAAAAGTTTGGCTCAAGCGTTTTACAAATCAGCTGATTTTGTTCTATAAGTTCGAGCCTATCAATTAGTTGTTAAAAATTCGACTCATGAACAATCCAGTGAAGACCAGAGGAATCACTAAACTACAATGAAACGTTTCAGAAGAATGCAGGCTTTCGCTATTTGTGTATATTGTACTAGCAAGTAATCCTAAGTAAGTCCTAATTTTGATATTAGGCGCCTTTCAGATGTGACTAACGATCATTTTGCCCTTAATTAATTTAGTAGGACTATGGTGATTCTCCAAGTATGAGTTACATACGAATATTCTTTATATTTAGAAAAATTGCAAGTCCAATTAAAGCGTGAATAAGATTCTGTTGTTAAATTTAATGATTCTTCTTTTTCAGAGATTATGGGGTTATTCTTACAGCGGAAGACTGCAAAATGCCGTAAAGTCTGACAGAAAACCAGCCATAAAGGAATGTAAAAGAGTACCATATTTTCCACGAATGTTTGTTCTCAGTTACAAGAAAAACAACTACACACCACACCTTTCAATGAATTCCATTAAAAATAATGTACGTTAATTAATTATCTTTATTTGGTTCGATGGTCTCTGAGACCATGTTTCTGCCTGGGCTCGTTTCCACATCTGTCAATGTGTTATAACCACTTCGCTCTTAGTGCATTCGCTATTTATACTGTTTTTATATATATTTTTTATGCCAAATTTATTAGATTAAATAGTTAATTATTTAGGCGATAAATTTATCTCGGAGACAAAGACTTATTGAAAACTCTGTTTGTAAGAAAGAGCCTGAAGTTTTTCTAATTAATCAAGCAAAACAATTAAGTATTTATCATTGGATGTCTTAGTTCTGTTTACATCTACTTCTTAAATAATCATTTCTTTAGATTGTTGGTAGAAAAGTAGATAGGGCCGTAAAATAAACGGCAAAGAGCGTGATCTGTCTTTATAAAGCACATTTTGTACAGGTGAGTAATGGCTTCTCCTCCAAATGACAGGCCCTGGGTTCTGGAAATGCTCATTTGGCTCTTCTCATAGGGCAATTTCGTGCAGATCGCCCAAGGCCTGATTCTGCCGTTTACCTCTTTGTACCTGACAATATTTTCCGAATGGGGCCATTTTGCCCTCGGTTCACTCCAAATAGCCAATCTTTAGAATTGACGTTTCAAATGGGCGGACAGGACGCTCGTAACGCCATTTGGTGCTTTTCATAAATGCTTCTTGCAGTTAATTGTACAACTGCTTAACGCGGATACAAGGCCGGTAGAAACGCACGCATAATGACAGAACAAGGTGCAGTGACCCCGTCTAAATCTGTTTGTACGTTTCTGTTCGTTTTGAAATGGCCAATCGCAATTAATCATTAATGGAACGCTTTTATCATTAAAACCAAGTCGTCAATTCCTTAACTTGTAATCCAGTCGTTTTGTCCATGTGGGCCTGCCTGAGAGAAGCGTTTCTGTCTCATGCCATCCTAAAAAGTTTCTTCACCAGGAGAAATCTCACAGTTCAGTGCAATATTGTTAAAATGAGATAATAACCCTAATTTGTTATTTAGTTAATTAAGGTTTTTAATTGAGATATAAAAGTCAGTGCCACGAGCGAAATTCGAACCCACGACCACGACCTTCAGCTCAATAACTCGAAGGTCGTAGGTTCGAATTTCACTCGTGACACTGACTTTTTATTTGAACTAAAAACTTGAATTAACTTAAAGATATTAAGTGATTAAGCGGACTAATGGCACAAAACTTGTGAATTTGTGATTTAGTTTGAAGCATTAAAGGTATTTTTTCACCCATGGAATAAATTTTCTCTCGCTTAGTGAAGGCAGACAATTTCATACTTCTTCTATAAACTTTGACATGTTTATGAGTTTTATACCTTTATAAATTAACCAAACTTTTATTATATCGCACTTTTAGCAGCAAAATCAAAAGATTTCTTAAAAAGTTTCTTTACTAAAAATCAGTTTACACATTTAATTAATCAAAATCATAACGTTTCTAGCCGCTCAAGCAAGTAATTAAAAATGAAATTAGTATTTAATCCAATTCATCATAATTAATATTCAGGTCTAACAAAACTGTTTGTGACAACGAACAAGAAACAACAAAGCCACAATCATCTCCTTCAAACCTACCAAAAAATTAAAACGATTTGTGATATTACTATTAAATAAAAAGCAATTCTTCATTTCGGCGTTTGGTTCGTAAGAGGCATTCGGCTTTTCGCCATCTTCAGTGGTTGGCATCAACACCACCAAAACACTCATTTGCTGAAATCCGCCCAATATATATAGAAAACTATATGACCGAAGAATGAAGCATGGACTTTTCTTTTATGTAAATCTCGTTTCAATTTCTCATTTTAGGTGGGGGAAACCAAAACACTAAACACTCCTAAAATACGTCAAGAAGTATATATGACCAGATGAGAGAAGCAGCATATCTGTCTGTCTGTATTGGTAGTCTAGGTTTGCTATTTGTTTCGGCTTCTCGCCATCCCCAACGATGGCCATCCAAGCCACCAAAACACTCATTTGCTAAAATCTGTCAAAAAATATAAAAATCTCTATGACCAGATGAAAAAAGCAGCTTTTTCATTTCTGTCTGTCTGTATTCGCAGTTTTGGTTTGAAAAAAAAAAATGTGTTTCTGCTTCTCACCACCTTCAATGATGGGCATTCAAACCTCTAAAACGCTCGTTTGGCAAAATCTATAAAATATATATAAAAATCTATATGGTCAGAAGAATGAAGCGCAGAATTTTCTTGATGTCAGCCGCGTCTCGAAATTTTGGTCTGTCGGACTCGTTTCGGCTTCTCGAAACATTCAGTGGTGGAAACCAAAACTAGCAAAACAAACAACCAATTGAAAATTAAATCTAATCATCCTAATTACAAATCTATGTATACATCACGACACATTTGCTTGAAGTGATGTCAAAGCTGTGCATTGTGATAGATGTATTCGCGGAAACTTATAACAACAAACAATTTGTATATAAAAACCCAAAACTTTCGAATGGTTCAGTCGATTATTGCAACAACCTAACTTGCCTTATATTGTAATTTTTGTCATTATTAATAAACGCATGACTTATTACGTTAGTTGTCAAAAATCATTATCATGATAGTTTGTAGTTTATAATTGACAAATGTTGTGGATTTAAATTTATGAATATTGTTGATGACATTAGTATGATAAATTTATGTCAAATTGATATGACTTACCCTAGGTTTATTTGTTAACCTTGTAAATTATTAATTAATAATTTAACTTCTAATAAAGGGGTTGTATTTCTCAAAGATCGACGAAGAAACTGAGTGTTTTATTTTTTATTTTACATATATTTTTTATTTATAAAAAGTCTGATATTAATTATATTACCAAATAAAAACCACGCTCTAATTAATTTGTCATAAGTAAAAACATTAAGGTTGTGATAGTTACTTAATAGTTATCATATAAGCTTTATAGAATATTTTCAACTGGATCATAGTACAATTAACAGACTAAAATGTATATTCCAAATTGTTATACTTTAATATCTATACAATGATAGTATTGATTAATACTAACATGGAGAAAAAGAAATTAAATTTCAAGACGTAAGGACAAAAACTAACACGATCCTATACCGCTTCAAATGTAGTTTTTTCTCGCTAAGTGGATCGTCGAGAGGTCAGGTCAAAAAACGGGACAGTTTCGTTTCAGTTCGCTTAGCTTTGGACGATTTTATTGTCATCTTTACCTAAAATATTTACAGTTGGAATGGCCTTATTAACGATCGGTCGTTATTCAAAGATTTTTTTTCAAATATTTTAAGTTTATTGATTTTACAAAACGTAAGTAAAACTTGCGTAATTTGTTTTTCAAACACTGTACATGGAAAATATGAGCGAATTTTCTTAAATGTTAAGCCTATTTCAACTGATCAATACTGATCATTTTACTGAGTCCATGTCCATCTATTCTCGCTGGTTTATGGTTACGAATGTTGGAATCCCAAAGCTTGAGTGAAAAATTGAATCGTAAAATAACGAGAAAGTGCCTGTAAGATCCAATTACTTTTTTAATTTTTACATCCTAGTCATATATATTAAAAATTAGAAACAAAGAAGCAATATTTTCTAGTCGAATAACGAGCCGACCGAGAATCGGGAAAGTTTGGATCCTTTCAGCCTGCCAATTCAGTACGGTGTCCGAGGTCTTATACGGTCTGTTGTCACTTGGCTGAAAGTTGTTTACACAAAGCGCGGGACGTGGAAATTTTGTTTCTGTTGAAAACCAAAAAAAAAAAAAAAAAGTCGCAGTGGGGGGAAAGTGTCCAGGGAATGAATAAGAAGTGCCTACTTATTTCGCCAAGGAAATCTCCATTTTGGGGACTTGTCAAATTGATAATCGGTGAGAGACATTGACATTGAAATTTTATTGCCAAGGTGCCCTACCTTATTCTATTTGATGACGTTGAAAAAAAAGAGTAAATGTTTGTGTGGGAATACAAAACTGCCTTTAATCAAGTCCTCTACTGATTTTTAATTAAAATACACGTGGATCGTCATCAATTTATGCAAATATCTAAATAAAGAAATTATCTTTGGTTGAAACTTGTAAGCGATTATTTTTGCAATTTGAAATTCAATTTCAGTTTTTATACTACTTCGTTAAAAGTTGCACGTGCTTTGTCCTTCGCAAATGGTAAAATCTATTGTTAAAAAAACAAAATATCTTGCTCTATGTTAAATTTTAAACACCTAATATTTTATAAATTAATTATTTCTTTCTAAAATACCTTTATTTTGAAATTTTAAGTGAACGGCGAATAAAAGTTGTAGAGAGAAAAAAAAAAGTTCAACTTGATTAGAGTCCATAATTGGCTGGCTCTTGATCGACCAGCTCATAATTTAATAATGAGAATATTGTAAAAAAACCAAGGCTACGAAAACTCAATTATAATTTTTTGCTTACCTGACGAAAAATGGAACCCACACACAAGTTTAGAGAATCTGAATAACGCAAACTGCGAGTCTAGACCTACCATGCTCAAATTTTAACAATCTACACTTGTTGATTTCTATGAAAATCTGTATGTGAATATTTGTTGTCAGGTCTGATAATTCGTAAACATTTGTGTATCATATATTCTGATTCTTTCAAGCCTGTATGAAAAAAATTACTCTTTCTCATCAACCTCGTTTATCTAGTAACATTTTTGGTGAGCCAATGCGGAAAGGCTTCGGTTCTCTTTTTTGACCGTCTAACCGATATGGAGAATAAAGTGGAAGACCATAAACTGACAGTTCCTGGGTTTTAAACTCATCTGACCGAAGGCACACAGCGGGGCAGACCTGAGATAAGGCAGATAATTCATTGAACACGAGGAACACCCGGCCATCCCTTACAAAATCGTTTTTCCTTCAATGCGAAGTTGCTACCTGCTACATAACGTCTAAGAATCAGGTTGCACCGTAGTTTACCTTATAATGATTAGACCAATTTGTTTAAGAGTTTCAAAATTGTTTTATATTTACCAAGATCTTTTGAAGATGTGCCAACCTCAATATGATAAATGGTTGGAAAGTAAAGGGTAAACAGCGAGGTTAAACGGTTCCATAGCTAAGTTACCCCTACGTCCTTTATGAGTTTAGTGAAGAAAGTTTAATATCACAGACCTTATAAGCACAGATTATAGGGCATTGAATTGGATGTTTTAATATTAAGTTCTAGGCAGTATACTGAGCACCACGTCATTAAGTTATTTACTTCCGTTTGGATAATATCACAGTCGGTTGCATAACCGGTGGTACTGTAAAACTTAAGGTCATCTGCAAATAGTTGAAATTTACAATTTTAAAAACATGAGTTAGTGTCATTTATAAATATATTAAATATTATAGGTGATAAATGTCCTCCTTGCGGAATACCAGATGTGACCATAATGGGATTGGATGGGGTATCGTTAATGATAACATATTAGATCATATTATTTCACTAACTGCTTTTCCAATTCGGTAAATGGCCATGAACACCAATTGTATTCAACTTTTGGAGTAAAATATTACGGCTAATCTTGCCAGAAGCTTTTGAGAAGTCAGTACTTACGTAAGTACGTCTACTTGCTTGTAGTCTTCAAAAGCATGTAGAACATCACATTGTAATGATAGTAGGTTACATAAAGTGGATTTATGTTTGGTGAAGCCATGTTGTTCATCGGATATGATTTCATTGAAATGAAGTGGGAATTTTTATTTATCATTTTTTCAAATATAATGAGTATATATGAAAATTAACTTATTACATTTTTTTCTCACCGCTTTTTACAATTAGTGTAACATAGCTTAATTTCCATTACGTTGGAAATGTGCCTGTAAATATTAGAAAAAAGAGCAATATCGAAGGAAAACTATCTGGACCTTTGCTCGTGTTATTACAATTTAAGTAATTATTCAGATATCGTGAGATGCGGTCTGCTGTGATGTAGGTTTCAGAAAAACATTTTCTTTGTCGTACCAACGTTTCGATCTTACTTTGGGATCATCTTCAGGGCACAAAGTGTTTGCCACAAGACACTGAAACTAGAAACAATTGAAATTCTACTGAAATTAGAAAAGATTTTCCTATTGGAATTGAAAAAGAAAATATTCATGAAAGTTTTTCTAAAAGCAATGATAATTATATGAGGGTCTCCTTTATGATATAAAGTTACAATTTAATGACAAATATATGGGTATGGCTTGAGAAATTAAAAGAATCGAGTTCTGGGCATACACTTTCATCAGAGAGATTTCGCAAATTTATTAGTAGCCAGCCAAAATTGCAAAGAATTTGTAATATTTTTTATTTTCAAAGTCAATTTTTTAAGAAAGGCTTCATTATTGAACTTTAAAAACGAATACTAATAGTGTTTTTCCATAAAAAATATCTTTACTAAATGAGTACTGTTTACAAACATTCAGTAAATTTTTAACATTTTGTTTTGCTAAACGTTAAGCTGAATCAAATTAGGGCTAAAAAAGAAAAAATATCCCTTGGGCACTCTTAACAGGACACGCAAGAATGGCACAAGCACACAGAAGACAAACATTTTGAGCCCTGAAGACGATCTCAATAAAGATCGAAACGTTGGCAGGATAAAGAAAATGTTTTTCTGAAACGTACACCACATCTCACGATATTTGAATAATTATCGATTAACGGTCACATTACAATTTAAGGATGATAATTATTTAAAAATTTCATCCCTAGAAATTGACATACTACTTAAATTTATATCAAACGTTTTCAAAAGTAAAACGGAAGACTTTAAAAGTTGCCCTGAAAATCGTGAAACAAATTTGATGTCTTGGTGTCGTTCCGTACCATACTTAGACGTCGTGGCTGCAACCATCGGAGGTGTAAGACATATTTTGTATACGTTTCAAAGGTGGCATACTAGCATAGCCCAATGGCGTATAGATAACATCCATTCTCGCGTGTGTAGTCAAGCGAGTAAGTGCTTGTTCAAAATGTTCATCATTCTGGTTTCAAGTGTAATATTGAAACATAAGCATGGCTGTATAATAGGTCTTACTTTTAAAACTGCGCCAACATCGTCTTTGACTTTCGACGTCGAATCGATGAGTGGGGTAAACCAAAATCCTGTCCTCTATCAGGAGTGCCGTACCTACTGGGTGTTCGTGGGTGCAATACAGGGTTACCAAAGCGTAAAAAATCCCCGAAAATTGGTCCCATCCCATTTGAGCCCTTAAATTCCAATCCTCGTTACTGCACCTGTACCCATTTTCAACAAGAATTGGTGAATGGCACGCTATGTATTTCTTTTTCGCTTTCTGCTCCGTTGTCATGATGTTAAGTTTCGTTGTTGCTCGTCTCGACCAACCAAACAATGCCTCATGCAAGTACGTTGGTCTTGTAGGCAATATGAAAATCAAAGATGTTGAAAATTAGTTGTACGTACAGTAAAATTTTGTGAAATTATCATTTGTTTTAGTCGGTCAGGCAATGGCTTCTCGCCATGATCAATGGTGGATTTTACTAACCGTTAAAACACTTTGACAGTCGACATTACACTGACAAAGTCTTACCACCTTTCACTAACTTATAAATGTGACCCGGGTAAACATGAAAGACACTGACCCACGACGAGAAGCTCAAAGGCGTCGACTGCAAAATGGGATTGACCTTCTGGTCATCCTATGCGAGTTACATTTCTGGAAAGACTCATAAGGCCTAAATCCTTGTAAGGTATCTACATAAACGTTATAATGCAATATTCGCTGACTTTCTTCGTATAGTAATATATTTCTTTGCTATTTAAAATAAATATCACATATGTTACATAAAAAAATAAGAAGAAATAGTAGAATCAATATTGAGATTTGTTCAATTTCATGCAAATAGATTAACATGATGCAACGAATTCTACAAACGAATACTCGCTTTATATGTAATTCTGACCGGCATTAAACTTCCATTCATTTCTTGCTCATATTATTACGCAATTTTAAACTTCAAAGGTGTTAAAGAAAAAAATGTTACTCATGTTTTCGAGCGGTGCACCTGTCAGTATTAACGGCGTGTTGTTCACAACGCTACCTCAGCTAGTAATAAATCCAATCGTAAAGTCCCTTTACGAGTCACGGCGCTAATTACTTTGAGAAAGGATCTGGTTCCACATCGGAAGGCATGCCTAAAGCTTCCCAGCTTGATATGAGGTCGAAACCGGAGAAGGGACATCACGACTCGTGTTGCCATTTTGTATCTTAAGCCAAGGCAAACGGCATAAAAACAACTACCAGTACGTGAACCACTGTGAATGTTTATGACTTGACGGAAACGAATGTAAATTTACTATTGCAGGTTTAATTTTCAGGATAAAATATGTTAATCGGAGTTAAGGCCAAGGACGAACGTACTTACAAATGGCCCAAACTCATCTCCAAGCGATATGCACTTTTCTCTTCATTTAAAAGATTTTCTCTTCATTTAAAAGTTTTTGATTTTATTTATCTTATTATTGGGGAATTCCAACGAAATGTAAAAGCACTTTCAACCCGACGCACAGTAATGATACATCTACCAAGAAAACAAACACTTTGAGCGTTGAAGATGATCTCAATAAAGATCGAAACGTTGGCATGACAAATAAAATATTTTTCTTCACCTACTCACACCAGACCGCATCTCATGGTCTACATAATTACTTTATGTACCTGGTATTATTGAAATCACGTCCAGTTTTATGTGAAACAATAATTTAACTAAATTATGCCATGTCATACCCTACGTTCTAGTGTTTTTTTAAACATTTCTTTGTTATTAAATTACGAAACAAACTTTTGATGAAGCATCTAGCGAGCAATTTACCTCATACAGTCAATTACATTTTATTGTACCACAATAAGTAATATTAATTTCAATTTTCAACGGAAAGATATATAATAAAATATGATTTTTTGTGTGTTCTTGTTATATTGGAATGAAATATTTTGTTTAAATATAGACTAGAAAATAAGAAAGTTATTTTTGTCATATAATGTCAAGTTCGATCAGGTGATATATGATCTCAATTTTTAATTATACCGTTCTAGAAACCTCGGCTTTCAGAGATTTAAATATATGAATATATTTGTTAACGTTTTCAGTTAATTATTGTATTTATCTCATCCAAGACCTTACATAAAAAGAATAATTATTTGCAAGAAGTAAGTTGGCCAATTGACTAAAACGTAAATGGATTAATAATTGTTAACCTTTTAAATTATTAATAAAAATCTCTTGATGAAAAGGATCTCGATTTTTTCTTTCTAGATAGCCTAATCCTAGGTTATTTAATGTATATTTACAATTTTGAAAGCTAATGACCATACATATAATTATTTATACATAGAACTAGGGACTATTGACAAAGGTTATACATAGAACAGTATAAACATTGGAGTTAGATTTTTAGTTGCGATAAAAAAGTCTGTGCCACGAGCGGTATTCGAACCCATGACCTTAGGCTAGATACGACGCTACTCTACCACTTGAGCTATCGTGACATCGATCCACTTGGACCCCAACTTCTCAATCAAAACCCCACCTTTTTAATTCCCCCCCTTTTTGCCATTTTTTCAGCTTAGAGTAGCGGCGTATCTAGCCGAAGGTCGTGAGTTCGAATCCCGCTCGTGACATTGACTTTTTTAAATATCTACTAAAAACTGTAATTAATTGAAATATATTAATTGGACAAGTGGACCACGAAAACTAATGCATTCGAATTAGATTTGAATTTTTGGAAAAATAAAATTCCGTGGCTTACTGCTGTTTTTCCTTACTTTCAAAACTTAGAAAATATAGCAGGACGAAATTCATAAATTCAAAAGTACATTAAATGATACAAATACTCAGTTAATTATACATAATTTTTTCGAAATGAAAAGATAGTGTTAACAGGCGGGATTTATTAAATGAATCTGCCCGTTACTATTTAAATATTAGTATTTTTTTAAAATTTAATGGCCTCATGAACATTGCATATCTAGCCAGACTTTCTGTAATTATTTATTATTCCCTGTTTATTTTTTGGGGGAGCGGTATCGTGAAAAAAGGGCCAGAGTCAACGGCGGGAATCGAACCCGTGACCGAGGGGTCTACTAGCCGAGAGTCTCTCACGCTAACCACTCGGCTACCGCGGCCCCCTAATATTAGTATTAAATTAATTAACAATTAATCATGTTTATTTGTTGGGCTTCGACAGTAAACAAAGATCAGGCAGAATTTCACCGATCCATTTGGTAATTAGTGGGCCAAATCTAAGGAAGCATGTATGATTAGAGTAATGTCAAAGATGTTTCTCAAGAGAAAAGTTCTGTAGGTGTGTTTCAGCAGAACTTGAATATTTGAAACTTAATGCCAATGCCGAGAGTTAACTTTCAGATTTGAAGTTTTTCCCCCATTTGGCAGACAGAAAAGGTTTTAAAGCCGTTGCACTTAACGAAACTTTCTTTCTCGGACAATAAAAGGGGATTAAAATAATATCGGCGACTGGGAATATCGAAGAGTCGACGGTAATTATCCGGCTACAACGAATCCTCCGCTGCTTTCACATCATGATGACGATAGTTTTTACACCATTAACCAGCGCCTGTACCACTTCAAATTATTCTTGTCATCATTAGGATCGACTCTGATCTAACATCAATCAAACCTTTCACGTCCTCGCCTTCTATGAGACGATTACACGTAAACCGGAATGGTAACAAATTGTTTACAATTTTTAATTTCATGGAGTATAACATATACAAAGTTACTAATGTAACGATATTTATGTCATTAAACATGTTGTTTGGTAGTGAAATTTTCTTTATATATTTTGAATTACAAATGATTATTTCAAGGCCAGTGGCCTGATTATGAGATTGCTTTTTGGAACTGCGGTATGTTGAACCTGTAGTTTGGTCGTTTTCTATCAGTTCGGTAGTTTTATCCTAAGTAGTGTACGTACCGCTGAAGATAGTGGTAACCCGAGTCAAGTCACCGCCCCTGAGCGTTCCGTTTTGCTTTAAAGCAAGGTATATTTACACACATTAAGATTCTTCTCCATTAACTAATCTTCGGCAGTTATGAGCTATAGTTAAATGGCCGTAATCTTCCGATACGGGGTGTCTTAAGCTCGATGGGGAGTTGGATGGACGAAAGCCGCCAAAATAGCGAATCATTGGAAAATCTGTGATGATATTTCACTATATGCACGTACTAAACTTCTGTCTAAGTTTTAAAACAGTAGTTTATCATACGTAGGTATGACCTTTCGGCTGGATAAGAAATCTGTTTTGCAAAACCATTTTCGATTAATTGCTGTGTACCGGTTCTTACGGGTTTGTTTATCTTGTGTTAAGTTTGGGTTAGGTTAGAGGTTAAAGTTAGATCAAAAATGGTTAGATTGAGTAGTGTTAGGATTAGTTTACATATCCTTGTTTCACCGTTTTTCTGAGAAATGAAAAGAATACTAGTGTGAATTGCGAGTTTTTAATGTTTAGTCCACTTCGCACGTTTTCAATGTTGGAAGAATGATAAGTGCTCCGATGTTTGGTCTCTTCACTAAAGGATTTAATCCTAATTTATAAACAAGTAATTGAGTCAAAGATTTTCTGAGATTATTTTCTTGTTGTCCTGCCGTTAAAGAACAATTTCTTACCTTTATTATCCCTTACATTACCACAAACCGTCTGTTGGTAGGCGTTACGGTAAACACATTGGCCATCATCATTCTAGGTATAGATCTCGATAATTGAATCGCCTGTGTGTAAATATTAGGCCAAAACGAAGGCCATTGTTATTCAGAGTAAATGAAGAACATAAAACATTTGTTTTTACATTATTATTCCTGAATTATTTTTTCGTGTTGCGCTAGTTGTTGAAAAACAGGTCATCCAGATTTGCGGTTCATTTGCGCATTATTATGCGGAAATCTATTGTTTATAACTAAATATTAATTAAGTCAGTAAATGCTGTAAGTACTGATTATCGAGAGGACGCTCTGACAGAGGATAGCCAGACTAAAAAATTGGAAACGAACAAACAGCAGGTTCACCTCATGCCGCAAAAATGGATGGAACAAACTTAAATCACGTAAAAAATTTTGAAAAATAATTGTTGATTAAATTTTTTTAGTTAATGGGTCAAATTAGATTGATTATCCTACATTAATATGAAGTTGGTGAATCTACATGAAGGTTTCTCGGTAAAAAATGTATTTTCTTATACAATAGTGAATTCAATTTCATGGGACGAAATTGCAGAATGCAAGTGCTATGTGTAAGCGTGTTATGCACACAACTGACTGGTTTAACACTAGTAATTTCAATTGGGAAAAACGTGCTATCTCCATCTTAAAGCACGTTCCGCTCTGCAAAAAACAGATTCTATTATTTAAAGTATCACATGCTTTATTCCGTTTCATAAAACAGTTGTTTGGTTCGGGTTTCCACTGACCCATACTTAGGTGAACGCCAGGTATTACATTGCAAGACATTACATGGCATTGCATTGCGGCCTGATTGGCACAAAGGTTGCCGAAAAATTATAACTTAAATGCCTCCGTTTGAACCAATTCTTATCCTTTGACATTCTGCAATCCAGCGGTTTAATTTGTAAAACTCTTTTTGCTTTTGTGGGTATTTATTATCCCTTTAATACCCGTATTGTTTAGCGACAGCATACGTTACCAAATTATCGGCCCTCCTTAAAAGGAGTCTTTAGCCTCCGTACATAGCACGTTGCCTTACCGGATGTTTTGATTTTCAAGTTGAGAGATGACGTACCTCCACTGGTCGGATGGTACAGTCGCAGGCGTTGGTGTAGAAGCCGTCCCAGCCTCGAGAATCCGAAACGAACTTCACTCCTCGCTTGCCCATCCCGAGTGGTCGGGTCTACATTGTGCATCAGACCGCATGCCGCGTGTAAAGGGTTACCTAAGGTGACTGATATCCATCAGCCTGGTGTCCTAAGCACTCCCTACATAAAGAAGAAGACTATATCTTCCAAAGATCTTCCGGATCCGCTCCGGCCGCGGTTTTGTTTAAAGTGGAATTTCTAACCAATCACGAGATGAGCCTTTGGTAAAGAAGGTCCACGCAGGTATCACCGACTCTCATCCAACACTCCTCACGCATTCGATGATCTCCCTCAGCGTAGTCTAAGCGTCTTTGATTCAATCGTCCTCGGTCCTTAGTATCCGATGAGGTCGGGGTTACAACGAAGGTCATACGCAAGAAGTTATGCACCCTCCCCCATCTATGCTGGCAGGTACCCTAACTGTGCGATTTTGATGAGCACCCGCCGTCCGCTGCCAATCCGCTTGTGCTTTACAGAGGATGCCATGATCTCAAGGCTATATACCATTATGTTGGGCCTGGATACCCTTCTTGCATCCAAGGGTTGGGAGAGGTCTCAAGGAAGTATGCCGAAGTGCCTGATGTGAGAAAGAGAACTGGCCGAGGACACGAGACTCACCTTTTCCGGTTGCACCGCCCGCCCTGGCCCCATTGTACCATCCACTATCACCTCCCCGGTGTAGCGAGGGCAGTTCGAATTTTGAGAGATCTTCACGGCAATCAGTTCTGAGAGAATGACTTTACTTGGAATTAGATTTTACCTAAGGAGGAATATACATTGATTTCCGCTATCCAAACGTGACTGTAGCTCAGGGACCAAACCCGCAAAAAATCAAGAATTTTCGTAAAAAGACAGATTTTGTATGAAGAAAATTTCACATGAATAAACACTATATGCGGCGGGCCAAATCCTCGTCTGTATCCGTATATCACCACAACTTTACATCATTTTTATTAAACTCAAACTTCAACTAAACTGTAATTACTTTAATCTTCTGAAGATTAAGAAAAATAATAAAATTCAGGAAATTACAATGTTTGTGATTTGTATTGATCGATGTTGTTCTGTTTTTCAATAATCTCTAAAAGCAAATAATTTTTTTAAATTGTCAACCATTAGAAGTCCTAAATACTAGTGACACTAGGTGGATCAGAGCACTAGGGTCAAGTTCCGATCAATAGTTTGATTGTTAGTTAAAAGCTTTGTGTTAAGACAGTAGGTCAATAATTTGTTATTTATTTTATACTGTTTATTAATGTATATTATCTTTATTCGTTTATTTGCGTGTAAAGCATGCCAATTGCGAGTGTATATTTCTTTTGAAACACTCGTTCTTTCACGAATAGCTTGTTTAAATTAAATAAATACTTCGTGACTGCCTTGTTTTACAGTTTCACGGCTAGGAAAGTCTTATTGGCTTGTGTAGTCGTGTATTTATTTATTTAATCCCTGGTTGCGTTGTAAATTTATCCTTGATTGTTTTTTTTAAGTGATTTGCATTTCAATTGAAGCTAATGCCCCAGTATCTATTAAATTAATGCGTAAATATCAGACCGATAGCGAATTACTTTTTATAAAATTCAGTATTTACTTGAAAAATGCTGGTAAAATAAATGGTAAAATTTTTCTGTACTGATCTGTGAGCGGTGGTGATGCTAAGTGTTTTCATTGCAGATTATAATTCTAGTAAGATTCAGAGATGAACATAACTTGGCTAATCCTGATCAGATTTCAGAAAAAATAGATATACCAGACGTTAAACCGTACATAGTTCTTATGAAAGAAATGTATAACGAACATAATAATGTTTAAGGGTATGACAATTTAAGCGGTTTGACACAATAAATCAATATGATGGAGCATGTCATAATAATTAATGCCTTTGTTCCTTTTTCCGATGGGGGAAGTGCATATGGAAAAATGCCCAGTTCGTCATTGAGCAGGACGGAAATTTAACAAGTCAAGGTCATTTCTGTGTGACGGCGACCGTGACTCCAGGTGGCGAAACGATATCGATTTTCCATCGCCGTATATGATGACAGTCGTCCACGGCCGGGGATGCTCTATTGTCGGGGTCCCTTAACAGGACCAGTCATGCATGCCTCTCGCACAATGGCCAGGATCTCCGACCCGATTAACCCCCAACAACCACGTTATTAACATGAAAAAGTCATTAGAATAAAATAATGGGTAATTAAGTTGATTCATTGCGTATTCATGTATTCATTGGCCCGGGAGTGTTATCTCAAGCTGTAGCAGTTTATGTGATAACGGGAAAGTCTAGAATGATTTGAAAGGTTTTGTTTTCCAAGTATTACCACTTCGGATCTTCATTTGCCGTGTTAACATCAAAATCACCTCATGGAAACCGAATAACTGTAGAGTTTCTCTTTCCTACTTTCTATACTGTAGAAAAAATGTATTGTTAGGTGAAACTGGTTGAATACGACAAATTATCTAGGTTTTAAAATAAAAGATCGGTGCTCTAAAGGCCGTTGTACTATTTTTAAAATGTCCACGAATCTTAAAGAGAGTAACCAGATAGTCTCCTAAATGCATTAATGAAAAATGAATTGATTGAACATTACGCCACGTTTTAAATTAAACAAACCAAACAATCTGGTATCGATGTATTAAAACATAAAAACATCAGGGTTAATATCCTAAAATATAAGTATTGGCCAAGAAATATCAGAACAACTGTGTGATATTCGGAGATTTTGATTCTCAAATTCTCAAATACTAATACCATCAAATATCAAAACTATAACGTCGATTCCTTGAAAAATCAAAATACCAAAGCTTTGAATCAGAATACGTTGAAATACTAAAACCAAACTATCGATACTTTAAAAAATCCTTTCAAAAGTGTTGATACTCTGATATTTTGATATAAAAGCATCGAAAAGTATCGATACTTCGAAAAATTAAAATACAAATTCTCATTCAAAAAGTACTAATACCTAGACAGGTCGAAACAACAGGGTTGATATCCGAAAGATTTAAAAACAAGTATCAACATTTTGAAAAATCAAAACGTCAATGGATTTTGAATAAAAAATATCAGTACTTTTTAAACATTAAAACCAAAATATTGATATTATGAAATATCGAAAGGGCATCAGTACTTTTTATTCGTATTTTAATTTTTCGAAGTGTCGATACTTTAGGTTTGATATTTCAATCTATCGATATTTCCATGTATAAGATCTCAAGGTATGATGTTTTTGTTCGATATTTCAATGTATTCATATTTTTGAATGAAATTTATTTGTTATTGATTTTTCAAATTGTAGGTACTTTAATTTCAAAGTATCCACACTGTGTATTTTCGATATTTAATAATATCAATATTTTGGTTTTAATATTTCAACGTACTGATATTTTTTATTCAAAATCCATTGATGTTTTGATTTTTCAAGGTGTCGATACTTTTTTTTTTCAATACTTTGGATCTTCTTACTTTCATCTTTAGTCCTAGGCAATTTCAAATAGTTTAAAGCAAACTAATTAGCAAATTTGGTTTTTGAAAACCTCGTATGTAAGCACATTATATCATTTTGATAAAACTCTTTCACATTTTATTCTTTTAGATTTCACTGGAAGTTTTTCAAAAATATGAAATTCACAATCTCAAGGTGTTGGTTCGATATTTCAACGTATTAATACTTTTAAATGAAATTTATTGGTAATTGATTTTTCAAAATGTGGATGCACTGTGGTTTTGACACGAAAGTATCCACAATGTGATTAATTTTAATCGCACACAATTACCCATAAATTTCATTCAAAAGTATTATACATTGAAATATCGAACCAACACCTTGAGATTGTGAATTTCATATTTTTGAAAAACTTCCAGTGAAATCTAAAAGAATAAAATGTGAAAGAGTTTTATCAAAATGATATAATGTGCTTACATACGAGGTTTTATGCGATTACGCATATCCATTCACGCTAATAAATTACATTCACGCCAATAA
>CM077103.1:11819996-11834462 GCA_039619505.1 Cimex hemipterus | reverse complement strand
GATATGCGTAATCCCGCCCCGTGGAATATGCGTGTGTGACGTCTGGAGAGTAAAAGTAGTTATTAGCGAGAATGGAGTGGGTTCAACCCCACACCAAGGAATATCGAATACTCTGGGAGAGTGAATTTGATCAAACATCCATGTTTGAGGTAATGTTATAAAGTGGTATATATGTTTTGTATTTGACAACCTGAGGTAAAAACAAGATTCTAGGATATCAACCTAGTATACATAGGAAATCAGATCGAACGTTCAAATGGCTGCAGTTTAAAACGAAATACCTGCGAAAGAAAGGAAAAGGCGGAAAACAGGCAGAGGGCCGACGATGACCTCAGCGGTTTGTCGGCTCATAAACTTCCTTCTTTATTATGACTATAAAGTATATTTCTGTTTTGCTCAATTGTGATTATTTTTATGGCTGACATTGTTTAAGTTTTTATGTTGCAATAATTGTTTATATGTTTTCACAATTTCTACTGTTTTTGAACTGGATGCTATACCACTGTTTATTTTGAGAGAGTGGATGCGCATGAGTAAGCGTTTAAGGTTAGGTCAAGTAGCGTAAGGTTTGTATTATTTGGTTGTATGGTGAAATTGAGAAGGGTTATAATTAATTTTATGAATGACATTTTTTGAATGTGAACGTGAGATGCGGTCTGGTGTGATGTAGGTTTCAGAAAAACCTTTTTTTTTTATCGTGGCAACGTTTCGATTTTTATTGAGATCATCTTCAGGGCTCAAAGTGTTCGTCTTCTGTGTAGTTGTGACATTCTTCCGTATCGTGTTGAAACTAGGGCACTCACAAACGTTGAGCCCTGAAGATGATCTGAATAAAGATGATCGAAAGATTGAAACGTTGGCAAAATAAAGATTATATTTGAATGTTACACTATTTTAACATGGATATGACTAGTTGTTTAGTACATACATTTTTTGTGAGAAGATGCTTATGTGTTCGATTATGTTAAATTAGGAATAGTTAAGGTTATGAGAGGGTTAGGTAGGATTAGAGATGAGTTATGGCAGGCTTTGATTTCTTATCTTGACTCTATATTATAATTTTCCCTTTTTAAAAATATAGTTTCATTATGTTTCACTCTTAGATTAGCATTAATGATTATTTTTTTAAAAATATTCCTTTGAAACTGACGGAGACTGAAACCGTATTTGTGGGGAGAAAGTCTGTGTAAAAGAGGCGGATCAACTTCATAATCTTCTGTTTTCAGTTAATGAACTTGTTTAACCTCTCTCATTTATAACTTTGAAATCGGGAGCGTAAAGAACTTTGAAAAAAAAAATCCCCTCCTTACATTCAGGAGGCTTCACTTTCGAAAGCTACAGGTCAAAAGAGGCAGGGATCAAAGGACCTAAACGAAAAAGGTGTACTTCCATCATCCTGAGCCTTTTTATTCCATTTGGAAGAGCCTAAAAGGAAGAATAGAGAAAAATTATCAAAACCAATGTTTGGCAACGTATACAAACATTTAAGTGTTTTTTTTTTGTTTCTTACAATTATATTTTATGTTACTAAATTTGTTTGCCAATATCAGAATAAAAGCCATCTTGATATCTGAGAAATTAAATTTATTACTACGAAAAATGAATTCTGCTAAGAAGAAAAAACTATATACCACAATTTTTATATATTTGGAAATTTACATTGCAAAAGCGATGTGAATTAATTAAAAATCAGTAGATGGTTTCGTTTAACATCACCAAACCTCATGAAAACCTTAGCTGTTTTGATTACATTTCACCGATAGCACCCATCTTGACTATAAATGTAAATGATTGATGGTTTTAATGATTTTTACATACAAATGGTCATCGAAAGAAGTCACATACTTGATTTTTTGATTTATTCAAATATGTATTTATTATAAATATATCATATAAAATTTATCATATAAAAAAAGTAAAAATAAAAGTGGAGGTAAATGCATAATGCATATTATAAATAAAATAATAAATTTTGATATACGTTCTATTTTAAAGATGTACCTAAATAAAATTTGTCTATAAATTTTCACTAACTGATAATTAGTTGTTACGGTATTTATTACGGTAATAGTTTGTTGTAATTGACCTTTTTCGCATGATCAAAATTGAGCGGCATTAAAAACCAACCAGAACGTCACAGTGGCAGGTTCACTTTTAGCAATTCGTTTCGAAACATAAGTTCGTAACTCTTACTGATGATCGTTGAATGCTTGAAGGAAAGTTGAAAACTGAGATTAAGAACTTTTGATCGTTTAAAGTAGTTCAGTCAGTGGTCATGATTTATATTTCGCGGGTCAGTTGGGACTGCAGTGGATTGAAATAATGGGATTTAGTTTTAGAGTATACGTTTACATGGGTTTCTCGGTGTTTTTTCGACTATGAACAGCGGCGAATACGGCGATAAAAAACTGGTGATCGTCACTCTCAAATGGGTCATCACGAGTGCAGCTGCATCGGGGCGTCCACGTTCACGTTGAAGAAGCTCGACGAGCTGGACCGACCATCGCCGGTAACCAGAACCGTTGAAGAAACTCTACATCCACCTTCTCTGCAAATTGGAAGTACACGGCGTCCGATTTGAGCGAATTGATGATAGCGGGCCCGTTTGTCAAGAGGATCATGATGATGATTAACCGGCAACCGAATTTAAGTAGTCGATTTGTTGACTGTCTTCTGCTACGGCTGTATTTAAAACTTTCTTCAAGGCAACCGATCAAAGCATATTTTAGATTATATACTGTCGGATATAAACCCTGGCCGGTGTATAAAATTCAGGGACATGTTCAAACAAGGCAAAGAGGTTGGCTCTATGATCGACCCTAAAGACTTGCGAAATTTATTTAAAATAACATCTTGAATGATGGAACTTGTTCAAACTCACTTTTCAAAAAAATACCCTTACCACATTGTTCAACCATTTTCCCTCGAAAACTGCATATTATTAAACTCTAAATAACGTAATTACACAAACGTCAAACATGTAACAAGGCATGGTATAATAAAAAAAGTCCTCTCTCATTCCCGAATAGTTTTCCAGAATGTCTTTTAGACTGATAGTCCAACCGACGACACTACATCCCATCCGCTTTAAGGAATACAAGACTTTTAAAAATTTAATCCATTTTCGAAATGCATTGTCGCCCGACTAAATTGCCAACGACTTACCGGTACTTTTCCCAGCTATGTTCGAAACCTCTTCTTCCAAATAGATTTCCTCAATCCTCTGTGACAAGTACACTCTTTGTGATTGCATCTGAAATGATGTTTCAAACCTCGTGATATGTTTTTGAATCCACTTTTAGTACAGTTCCTTGGTGACAAATTTGATGTGGTGGGAAAGGAATACCCTTAATCTTCTTAATAATAATCTTCTATACCCACTTCCTTCCCCTCCACTTCAAAATCCAACATATATAAACATGAAACAGTAAAATCTCACTGGCACTCTCAACACGACATGGCACAATTACACAGAAGACAAACACTTTGAGTGAGTAGAAATACTTTGATGGAATATAAAATATAATTTTTTGCATTGTATAAATTCACTTTTCCAAATTCTATATGTATTTTCTAAATGTAAACTATGTTTGTAAATCCCAGGCCCTGAAGATGATCTCAATAAAAGATCGAAACGTTGGCCCGATAAAGAAAATGCTTTTCTGATACCTACATCACACCAGACCGCATCTCACGATATCTGAATAAGTATCCATTAACGGTCACTAATCTCTACACATTAAGCAGAAAACTAAGGTCAGAGGTATATAAAATTTAAATATTTGTTTTCAAACTATA
Organism: Cimex hemipterus; assembly: GCA_039619505.1. NCBI lineage: Eukaryota > Metazoa > Arthropoda > Insecta > Hemiptera > Cimicidae > Cimex > Cimex hemipterus. The sequence goes on along the minus strand of CM077103.1, from coordinate 11,830,664 downwards.
GTTTTTTAAAAATAAAAATATGATATGAAATATTTGATAATTCAGGTCAACAATCTACTTACCCTTATAAAGGCACAATAAAAAATAGAAAAGAACAGAATTGAAGATAACAAGTTTTATCCATCTCGGGGAATTATTTAGTCCTTTCAATTTTCAGTATCTAGATGGTAAATTGCAATCTTCAAAACTCGAGAAATGAAGTGTCGGTAGGCATTAAACGGGCTTTCAGTGCCTTTAATTAAATATAACCGGCGTACTGTCCATATTAGGAGCTATTGGCTGTTAGATAATATTCTGACATCCATTAGCTCAACATTTCTCTGTGCAATCAACTTCAAAGCCCGTTTTCTCGGCACATTTCCGGCTGGGTCATAATAATATAAAATGGATGTTAAAATTTGCAAATTCTAGTGGGATTTGTTTATCACCTTGTATGGTAGTGTGCTTTTTTCCCAAATGATTCCGAAATTAAACAAACCTTGCAGCAATCTCTCGTGAAGAAGGTGGAAGAGATGTTTTAACTAAATAAAAACGATTTTTTTCGTTGAAATGAGTCTTACATTTTTATATATTTAACATCTATTATGTTATAAATTATGCGAAATGATTTCCAATAATAAGAATAACAACCCATTTCATGCATAACATGATCATAAAATACAAAATATAATAATGTAACTGCTTGCTGTTTGTTGCTTTTCAAAAATGGTATCAGCCTTTAATATTATACTTTTATAATAAAAATCTTAGAGACGGTCAATTTAACAACAAACATTTAGTTTCATAGTTTATGAATATCTATGCTGTTCTTATGGTACGTTTAAGGTAGATAGGTATGCATATTGACTGTTACTCACTTTTAATTCATTTTTTTTAATGCAATAAATGTTATATTAGTTTTAATTTAATATTATGAATGCTTTTTGCCTGATGGAATTATTGGATTATATATGTAAATTTATTTTGTTCCTGGGCCATCTATCCGAGATGTTTCTAGTCATATACATTTCATCATTTTGTCCCTATTGTTATGCTACTGGTATAATTATGTGCATGTATAATTTTATACTAGGGGACATTAAACATTAACAAATAATTGTCACAGTAGCGCGAGTAGCGTCATGAACTATTACTGAAAGAAATTATTCGTTTGAAAAGTTTCATTTTGGCTTTAATAACTGGCGTTATCCACTTGGGTAATTACGCAACTAACGTTCCTCCTTTGGCTGATGGTACACATTTCAGAAGTCAGAATTAAGGTCGGGAGAAGCCAGGTAAAAACATGGAAGGGAAATGTCAACCGGACAGCATACTCTTTTATCTGATAATTTCCTCTAATGGCCGGCCTTCTTCCGATATCGTTAAGAAGGGACCTAAATCCCTCCTTTCCCAAATCTGAGGTCAGTCCAAGGCTGGTGTGCCGTCCCGAAAGTTTAGACATCAACCTTCTGGAAGCCATGGTGAAGATCAAAACGTCCAACCATTGTTAGTCATCGCAGAAGAGAATTGATGCGATTCCAGATCTACATAGACACTTCTGGACCCTTTTCAACTTCTTCTTTAATCCCTTAATCAGAATCCCTTCTTGGGCATGATGACGAATGGGTCAATATAGTTCCGATGTCTTTCTCATAAGCAAGAGAACTTGCAACGACGGATTACTTTGCGATAAAAGCTTAACCCCCCAGCAATGCTCTAAACATACAATGAGTTCGATTAGTCTTTACTTTTTAAGAAAAAATAAAGAAAAGACTGAAATGTTCATGTTCTGTTTTGGCATGCTGGAAATCAATTGTTAAAAATATTGGGTATTATTAATCGAGTACGAAACAAGAATGTTGGACATTTTTCGTCTTTGCATTCCTATTTATTAATTAAATTCAATCCAAAGGTCATTAATAAGTTCGTTCTGAAAAATAGTTTTTGCACGTTCTAAATGAACCTTGTCAATTCCCTTTATATTGTCAGCAGTGGTTCAATATCTTTTGTCATTTTGACGTTACGATTGAATGCAGTCCTTATTAGAGGAGATTAGAGGGGGATGTAATAACATGAGATGTTATTTCCCATTATCATCCCGATCCTCTGTAATTGGAACAATTGGACGAAACTACTCATCTATTTAAATGGCCCTTCTACCGGAAAGTTCTTAGAATCCGGAAATTTTCAAACCGTCGCGAAATTTCGAGAGGTTAATTTCGGAAAGGCTTCTTACAATCCCGAGCATGGGAGACGTTTTTTTGTTTCAACATCGATGCTTGCCGGTTCGGCAGTACGTGCGGTTTTGGAGGTAGGATGTTCTATATAAACCGGGTGGGTCACGTAACGCGTAACAAGCAATTTCAGCGTTAAATTGGGTCCCACCTGATGGCAAAAAACAAGTTTAAAGCACGAGACAAATTTTTCTTATGGTTTGACGATGGTTTTTTTGATCTGCCAGAGTTTCCTGTTTCCTTGCATTAATAAATAAAGCATACAAGCACCTCCACCATCGCACAATGATAAAAATCAATAATAAACAAACCAGGATCACCGAAAACGACCAATGGTTGACCACTTGGTGGTTGACTTTAAAGATGAGCATAACATTTTCAACGATCAATGGATAGAATACCAGCCATCACTTCTATCCAAACTAGTTGTGTCCTAAGCTTCCACTTATCCTAATTAACCGAAACAGCCGTATTCTGCCGGGTTAAAAATATGCTCGCATTCCCCTCGATCCATTCGGCCAACAGGAGGAAGAATCATGGTGCTGGAGTGACATGTTCCAGGCCCCTACGCGCCGAGTGCCAAGTCTACTTTCCCGTGATCGACCGTTCTATTCTCGTTCTCTCTGTGTGAGTCAGTGGGCTCATGCTCTTTGGACCAAGTTCAATCTTTTGGACCTTATTATTAGCGGGTTGAAGCCTTTGGAAAGCCCGATTACTGGAAGCGTACGCGAATAAACGGTAGAGCGTCGAAGACACTAGTGTACTCTTACCAAATTCTTCAGAAAGCAGATGAAGCCTTCTGAAGGAGGAAATTACGCCAAAACATTAAAATATTTTCAACCACTGTCAATTTTATTTACAATTCAATACATTTTATCCTATTTTGCTTTTAAAAAGTTAATAAATTAAAACCCTCACTTTATGACACCCAGATTACCATTTGGTTGTTTCTTTTAAAGACAAGATTAATATTTATTGTTTTAAATATTTACCATTAGACTTGATTAAAAATTTTGTCTCCTACCTCAACATTTTGTCATAACAACTAATTATTTAAAAAATGAGTAACCATGTACGATACAACAAAGGGTCATTAGTTTCAATGCATTCATTGTTCGTAATTTATGTAATCAGTCAAAATGATGGTTTATGTAAATGAACGCATTCCATTCCAGACTTCAACGGATAATTGTGTTATTTATTATTATTGAATGGGGGGGGAATGAAAAATGTTAATTGAACTATATCATCACCTTGCATGTGCGCGCGTTATAGCCAGAAATAAAGTTATTTTTGTGCATGACTTCTTTTGTTTGACGATCGGTCGCCTAGGTGAAAACCGTCCAAAAAATGACGTCTTGGAAATAACTTTAATTAGCATAATTAATTCGGGCGACCTTAAAAACGATAATTAACCTAAAACGAAGTTGTGAGTTTATGACTTTATCCGCCCTCTCCCAAAAAAGATCCATAGTGTACGTTTTAAATAAATTGGAGTCGGATATGTTTGAGCACGGAATATGCTTATCTACACAATAATCCTCTCGGTGTTCTCGTTTTATGAGTTTTTATTCTTTAATCCTTTAATTATAAGTAAAAACGTGAGTTTGTTTACGTGGACTCAGAAAAAAGTGTATATGCACGTTTTTTCAAGACAAAAAGATATAGAACATAAACTTCATTTAGGCGAAATGTTAAAAATATTTATATATGTGCTGGACACCTCATACTGAAAATTGTAAGATCAATCCAGTAATACTATAATTTACCAACAGTATTAAAAGTTTTGATGTTCAAAAATGTATAATTGGTTAGTTTTCACCGGACAAAACGTTCAAAATCAAAGCTTCGATAAATATCATTCAGATTAGATTTTCCTGTAGGAATGGTATTCATTTTTCAGAACCAGGTCGAGGTTATGTTTACAACCATTAATAGAGTCCATACAGACACGGAAAGTCGGTCAATTTTGAGCAATCAAAGAGTTTTATTGGCTGCAATGTTTGAGAAATTTAAAAAACGTCCAACAAAGGTTTTCTTGCCCTCTTGAATCCAAACTGACTAAAATTATGGCAAAGAACCACCAATAACGTAAACATATTTTTTTATCATTAGAAAACCTACGAATTTGTCCGTACATCTGCTTTTGGGTCAAAACCAGCGTAGATGACTCGTTTGTAGAGAAAGGTTGCTCGGTGTGTTACATCGGAAAGTGCAATGCCTTGGCTACTTACAGGGAGCGAGTTAACATGAGCCCTTTCCTGATTATATATCCTGCATGTATGCATACACTTCACCCCCCATGTAAGACATATGTGTTTATTAACATTATAAATATGTAATAATTAAATTATCATGAGTATATCATAGTGCCAAAGACAAAATATCGTGTACGCTATTAGTCGTAACAGCGAGCGAAGGCTGAAATGGCTTCACTGGTTTGTATTTGTGGTAGATTTAGACAGCCCGTTCCAATGAAGATACCTCCCTAATTTCTTGAAATTTAGTACGAGGCGAGGTTAAAACTCGGGCGCATACTTTTGGGCCAAAGCCCACGTATGAATCGGCACTCACGAGGTTGCTCGACGTGTACCACCTAATTGAACGGGGCAATTTCTTGGCTCCATATAGAGTGCTCTCTAGGCACGATCGGGGTTAGTAGCCAAGACAGTATATCTGATAGGACTCATAAAGAGCGTTGGGCGCATGTAAACATAAAGCCGAAGAAATAGCAAGGAGGTTCCTTCTAGAAAAAGGACTCGTTCAGGAATGGGGAATGCAACAGAAAAACAGATTCACGATTAAAAATGGGCGCATCGTTTCGGGATTATGGACTCGGAGGACAATCCTGTAGGAACTAAAGATTTCGCAGAGACATGGTAGTGTACACTGATGGCAGCTCTATGGACAATCCTTGAAAAATTATAACAGGGAGCCAGTATCGACTTGGCCATCAACAAGCAACCAGACAGAACAGCTGACAGTATTATAAGTTATACGTGCAACTGCCTCAAGGTCCAAATAATTAATTTGAAGAAAAGAAAACGCACTGCATTGCTAAATAATATTCTATTCTGCCATTGCTGAAAGGGGTGAGACAAATTTTGGCTGACGTACATAAAACTCAAGATTCGAATTGGTTTGTTAGAGTATACGTAGGGCTTTTTGGGAAACGAAAGAACAGACATTTTAGCCAAAGAAGCTTCCCACATTCCTCAATCTTAACTCAGTTGCACGCAGCTGTGACGTTGGCCGCCGAGAATGGGACCATGAACGTCTTCTCAAAATGGAGCTCATGCAAAAGAGTTCTTTCAAGTTATTATTTATCGAAAGTTGTCTTCCATTAATGTCACATATAGACCCAGGATATAATCTGAACAAGGTGCAGTTACCTTTGTCTATCATGAAAGGTCTGACTTGGAATCTTTTTCACGACAAACGCTCCAGGATAACACACAAACAAACGACGGCTTGAATAAATTTTAATAAAGCCTATAAGTACTAGAAAAAATCTTGAAACTCCCTTTTATGTGTCTTATGAAAATATCTATAGAAAACTAAATATTAAAAAATAAAACTTTTCCAACGATTAACTCTCAAATCCGAAACTCTCTTATCTAGGAAATCCTTCCATCTCTCCTTGTCATCTAAAGAGGTGATGACCGCAACGCAGTGCCAGTGGTAGTGACAAAAGTAATGTCATTTAATAAGAAACTGGAGAAAATTAAATAGACAATGCAGAGTACTAGTGGTTTTTTTCATAGAAGGTAGTTGTACTTAAATAGAATATTGTTTGATTAGTCGACTTTATTGTGTTCAGGTCTAAACACAAATTTTGACCAAAATTAAACCTCAATATAATCCATATTCTGCCTGTTCCAATCATTAGAAAAATTTTTTAACTTATAATTATGTTATTTGTATTGATTTGAGGTAGTTTACAATAGTAAAGCTGGAAGTTCACTGACAAGTCTAACATTTTTCAAACAAAAAATATGACAAAATTCGGATCCAATCTTCCATTTTTGCTTGGCGTTTGGGCAATGGTTTTATTCGGCAGACACACCAACATTGAGATAATTACATGATAACAAGTAGGACACCCTGCATTATGAACGTTACTAACAAACTGGGGAAAACGACTGCCCTGAACTTTAATATCCGAAAATTAATTATTAGCTTCCATGCCGTGCCCCTTCTCCCATTTACCAGGACAAATAATGCAATAGGATGTAGTAATGAAAAGGCTGAGTGCGCAATGTATCGCAGTAAGTAGAAGCAGGTGTACTTAACTCCGTAATTTATCTTTTAAATGGTTTGTCCCGGTGTAATCGCGTCTACTTGTTATTGTCAGTATAAACGTGACGTACCATTGTTGTTCGAAAGCACTGCCCATTGATAATATCAGAATAAAAAATTTCTAGCTATTATATTCTGACTGCCGAGGTAGTATTACGAGGACGAGGAGATTGAGCGATAAATGATAATCGATATCATTGCTGTCAATGTAAATCATATTTATTTTAGTAAATGTTCTACGATATATGATAGATGCCCCCTGGTCAGTTTGCAATAGTGACACAAAGATATGATCATCCCGCACATCGGCACTGAGATCACACCGTATGCTTTTACCTACCTAACTATTTGAGTTAGTTAAAAACTTACGAGGTGAACTCAGTTAGACAAACTGTGACGCTCATGAGTGGGCTAAAGTGTAGTTTATTACTAAATTAGCCATTGCAAAATTAACAGGGCTCATTTGGCCAGTTTTAATAAATAAAATTAAAACGATTAGAAATGATTGATCATTATTCCTTTAAAAATCAATTTATTAACAACTCGTCACTTTAACAAGTTCGCGTAATCTCGCTTGTTCATAGGCATTTCTAAGTTCCTCGCTGATTTACTAAAACGGAAACCAGCGACTATAGGTGGACCCAGTAAAATGCTACATGCCACCATTTTGATAACTTAGCTGACATTCTTTTTTAAAATTTCTTAATTTTAATAAAACTTTTAATTCAATTAGAAAAATTTTACATTTATGTTTGCAAAGACAAGGCATATTAAAGATTAGTATTACCATTTTTAATTGAGATGAAAAAGTCAGTATCATGAGCGAGATTCTCACCAACGGCCGTCAGCTAGATACCCTACTACACTACCACGGAAATTAGTGTCCGAGTGGATTGAACTCACGATAGCTCAGGTGATACTGACTTTTTCATCTCAACTAAGAACCTTAATTTATTGAAATATATTAATTGGCCAAGGGGACCAACAAAACTAGCGAATTTCACTAAAGCTCTCCATCGTCATTTCATTTGTCGCCGAGAATCAAATAGATTACACGACATTTGAAAAATGGTAAAAAGGAGGGAAAATTCAAAAGGCGGGGTTGAGATGGGAAGTAGGTGTCCGAGTGGATCGAGGTCACGATAGCTCAAGTGGTAGTGGCGTATCTAGCCAAAGGTTGTGGGTTCGAATCCCGCTCGAGACACTGACTTTTTTATCTCAATTAAAAAGCTTAATTAATTGAAAGATATTAATTGGTTAAGCGAACGACGAAAACTTGTGCAGTTAGTATTAACCAATATAAACAAGGCTTTCGATTGAACAAGGAATATTTCAATTCAACAATTTTTCAAAACTTTACAAAAACTAATTGAAAGACTGGTCCAAAACTCAGATGATTTCTTTTAATTTCTCTTCTAAAACTACAACTCCATCAAATCATAGATTATACAGGATTGATTGAAAGGACCCTCCCCAGTAAACGATATCTGACGTGATAGGGACGACAAACTGGAATAAAAGCTTTTGAATTTTTTACGAATATGCTGTGAGTCATAGGTCGAGCTCTAGTACCCAGTACCCTCTGAGCTATCAAGTATCGGCTCCAATCAATCAAAGTCCATTCAATTCCAGGAGCAAGGGAGGTATAATGTGATGAGGGGGGTCCGAAAAATTCCGATAACACTGCCAAGCGAAATCGCTGTTAACAGCAGACAAATTGATTGTACTTTAGGTAGAATGTAAAAATATGGGTCTACAGAAACGCTATTTAACCAAGTTTTCTAGGGCAAAATTAAAATCATAATACCGAAGGTTCATGCCAAACTCGAAATGTAAAATCTGAATAATTTACTGTTTATCATCCTCCTCACCTAGTCAAAACAATAGCCACGTGTCGAACAATGAAGAAAAGACAAAAATTCAATAAAACAGTCAAAATGTGTAAACACATGTCTGAAGAGAAGGTGACACGATTTCCAAGGATATTTATTTTAGGGAGCAACTTCTAGAACAATTATTAAAATTGATGTTTACAGGAAAACGCCAATTAAATAATTTTTGAACTGTTGAGATTTCTTTTAGAACAGATAATCATTATTATCTACCCAAATTTATTGTTTCAACAAGCCTACCTCTAAATATGAGCAAAACCTGTTCTCATATTTATATTCTTATGTAACATAGCATACCAGCTGTTATATTTTTAAATTTTGGCAATATTACAGTTATGGGTACAATATAAATAACTAATACAAATATAAATACCCAAGAAGAATTTGAGAAAGACAATAAATTAATTGTGATACCAGACCCATTGGGAGAAAAATGTTTCACAGAGTAAACTATTATTGTTTTATTTTGTTCTATCACTTCCCAACCTACATTTTATTAATTATTAACTTTTAATGTAATGAATTTTGACGATATTAATCCAGGTGGATGTAAATTTTCTCAAATTGTAAACTGTTGTTTGTTTTCAGAAAAGAAATGTATTGCGGTCTGTGGGTATCATTTGGTCTTTCTGAATCTCAGTAGCAAGAACAAGACGTTTATGTTCTGTACTGGGTTGGTTCCAATCAGTCATATTTTTCCTTGCGATTTGTATCTTTTAATGTGTTTAAATCATGAGTGTAAGATGTTTTCGATTACTTTCACTAGTTAATTTGTCTTGTATTTGCATTATTGTATGGTTTTCAACCCTAACCAACAACCGCAGAAGGCGAGAAAACGAAACGCGACTGACTGACAGAAAACAAATAGGATAGTCAGACAAAATGATCGGTTTCGTCCGAACTGCGAAATCAACGAACTTGTGGTCGGTGTAAAATTTTTGGAAATAAATTTATTTAGTGAATTATTCATACAGGTCTTTCATCTGAAATGAGTGACTCTTTGGAAAAGGGCCTTCACGTTTGTATTAACCGACGTGTTGTCGTTTTATCCCCAGGATAATCAAAATTGTTCACCATTGTGCTGAAGGAGTGAATTCGACCAGGGCGGACTCGTCCTTCACCCTACAACTCAAAAATACGAGTGCACTCCTTGCGATTAAAAGCACACTCTGGCAGATGAAAGCGTACGGCCTTTGACAAAAAGAGGAAAAATTCTTGGTCACATTCAACGTTCAAAAATGTCGTGATCAAAGACTTTTTTTTCAACTTTTTTCTATAGAAGTAAAGACTCTAAGTTGTAGATTTTACATTTAGAAAATTATGCGAGGTAAGAGGAATGAAATAGTACACGCTTGATTAAATCTGGGTTGTAATTTTGTTTGTAATTCATATTGTAATTGAAAATATAAAACTTGGCTTCTACGTCTATCGTTAAAAATGTTATTTTAAAATTCAGTACCCCTTTAATTTTCAAGATTTTAGCTGCAGTTAAGTATTTTGTGCAATTGAATGCGCGTCTAGTTCAATAAGCAGATTAACTCGTCAAGAAATGAAAATCTGCCAGTTTCAATTAGCCTAGATAAAGCTAATGCTCGCAACTCTTGGATAAACGAAGGAAGGTTAATGGATTCAAAATATCACGGGAGAAAGATAACGCTAAACCTTAATGAGCTCGTGAATTTTATGCGGTGTAATCTTCAACGGGTGTAGACAGAAATCTTCTGGTAAATGTTGACTGTCAATTAAATTTATGACTCCAGGCTTCGAAAACATTTGCCAAGTCAACTCGACCGATTCTCTTTTTGACTTGGGATGGAAAATATGTGAGATTATTTTATTTTCGTTGCCAGGCAACTTGAACTCAGCGGTTTCGACGACTAACACCTTGTCGACGGGAGGGTTATCATAATCGATCATCTCGGGTCCGTGTATTTTCGCCGTGGTTAAAAAAGTGAGAAAAAACAGGATAGAAATAATCAATTCTTAACAAACCACTGTCAAGAGATTACAGACTTATATCCAATATCTCTGACATTGTGTAGGATAGAGAAGAAGAGGAGATAGATAGATAGAGAGAGGGGGAGAGAGAGAAAGAGAAAGAGTGAAAGAGAGAGAGAGATGATATAATGATAGATAGATAATAATGAAAATGATACAAAAGAAGAAAGAGAAGAAGATAGATAGGTAGATAGTACCTAGTAGATAGATAGATAGGAGAGAGAGAGAGAGAGAGAGAGAGAGAGAGAGAGAGAGAGAGAGAGAGA
>CM077103.1:11796073-11817912 GCA_039619505.1 Cimex hemipterus | reverse complement strand
GAGAGAGAGAGAGAGAGAGAGAGAGAGAGAGAGAGAGACAGAGAGAGACAGAGAGAGAGGGGGGAGAGAGAGAGAGAATGAGAGGAAAGAGGGGAAAATATGAAAATAATATACAAGAAGAAAGAACGAACAGCAAAATGAAAGAGAGGTGAAAATCATACCCAAGAAGAGAGAGAGTGAGATTGATAGATAAGTGCATAGAAACAGATAAATAATAGATTGGTGGATAGATAGATAAAGAACGGGAGAGGGAGTGAGAGAGAGATGAAAATATGAACATCAAAAAGAAAGGAGAGATAATGTAGAAATGATGAGGAAAGAGAAATAAGATATAGATGATGATGAGAGTGAAATAGATAGATAGATAGAGAAAGAGTGTATGTGTGTGTATGAGAGAGAGATAGAGAGAGAGAGAGAGAGAGAGAGAGAGAGAGAGAGAGAGAGAGAGAGAGTTGTAGGGAATGAGGGAGACATTTAATAAAGATCGCTAGAACAGCTAATAATCTTAGAAAATGTGTCTTTACGTATTATCAAGTAGCATCAATCAATTCTGACACAATTCATGCAATGTGTGGTCTTATTTCAGTTGTTATATAATTCAGATTAATTAGATTTGGTCCGCCAATTCTCGCAGGTGGTAACGTGACTGACTCATTTCCCCTCAGATGGTTATCTGTATGTAGAAATACGTCAATGTGTTTAAATGTACGATTCTAGTTGATAATCTAACTGGTGACAAGTAGGTTGTTTGCTCATTGTCAGCTCTAGACGTCACGGGGATGTAAATTGGCTCGATGGAAGTAATGATTTGAATTCATTCAATCTGGCCGAAAATCATCCTACAATAAAGAAACGGCGAGATTGAGAGGGAGGCCTTCGGTTGTAGACAATTTTCTACATTTTATATCAACAGCCTAGAGTGATTAAAAATGCCGAAATTTTGAGATTTTGAATATAAGATATACAACTGTAAAATTAACTAGACTAATAAATATTATGGAAATAGTACAATAGCTGACTTGTATAGTTGTGAGTGGATACGACAACGGATAAACAAAGACACTCACTATCACGTTGGATGAGATGGCAAGGCCATGGTGATTATCAAGAAGTGATCCTGCAACAAGCTACTACTATTACTACTACTAAGGGGGTACTAAGGGACACGAACAGGGAGTGAAAGGTGAAATTGCCATGTCTGGATTTTATCCTTGTGAAGGGAGACGACATTAGATATATAGAAAGATGGGTTACCTAGTTTCTTCTCAGTTTAATATGGGGTTCCAAGAAATTGTCAATTTATTGACCTCTGGTAGACAGTCATATGGAAGGAGCACTGTTGGGTGAACTGGAAGGTGCAACATTTTGCTCAAAGGTGGTAGGGTGAAGCTAATAACAGCGTACAGCAAGTACAGGTACATTGTAATGAGACCCGATCGGATGTGACGACGAGGAAAATATCAGTCTGCTTTTTCGCAACATATTCTATCTATAGCTGAACTATAGAACCAAATTGAACATCCGGGATTTTAAAAACTAATTTCGATGTTAAATCTAAACATTTTTAAAAAAATTCAATTTTGTGGTAAAAATTGTTTAAATCTAGAACGTTGGTAATTTGCATGTAGAGGTCAAATCTTCATTGAGGTCCTTGTTAGGTGAAAAAAAAAAGTTTGGATCACCAAGCTTTCGGCAACATTATGTTGCCATCATCACGGCCTATTTATTGCGAAAAGATATTCATAATTAATCTATTTGGTGATTGATCAGCCTTCTCAGTTTAGAAATGTGTAGAGATTAGTGACCGTTTGTAGATAATTGTTCAGATATCGAGAGATGCGGTCTGCTGTGATGTAGGTATCAGAAAAACATTTTAACACTTTTCACTTCACAGAAAAGCACTTTCAACACGACACGCAAGAATGGCACAATTACAAGACAAACACTTTGAGCCCTGAAGATGATCTCAACAAAAGATCGAAACGTTGGCACGATAAAGAAAATGTTTTTGTGATACCTACAACACACCAGACCGCATCTCACGATATCTGAACAAATTCTCAGTTTAAATATGTTTTTATTTCCAAAAGGTAGATCAGGCCTCTTCCCCAATCTACATCTTGTAAAGAAAAACATATATAATTAATGTAATCCTAACAATCAACAATTAAACCAACACTACATCCTTTTCCAAAGAGGGAAGAAAATATCTATAAAAAATCTTCTCCCTTGGGAAAAATATGCAGTATTGTTTTTAATTGTTGAGTGTTATAATTTTATTAACTATTTGTATTTTTTCGCAATAAATCGGCCCTGATGATGGCAACATAAAGTTGCCGAATGCTTGGTGGTACAAATATTTTTGCCTTTTTTCACCTAACAAGGACCTCGAAGATTTGAAGTCTACATTGATTATCTGCATTTCGATCTACAAACATCATTTCTTCAGTTGGTAATTTTTTTAAATTCCCTAACCATCTCTAAACACTCCAATTTATTTGTATGCAATATATTTCAGTTGCTAATGCATTTCGGTCCACATACCTTTGGTGTATTTAGTTTAAAAAATTACTAACAATCTAAATTAAATATATTTTACCACCAAATTCAAATAATTAAAAAATAAAATTTGACTAATTTAGAAGTTTTCAACAAAAAATATTTACATATATACAAATCAAAGTTCGTCAATTCTGATGTTATTTGCTACATTTATATATAAAAGGTCAATTAAACGAAAAACCACACATACCAGCACTGTCTTTACACATAGAATGATGTAGATCAGAATTTTCAGAAACGACCTACTAAAGTTTATATTATGAATTTCTTCGTGGGATGATGAAACTGTAGTTTGGCTTTTCCGGAGTTTTTTACTTAACCTATCTTTACTAGTTTCCACTAAAGATAACGGGCAAAGTACGAACGAAACTACGCAACCTGTGCCGGTTATTTAAAGAAAAGCTCGTTTGTAAGTATGTCCGTTTTGAATGCATGGCCGCTGGATTCGAACCCGGGACCTTTACGTTACATGATGAGCGCCGTGCCAACGCCTAAACTGTTGCGGCTACCGGCGCCCATAAATAGAAAACTAGAAAATATTATAGTTTAAAAAAAGTACAACTTAAAAACCTTCTGTAAATTGATATTGTACACAACAGACTTGGAAAATAAAATATTCAATAACGACGAATTCTACCAATAGGTATATGTAATATCATATCTCATCACAATGATCAGACTATGTGGGTGACGGTAATCATTGACGTGTGTTTTATGACAAAGAAATCAAGAAACTAACTCCCCGCGGTGAGGAGTCAGTGGTGATGAGAAATTGAAAACCGACAGCAGATTTTCACAGTCTTTGTCGATATTATTCGGACGAGGAATTGATAAGAGATTCAGTGACTCAGTTATGATGATTCGGTCAAAACTTTTCCATAGAAATTATGAAGGGGAAACTCTGGATAACGTTGAATTCCTTATCACGATGCCATATCAGAAGCGGTGAAAGAGGCAGGAGAGTGCAACGTTCTGGGAGCAGACGGATGTTTAGAAAAGCGTGAGTCAAGTAGATAAGTGTTCTGTTTCGATTCGTGGAAATTGTGACCAAAAACCGAGAATTATTGAGGGCCGTTTCAGTCTCGCGCATTATAATCAGTAGACTGACAAATATTAGCACTTGTACTGGATAAGATAAGAGATAGAGGGCAAACAGCACGATAAGAGGACTGGGCTGAAAAGATCCGCGTGTTTGTTGGCTTAAGAATTTAGGATTAGGTTTTTTCTTTTTTTTTCTTTTTATAAATGGTTATACCTCAATTCGGGTGTTTTGCTCTATAAACTGAAGGCCGCTCTTTTACGATACCCCGGACGTTTATTCCCTTTGTAAATACGATAGAAACCGATGGACCGAAAAATAATGTGTAGACAATTAGTTTATCGAACGGGTAAAAACGGCTTTGCACGGCACCCAGACGGATTGGAAACTTGGTGGTAATTGTTTTTCTCCCTCCCTTCGCCTTGGGGCTTATCCCGCTACCTGGCATCTCGATGCCGGTTGGAATATGGAAAAAGGTTGATATAGAAAATAAATCAGGCTTAGCTATAAACAATTATTAATAATTAACCTCAATTAAAGATTAATCAACCTGTCTTTTTCGATATCGATGCCACTTAAAAATTTTAAATAGATCAAAAATTACCATTTTTCATTTTATAAGGTGATTTTCTTTCCCTAATCTAAATTATATTCATTTCTCGTTGAAAAATCAACTAATATGTGTACTCTCAAAGTATTGGCAATAATGCTGATTGAGCAAACTTCATGTTTACAACATTACTTTAAAAAAACGCTTTACTTGGCATTAACAGATTTACTTTTTCAACATTGCAAGTTGACCAGGAGAAACAGAGGTTCAAAACTCTCACCAAACAGACGAAAAATTGTTTGTTATTTTGGTTGATGACATGGTATATTTTAATTTAACTTATCTTTCATATAACCTAGAACGTTATTAAATGTGAATTCAATTTTTGAATGTAACTTATAGTAGTAATGAAACATGAGTTGATTAAAACAAATTCATAACATCAATATTAACTGAAAACTCGTTTTATGTTAAATTTGAGTTGAAAGTTACTCAATGCGATTTTAGACAATACTGGGCATAAATACGCCGATTTAAAAAAAAAATTGTATTTCTTTTGGACTTCCCGTATGGAACAATAAATCTGTTAGTGACTCGTTTTCCGTCGATCTTTAATGAAAAAAGGACACTGAGTGATCAACGAGGAAGGTGAGGGGATTAGAAAGATGGAGGGAGGCAAAAAGTTGGCAGAATTTATTGATTGAATAAGTAGACTGCAACTACTAGCGCAATGTAAATTTAATAAATTTGTATAATCAGAGAAATGAAAACTTTATAAACGAGTGCCGGCACTCTCAACGCAACAATGGCACCATTGCGCAGAAGACAAACAATTTGAGCCCTGAAGATGATCTCAATAAAGATCGAAACGTCGGCACGATAAAGAAAATATTTTTCTGAAACCTTCATCACACGAGACTGTAGCTGAATATTTCTAAATAATAATTTTAAATGAAAACTTTTAATTTATATGCAAAAACAAACGATTTATAAATTTCTATATACCGTGTAAAGTTTAAAACGATAATTAGATAAAACAATATATTATACTATCAAGATTAATTTGAATAATTAAATAACATTGTTTTCTAAATTGTTAAAGGTAATATTTTACTT
This sequence comes from Cimex hemipterus, assembly GCA_039619505.1. Classification (NCBI taxonomy): domain Eukaryota; kingdom Metazoa; phylum Arthropoda; class Insecta; order Hemiptera; family Cimicidae; genus Cimex; species Cimex hemipterus. Next base: position 11,812,645 of record CM077103.1, on the reverse strand, counting down.
TCAACAGTTTTTATTGGTAACATATACTGAACGGGAGTAGGCAAAATGATTTTTTTTTTTAGATTTTCTGTGTCTCTCAGAGAATCTTTACGCTAGAAACTTGATCATTATTATTCCAATAGGCCACATCGGGTGTACCTACGAACACTTTTGGTAAGGGAGATGTCTCGTAGGTTTCTATCACAGAATTGAAGAGTGTGATATAACAATTGTGCTTGAAAGCAACGACATTTTTGGCTTTCAGTTCAGATTTCTGGAGGAACGTGTATCTTCCACTGTATGCATATAATTATTCGGAGATTGTGAGATGGGGTCTAGTGTAACGTAGATTTAAGAAAAACATTTTCTTTATCGTGCCAACGTTTCTTTATTAAGATCATCTTCAGAGCCTGGGTTTTAAAAAGCAGGTAGGATCTTCATGGAAAGGCAAATTCAGTTGTTAGTAGTTCCTACCAAGGTTTTGGGGCAAAACAAGTTTAATTAAGCCTATAAATTGACATAATTAAATTTCTAACAGGCAATTTAAAATTTCTTTGAAGACTTAGTCCCAATATTGCCAAGGACTGTCGCATACTTTTTATGTAATGTTTTAGTTTCCGTTAACTGTATTGCTTGATTGAGTGTATTTATCAGCGTGAATGTCTAGTGTGAGAGGGCCTGTAACGGAATATTGAGTACTTAATAGACCAAGTTATATTTGTTTATAAGATTATGGAAAAATATCGAGTGCTCTTTTGGTTAAATGATCTTGTATAGAAAATTATTCATTCAAGAAAAAACAAGTGCATGCTTAGGTTCAAAATGGTATAGGTTAGGAGCTTAAATGACCTGACGGTTGATTGAAATGATTAACGATGTCACAGTATTTTTGAGAACATAAACTGTTGTAAACAATTTTGTTTTAGGCTGCCTACTTTAACATTTTGTCGAAGGAATGATGGTTCACGATTTCTGGAGTGGTTGAAGTATCTGTGTTTGATATTGAGTGGTATGTGCCTATCCTGCTTGAAGACCTCTTTGTCCAGTGTCAACAATACCTCATTTCTACTATTGTTGAAACAGGTGCAACTCCCTCGTGAGAAAAAGTGACGAATACGGCCAAATGTCGTTTTTATCGTCATTATCGGTTTTCACTTATCGCATCTCTGACCTTATGTTTTCCTGGGCGTTTTCTTTTGCATTTCGGCAAATGTTGAAGCTGGTTGGTTGCCGAGGAGAAAAACTTGTCTTTCCCGCTCGACTTGAAAGACGCTTATTTCCACAACTGTATTAAGCAGGCGGAAAATGAGCGTGTTTTTTTTTAACTGGCTAATTATAGATGAAGCACTGAAAACAAAGTTCGGTGAACTTTTTATGGGCTGGTCAAAATCCTCCTTGTTAACACCTTAAACTCTATTCGTATATTTATCATTTAATTGGGTGTATTACTGTCGGGGAGAATTATAATGTTAGATTCGCCTCGCCGAGTCTTTTATGAGCGAAGAAAACTATGTCAGGAAAATTCCCGAAACGCATCCTTTGTACTTTAGACCGCTTGGCACGAATATGAATCATAGTCGTATGATTCATGACCACTTGTTGGTTAACTACCGTGAGGAATAACGTGAACGTTGTGAATTTTAATTTGATCCAGAATATTCCGACAATAGTTATAATTTCATATATTAAAGGGACTAATTCCTACGAGAAGCTCTAAAAAAATGTTCAAAAATCAATGTGAAAAGCCTGTTTTTATATATTGGTAATGTGTTTTGCATCTGCTTCTTAGTCTTCCTAATTTATTTTTGATAGTATAAAAACAAAAGTGAAATTTCTTGTTAAACTATGTTTCCTTTGCTTTTTTTTATAAATGGATTTTACGCCCAAATACAAATCAGGGTTGAGACAAACCAGTTATCTTATATAATTATTCGGAAATCGTGAGATGCGGTCGGGTGTGATGTAGGTTTCAGAAAAATCATTTTCTCTATCGTGCCAACGTTTAGATCTTTATTGAGATCATCTTCCCCGCCTGGAATTTCGACCACATCTCACGATTTCCGAATAATCATGGACTAACCGTCACTAATCACCACACATTTTATATATATTTTTTTATACAAAAGTAAGTTGTGGCCAAGTGTTAAACAGCCAAGTATTAAGTAAGTTTTGCAAGGTGTCGTTGATATGGAGACAGAAAAACATTAAAGAGCAATGCTTTATGGTCAATATGGACATTGAGAGAAGTCCAGTACTTCTACTTATAAGCATCTCAATTCCCAGTGCAGAAAAATTAACGGTAAACCGGATTTGCCCACAGCTAGATAGGATTTTACATTGCGAAGAGTGCACCTATATTTAAACTTTGAGCCTCACTAAATTACAGCAGACGCTACGGAACTTATTACTCTTTGCAATATAAAAGCTAGAGAAACTACTTTTCATTTCTTGCTGCAGGTAATGTTATCACCGAATTTCGTCAGCGAATATTTCAAGAAAAATCATTTATGATGATGTTATTGCATTTTTGAATAATAGGGAATAGAACAAGCTACTTCTATTGTGCAGTCAGTCGCATGAAAAACGTATGCTTTAAGAAGTCAGATGTATTACGTTTTATTTTTCAGTTTCTATTTTTAATATTTTCTCATTACTACACCTATAGGTGGTTAAACAAGTGTCGTAAACATTTTTATTTAAGCAAAATGTAAATATACACCAATAAAAATATTTTTCATTCATTCGAGGATATTTCTGTATTTTATAGCTAAAAAATATTTTACAATGAATCATTTCTTTAAAAAGTTTTTTGTTCCACCCTGGAGTGTAGGCTGACATTTAAACTCACAAACTTAAAATTCACCAACAACTTTAATTTTATTCTGTAATATTGTAGTGGCTTCCATTCCGTTTTCCTTAATTCTCATTAATTTTCCTTGCGTTTTATATTCCTCTTCCTTCTGTACCATGTGTTTCCCTTGGCAGTTGCATGTTATCGTGTATATGTTTTTTTTTGTGTGTGTGTTATTCTCTTGTGGAAGTTTTTTCTTACGGTTAGTGACCGTTAATCGATAATTATTCTGATATCGGGAGATGTGGTCTGGTGTGATGTAGGTTTCAGAAAAACATTTTCTTTATGCGTGTTTTGTTGAGAGTGCCCATGGGCACACAAGTACACAGAAGACAAAGACTTTGGGACCTGAAGACGACCTCAATAAAAGATTGAAACGTCGGCACGATAAAGAAAATGATTTTCTGAAACCTACATCACATAATATCAATATATACACATACAATATCAATATACACATCAATAACCAGACCACATCTCACGATATCTGAATAGTTTTATCTTATTTTCTTATCATCGTCTTCCAGTTGTGTTTGCTATTTTTAATTTACTTTTTATGCCTAATATGCTAAAAATTACACTTTAGTCTTACCTACAAGGTATCTTTTGGTTTTTGTTATTTTATTGGCAGTATGTATGTCGCAGCCGTTATAGGGTGCTTGGTGATGTTTTGAAGGGTGGGTACTTCTCGTTTATTCGTAGTACCATTTTTAATCTGTACTCATGTTTCGTATACGTGATCGAAACTTCGTTCGGGTGGCACTGAAATACGATTTTTTTTCCTGCATCCACTATGTCAGTATTGCCATAACACCCTGTGTAGAGGAAAGATCATATGTGTAGAACAGGAAGGATGTGGAAGCCAGAACACACCCTTGAGATACACCTACTTTTTTCCCTTTAACTCACAGCAATCAACGCCTGGCTTTACGCTGAATGATCCTCTTGGCATGTATGACGAATGATGGCTTGTTCACATCTTCTTCAGTTTCTATATCTACATTTTATTGTATATTAGGGTCCGCCTCAAACGTACAACGTTGTATGTCTTGGTGAGAAAAATTGTTGATTAAACTTGAAATTTATAAAATGTAACGGTACTTATTCGATAGGATAAAATTTTGTTAAATTTCTTAAATATGTCAGCCTTAAATATGTCTATTCGTTAAAAGAAAATTGTTTTTGTTAATTTTTTTTTCAAACAAAAAAGTATTCCCTATTCTTTTTAGTCTGTATGTAGTATAGAGTGATTTATGTCGATATTCATCCCGCAATTAGTTCCCTGGTCTAAATTCCCATCTGTTCGCCGTCCTTTATTTATGCAATATAATTAATTTTCCATTGAAGCTGCGGGGAAAATGAAAGCGGCCGGGAGTTGAAAACGGGGAAAACGCATGTAATTGATTTGATCCAGCCATCCAAAGGCGTTTTATACAAGGCTAAACAGTTAGCCCTTTCACTCACTTTTGTCGGATACAAAAGGACTATTGTATCGATATTTGGCAGCTTTTAATGAAAAAGCTCGCCGTCCTGCCGTGTGCAACCTTTTGCGGGAACGCTAAACTATTCCCTGCTTCCTTTTTTTAAAACAGAATACACTACTGAGTATGCAAATGAATTTTTTTGTCACTTTAATGCACACTAAGTAAAACCGTTTGTAAAGTATTTATACAGTAAATCATTTAACACGTTAAAAATGCATTATAAATAAAACATCATTTCTCTAATGAAACTTAAACCTTTGTATTATTACATTTACTAAAGTTTCTCTTACAACTCAAAAACATAAATATAAAACAGTCATTACGGAATTTAATTTGAATATTGTTACAATGAAATTTATTACTTTTTAAATCAAAAACACTTGTTCGTTTTCCTTACGATAAACTACCACCCACAACAACCTTGTGCTCGATATAATGATAAGGTCGCGATAAAAAAATAATAGTTACACTCTGTATTTATGTAGAAATTGTAAGTTTTATATATATGTGTGTGTGATTGCAGTGGAGATGAAATTAACAAAATGTTTATATTTCACAATGGACGACCGTGGTGCCGAGTGGTTAGGATTTCCGATTCGTATTTGCTACGGTAGCCGGTTCTGGGTTCGAATCCCGGTCCGTGGTTTTTATTCATTGAAAAGTATGAAAAAAGGTTGATAATGTGATTTAAACCCTCCACTGTACCCAACATGTAATATGGACCTTAAATGCCCCTGTGTGAGAAGAATTACTTTGCTGTTTACTTTTAGTCTATATTTCACAATGATTCTCAATTCGATCTTTTTTTCAATTTGTTTGCAACTTTATGTACTAATTTTAATTTTCTAGAACATGTTACTTCGTCGCTACCGATCGCCCTGGTCTGGACCTGAACTGCGTTGGCCTGTCAAATGCGATTCGCACTTCATCATCTTCGGTGTTGGGTCTGTGAAGATGGGGAAATGGCGAAAAGGGAGCGACAGACCGACAAACCTACGATTGAGGACCGTGATGAACGATAATCACCAAATAGCAAGTTCCTCACTCCTTAAACCACAGAAAAATCACACAATTTCTACAATTTTTTTAGAAGAATGCCTTGTATAATTTAGAAATTTGTTTAATAAACACAGTAATAGAAAAACCTCCGAATACTTTCACCACTTGATGCAAACTATCAAACGACTTAAGAGACCAACAGTTTTGGACACTGCCTGACGGCAAGTACTCTTCTTTCATTAATTTTTCGTCTTCTCAGTTACTATTCGTTATATAATTAATAAAATTGAAATCGGTAAATATTGCTAAAAATGAATGTAAATTTGCATAATTTGGAAGCATCGTTAACCATATAATTTTACTTAAAACGGCTTAACATTTCTATATTTTTCGCTTCCTCCAAATATATTACAATTACAATTAAGCAGAAATAATTTTATGGCTTTTTATTGGCAAGTAATAAATTAAAGTACGATATATCTTTGACTTATAATTGTTCTCACCGAAAAACACACAGCCTTGCAGAAAACATTTTTTTAAGAAATAAAGAAGGATTGGTACAAGATTCAATATAATTAAATTAAAAATAATTACAAATGACACAGTAATAAATAACAGATTTAAGACTGTCTGAAGATTTAAGACCATGGAAAACGGGTTTGTGAAACGGGGTTTTTGTAGTACATTTGTGCAAAGTCGGAGACATGTTGGTGGCCGGGCGACATGGCCGATTCTGCCTATCCATCTTCCTCTTGGAATAAACGAAAAAGGCGAAAAAAACCTTTCACTGGCAATTCGTGCTCCACCCTTCTGAAACCACCCACGTCTCTTTTATGTCAGAAGTCGCTTAATTATAGGCCTTTTTAAAAGTCCTCATGTATACATGGAAGGGATGTTGCTTTCATAATTTAAACCCCGGGTTAAATTCTCTTTGCCGTAGGCTTTAAATTCTCCTGACATCACAATCTATGACAGTTGATCTTCCAACGCGTTTACTGAAGTTTGTTCTCGAGACTTGTCCGGATTATACAACACGGAGCGTATTAACAAGGAATTAATTCAAATTAAAACGCCATCGCAATAATTAGGGAATGGACCATTCGTGTTGCAATGGACATGTACTATGGCGGCACGAATTTAAAGGCTCGTGGACAATTAATGACCACTGAATAAACTCATCATCCTCACGTGATTAAAAGAGCTTTAAATAAGAGGTTAATAAACTTTTCCAAAATAAATCATCAATGTTTTATTCTTTTTTAGAGCTATTTATAAAAAAAAAACAATCAAATAAACTATCGCATAGACCCGATCAAGCAAAATATAATTTGCTTTTGTTTCTTCAAATACATATTTGAAATATATAAATGTTGTAAGGTTTTATTTATATTTCAAGTTGAGTGAGTTGAGTTAAGTTTTATTTTATATTTTTTTGAAGTTAAATCTATCAGGTCGATCAAGCTACAGTTTTATTTCCCTTTAGATTACTTAATAATTACATATATCACAAACAGTGGAATATTACAATAATTATATTTGAAGATAAGGTGTAAATATCCTTATCAAATCCGTATTATAACCTATCAAATTTGGAAGCATCCAAGGTTAAAGAGTTGGCACACTAGGCAAACCAAAATGTTCCGAAACGACACTACTATTTATGTCGTTAGTATTCAGAAAGAAAAAACGTTAAATGAGCCTCTCTTTCTAGAACTGTTGTCAGGTATTATATTTAGATAGGTAAATCCATCTGTAAACTTACAGGAAGATATGAATATGATCTCTAATATAAAACATGTTTAAATTTTAGTGCAACCTCTTATAAGCAACATCCTCAGACCGTAATAAAAGTAATTTAATGTTTATTTCGTTATTAAAAACCTTTTATCATTTAATTATTTTAGCTTATACTTATAAATAAGATAGATACCGGCCAACCTTATATATAGAAATAATCTTTATTGTTTTATGTCTCTGCTCATCATAAACTAAAAAGACTTCCTTATTTGCTCTTTTAAATCGTAAAAGTACTTTTTGTCTCTCTTCTTAATTGCCGCTTGTTTTTATACCTTATCGAAAATTGTTTGCCTCCGCAAAATTGTTTTTCTCTCTAGAACGCCGGCCGAGAAAGTTAATAAAGAGGAGAAACGTTGGGCAAAACTATTGACAGGTTCGTGAGAGCAGGGTTAGCGGCGATCTGCTCATTCGGACACCTCGGGGAGTGGGCTGCGACTGGTTTGGGCCCGACCCCTTTAAACCAGCCAGAAACTATCAACAAATTAACTTTGTGAAAATTACATTTGTCAATGTCAGGAGAAGAGCGGTCTAATAAGTGTCCAGTCTCAGGGGAGCTGGCATTGCTTCAGGCCCTCGAAAAGTTTCTCCCTTATCTTCATCCATAATACCGTAAACACTGTAGACAAATAGTTAAACACTTCAGCATTACGGGGGAGGTGTAATTTAACTGTAGGGCTTAGCTTTTCTGATGAATGGTGGGGAACTTTAAAGGAAAAATAAAGGTAGCAATCAATAATATTAACTTCACTAATTTCGTGGTTCGCTTGACCAATTAATATAGTTTAATTAATTAAGGATTTAACTTGAGATAAAAAAGTCAGTGTCACGAGTGGGATTCGAACCTACGACCTTCGGCTTGATATGTTGCTACTTGAGTTATCGTGACTTCGAAGTCTAAGAGGAAGTGTCTTTGAAGTCACCATAGCTCAAGCCAAGATATCAAGCAGAAGATCGTAGGTTCGAATCCCGCTCATGATGCTGACTTTTTTAAACTCAACTTAAAAACTTAATTTAATTTAATCATAAGGTGAAATATTACTTGTGAAGACTGGTATATATTTTATATTTAAAGTTTAAAGTTTCTCGTATAAACCTAGATTATATTATAACCTATCTTTATGTGGTCTTCGGGGTGATGAACCTAATCGGCAGTTTTCATCCTTCATGGTTTGCTCAGAGGTTTTTCATCTTCACTAGTGGGTTTCATCTGTCAGAGTTTCAAGATTTATATAATCAGGAAGTAATAAGCTGGGCGAGGCATCTACACCTATCAATGACCAAAACAACGAGAATATTGCGATTTTCCCCTTTGGGGTCATCTCATGACACTGTATTTTGATAGTTTACTATCTTTCTATCGTGTCAAAGGCGTTTTGGCTTTTCGTCACCTTCAATGATGGCTTTGGTCTACCATAGTGTCACGGTATATAAAAATCATGGTGAGGTATCAGTTCAAGCTCACCATGGATATAAACAACAAAGGTAGCCAATCGAGATCAAACTAATGTTTATATTGTGAGGTTTCTTCTTGGGGCCTGCAGTTGATGAATCTGTACTTAGTTAAAATCGATTATCCTGGTCCGTCTATCGGAGTTTTCTACAAAAGGTAGGAATAGTAAATTAAAATGAAAAAAAAAAATATCAAACTACATGTCACTCCATGGGGAAATGTCACAGCATAATATTTAGTTTAGTCGTTCCTCATCATAAAGTTATTTTTAGTTATATTAATAGTTATTCATTTTAACATAAAACATAATAGTTGACCAAACTAGCGAGTACAGGCTAGAAACGACTAAACTATAGGATCACCCGTAGACCTCAACAGGAAATTCCATAATTATCTCGGTTAAAAATGATCTCTTCACTTTTGCCATGTGGGGAATGGGACTGAATCGAGGTCAGGTTATGAACTCACGTTAAACTGAAAGAAGCACAACCTTTTTCCACTTGTTTGGAACTAGAAGGATGAAATTTTAAACTAATTCAATCTGGATTTCTGATAAATCTTCTTACCTTTTTGTTTAAAGAATAAATTGACTGGAGTTATCGTAAACTCGGTTAATCGTCACAGAGTATGGTTTCTGCATATCGCAAAGGGAATAATAGCGATAGGACGAGCGTGATGGACTGTCGTTGTCTGATCGACTAAGGCCATTCATCCGGCTGTCCGAAGAGAATCACCATCAACCAACTCTACGCTTATCGCTATCAACTATTGAGGTATGTCTTACAATGTGAAACTCGGCTGAGAGTTTATCAAGCATAGGGAATCGGTAAATTTTTTTTTTAAATACAATATTTTGGTTTTTACATAGTTTAAACATAAGATTCAATTTATAATTGTCCATAGATTATTACGATCATAAAAGAAAAATTATGAGATTTCGTTTTGTGTGTGATAAAGATGTAGTTTTAACGTTTTATGATCATCGCTGTCAGCCATCTCAAACGGTTACTCTGCATTATTTGACCCCATAGTTTGAAATTGGGTAGCCTGTCTTTTTAAAAATACGTGGCTGCCAATGCACCACTGAAGATGGCGGAGTGCCTAATCCCGTATGACAGACGCAATCAGCTAGAATAGAAGGATTAATATCACCAGAAATGAGGAACCTATCAATACGCAATTCTAATTATGACAAAGAAAAAATATATTGTCTAAATTTTATAAAAGGTCTAACTCGACAGTTATTTCAATGTAAAATGCGTCGGTGTCCTTATATCGAATTTGGTTCGTAGAGCAACGCTGCAAACTGTTATTTTAACAAAAGAAATTGTGCACACTCAACGTTAGTTTTTGGTATGGTATGGTGACAATGATACTAGCAAGCAGTGTTTGTACTCCCCTGGCACTGCACCCATCTGACTTATTGTACCTTCCTAGTTTCTTAGTTTAGTACAATAGACTTGATCTACATAGAAGTATCAGGCCTTTGACTGACTACAATTTCATTCCCTATGTTCTTTTCGTATGTTAGGTTGAATCTCCATTCAGCTGTTGCTTTGCAGTCGAAGATGATACAGGTGGCTGTTTCCGCTTCCTCATTACATAATCCACAGATGCCCATGTTTTGTCAGATGCCAGTGACCGGTTAAAGTCCCATCACTCCTCTGAGTTTAGCCCTCTCCAGTTGAAGCAGAGATTTTGCCTTAGTGAAGGTTGTTTCCAAGTTTACTATGTCCTAGCACAGCTAGAGTTTATCCACTTCTCCTTTTGTTTTGTTTGGATCCGTACTGCGATGGCGGATTCTATATTTGTTTTTGTTATCCCAATTATAAATTCGGGGCCTATGTATTGTCTTACGGATCTTCCTCTAGCCAGTCTGTCCGCTTTCTCATTACCCAAAATTCCTCTGTGCCCTGAAACCCAGGGTATCATCAGTGTTTTCTCAGGTTTTGGGGATTTTGGATGCATTCACTGACTAATTTAAGTTTGATGGTACTAATAGAAATATCTTTTTGTGAGAGGATATATCAACTTTCCTGTCGTTGAACAGTTTCCTATTTTGTATTATTAATACGTTAGGAGTTATGCTTTATGCATGACCGTTGTTTGTGTACTGTTATTTTTTTTTGCATCTTATTTCTTTTTACTTATTTGTGCTCTTGCTTAGCTCTTTGTAAATGCATTTGATATTTTACATCTTTAATAACAAATTGTAGCCAAATGATTCAACATCATTAAACATTTAAAGTAAATCAAGTCGTGGGGACGTTAGTCACGAAATACTTCAGAGTTAATGATAAATGACGAAGCGCAATATTTTAATGTGCTGTTTATTATGACGTCCTACGTCCAGGCAATCAGAACTTAAGGATGGACTGAATTAGGTCCACCTGAGCACAATGAGGTAAATTTATAGCCATAATTTGAGGACATCTATCATTTCTGACGGTTTCCCCAGCCAGTTAGGCCCTATCGCCCGAGTAGGTTATAGTCCCAGTTCAAGGCTTGCCAGATTACAAAACATATCTCATCGGAAAAGACAGTTATGCTCTGTCTAATTATAAAGGCTTATCAAAGCTGTGGAGGTAACCGTTTTCCTTCTTCGCCGGACAACGCTTGATAATTGATATCGCATCGTCTTTTATGTGGGGTACGATGATTTATTGGCGTGTTTTGAAACTAGCGTGGCCTCCAAGGACGACATGGAAATTAATGTATAAAGAAGACATAATCTGCGTTCATTGATTTCCGCAGGGATTCGACTTAGACATAATATTCGTCAAATGGATGTAAATTCTTATTGTTGTGCAAGAGTCGGGAAATATATTCCTTTTCAGAATGACGTCTTTCTTTATAAGAGACAGTTATACGGAGGTCGACAAAATAAAAAACAATCCCTTTACAATTTATTAATCAATCGCGGGCAATTATTTCATCGTCGAAGGCCAAGGCGAGCCCCCGCGTTTCGTTTTGCGTCCTCTATTTGTTTGTTTTCCCATTCTTTCGCGCCTCGTGTAACTTTTTATTTTGCAGTTCCCCTACCTGTATACTAAATTCATTTTCCTGTTTTGAAGTGGCTGAGACGATGTTTATTTTAAGATACAAGGAAATGAAAAGTGGACAACACACAGCTTCAAAAATGATCCGTAAAAAATCCGATTTCGCTACTTAATTTGGATATCAAGAAAAAAATCTTTTTATATATCACGTTATTTCTTGTTTATTCCAAAAGTTGACAGCCTCATCAAACCCTCAAGCACGTTACGAATCTACCGAAGAAGTCGAAATGCCATAAAATGCTTATTATGTACACATAGCAGGAATGGCCTGGTCCGCGGCTGTTAACACATCACATACCACAACCCCACTTACATCACATCACAAACATTATTTGTTTAAAAACGCAAGCATATTAAGCAGAATTTGCTCAACATAACAATTTTACGGGATTTCCTTTTAAAACTATTTTGTATATGCGAGCATACGTGGAAAAACATGATTACCATATCACTCAACTCACTCTTATCGACGAATAAATCATACGCAATTTATTCGTAATTCCAAAGGAGGGATTTTTCTCGGTGAGCCCTATCAGGCATGACTGGCAATTATGGCTAGACTGAGAATACGGCAGATGGGTATAACGTGTATATATCTCAGCAACTCATAACTTTAGAGGCTTATATAACACAAATAACACAAATTACAAATATACATATATGTAATAACAGCAGAGGTTATACAAACCTTCCGGGTGACGGTGTTTTTGATGAAAAAAAAGTCCATTTGTAAGTATGTCGGGTTCGAATGCAGGGCCGCTGGATTCAAACCCGGGACCATTACCGTTCAGCGACGAGCGCCTTGTTAACGTTGCGGCCACCGACGTCCCACAGATAAATTATTTAATAAGTGAATGAACGATTGACACATTGAAAAAACAGCAGAATAGTATCAAACGCATTACGATTTGGACTGTAAGAGGAAATAAACAAAAGAGGAAATAAAAGTATTAAAAAAAGAGATAATTTAATAGTGCCGAGAAAAATAGTTGAACTTATTAATGTAATTAACAGGTTTGCAGGCAAGTAGAAAAATAATTCATCCCCATATACCAATTAATAATGAAGAAAAGAATAGTAGACAAGCCACTCTTTCTCGATTTTTATAAAGTGTTAACATACGAGTAACGGGGAGGAAGCGAAAAAATAAAACTGAAATATTGTAGTCAAGCTTTCGGCTTATTAACATTTTACAAAGACTGATCTAAATTAGGACAAATAGCATAAAAAGAATTTTTAAGCGGCCGTGTGGACCTCAGAGATGAAACAACTGACAAAGAACAAACAACTGAGTTGTTTACTTGTTCTAATTTAAGTTATGGATTGTAGTCCTGATGAAGGCCGAAAGAGTGATTATATTTCTTTTTGCTTCCTCCCTATACTCGCACAACATATGGGACATCACAAGCCCGATAAAGTAAGGATAATAATAAAAAGTAAAAAAATGTAATTTTCTTGAAGTACAGTATAAGTTAGAAGGTAATACAAAATATATTTGACGTGCAGAATAATGATGTGTTAAAATCACAATATTAAAATTGTTTTGATTTTTTTTTTATCAGATGGCATACTACCTGAGTGTCAGTTGGGTCCATTGAAGGGGGAAATTCAATGAACAAGTAATGACGCTGCTAACTTTTTCGATTGACTTCAAAGTGTAACTTTATTAATTTTGTAATTATTTATTACTGGGGAGTTTCCAAAGTCAGATAAAACGTAATCCGTCGATAACGGTGCCTTACATCGAACGTTATGAAAAAAGTTTTCTTTTTTTGTTTAAACTTTTCCAACTTATTGAATCATGATTACTTCAGAGGGCAGGCCGCAATTAATGTTCCTTCATCCATCATGTCCTGTAAACTTTCCGTGCTTTCACCCGATATTAAAAGGCTAAATATTTTTAGGGGCTTCCGTGCCGGGACAAAAGCCATTTTCCGTTCTTTTCATAGCTACATCAGTTACCCGTTTTTAAACGCTTTAGATTCTGTGTGCGTTCATTAGTCAGGCTTATTTTCAAAATCCCTAAGCGTGAAGTTTTGGAGGGAAATCGCCTCATTAATTTTTCTAAGCCCTGATGTCGGTTTAAAGGTAATTTTTCTTTAAATAGATTATTTACGAGGATTTTACCGGGAAACGGGGCCGGGCAAAGAGATATCTACGCAAACGTAATAAAAGCTCCTTGTTTTCTGTAATGCGAGCCGATGTCGTTTCCCGTCCTTATTTTCATCTCGGAAGATTAAAACATTCATTACATTTAATTAAATTACGGGAAAAGTCCAACAGTTTTCTCTTCTGACAGTGGATCACTGCAAAGAGAGATGAGATTAGCTACTTATTAAACCAATTACATACACATGAATGAGCGGATGTTTTCGAAAAACAGTATAAATTAAAATGTTATTAATTTAGTTTTCATTATAACAGAAGCAAAACAACTAGACATCCTCCTCACCCAACTAAAATAAATTTATCCATTTAAAAATTTACACTGCCTATCAAAAAATACCGACCTGGTTTTTGCATGAAAGATGGCCAACTTTGGAAATGTTATTTTCTCAGCATTTTTAAATCACCGACCTGCGCTGACTCCGACGTTTTTTAAAAATCTTTTCCTAGCTTCAGTCATTTATAAGTAAATTCAAAAGCTAGCTGCGGAGGAAATCGGGGTCGTATTTTAGCATTCGTTAGGAAACTTTAATAACTTTTCAATTGGTCATTAGCAACTTTGCCGGATTTCTTAAGTATATCCGGGTTATTCGCCAATATCAGACAAAAACGTGGGTTTTTACGTGTTCATGGAAGAAACCCTATCACTACCTTTCCCGATTATAATAATTTTCAAGAATTCCTAAATTTTGAACTTGTTTAGCGTATAATCTTCTAAAAAATCAGGTCTATGACTTAAAATGAGTAGAAAATATGCATTTCCAAACTGGGTTATTTTTTCGTGCAAAAACCAAGCGGTCGGTCGTGTTTTTTATTTATTTTATTTTTTTGCTATGCAGTGACAGCAAGAAGAGCCGCTTTTAATGGTGAAAGTGGTCTGCCTGTAGATGAACCGTAATGTCAGCCGTTTGATCATTACCGTCCGACGATTCTCGCCAGATCATAGTAATGCGTGTGAGGTGTTTAGTGAACGTTAGTCAATGATTATTCGGAGATCACGAGATGCGATCTGGTGGGACGTAAGTTTTAGAAAAACATTTTCTTTATCGTGCCACGTTTCGACCTTTATTGAGATCATCTTCAGGGCTCAAAGTGTTTGTTTTCCATGTAATCATATGTGTGTGTGCACTACTCTCAACATGACACAGAAAAATGACACATCTGAAAACATGCACTTTGAACTCTGAAGATGATCTCAAAAAAGATCGAAACGTTGGCACGATAAAGAAAATGTTTTTCCAAAGCCTACTTCCCACCAGATCGCATCTCATGATCTCCGAATAATCGTAGTATTATAGTGTAAACCACGTCATCCTTTTAAAATGTCCAGTGAAATTCCATACTTGTCGGCAATGGAAGGCAAGCTAACCACACAAAGTTTCGTAAACTATGACCACGTGGTTTCCCAGCAAAGTCATCCCTAACCAATGATAGTGTGAGGTGGTTAATTATCATGTTTTTGCAGTAAGCAATGTTTTAAAGAATTGATGAAAAATAGAAATATTTATCCAATCGAAAGATAAATTAAATCTCTGAGCTATTAGAATAATGAATCATACCAATCTCTCCATTTATTAATTAGCAGGATTACATATTGATTTTTTAAAATTTTTACCACTTCTGACCAATTCGAATTTTTTTCTTTTTCTATTTCTCAAGAAATGTTTTTAATGCGCCGAAGAAAATTCTTTATGATAATATCGGGTTGTTGAGAAAATGAGCAAATAAAAACAATAACTTTTATGTATTACTGGAATTACTAATTATTTTCACGCTTATTTTGCTTTTGAATAATCCATTTGTAATGTTAATAAATTTTAATTAATGTTTAATATTGGTAAAACGGAGCGAGTCATGTTTATTTAAGGAAAGAGAAATTATTAATGAACCACGAAGAGAACCGAGCAGTGCACGTTTATAGTGCAGTAGGTGGGTGTGCGAAAGTTGGTTTGCCCGATATATTCTATTAATTCTTAAATAAAAGAAAGTTCACGACGACCGACTTATTGATTTAATCAAAATAATCCACTTGAGAGATGACACAAATGTTGGGAAGTTTCAAGAGATATCGGATATAAAAGTATGGTAATGCTTTTTGTGATTCTCTTGATCTAATTCAAAGAACAAGAACAAAGGAAAGCGTAGTAACACAGGGGAAAGTGAAATTAACCTCATTAACCTATAGGGACTTTATGATATCTTCCAAAGGTCGTGTTTGCGTTCGGCGAGGTGGAGGGGAATCTTCCATTATGAACTCCTTCATGATGAAAATGTCAATTTGGTAAAGTGCTGTTCCCACCTCGGACAAATAAATGCATCAATAAAGTGAAAGCGGTCTTAATTTTTTATAAGGCTTCTGTTTTCCGTTTATGATGAGGGAGAGAATTTCAGAACTTTTTTACACATCATATTCCGCAGATAAACCGCCTTTTGCTAAATAATTTATAATAGCAAGAAAAAATAAAGCAGACCAAAATATTTTAAGTTAAACTGTTCCTTTAACTCATTCAGATTATTATTCAGATATCGTGAAATGCGGTTTGGTGTGATGAGGGTTCAGAAAAACATTTTCTTTATCGTGCCAACGTTTCGATCTTTAATGAGATTATCTTCAGGGCCTTGTGTTGTCTGCATTTCAGCAAAAAAAGTTCTCTAATTGATGGCTGATTGAACAGGTACTGAAACCTACATCACACCAGACCGCATCTCACGATATCTGAATAACTAACGGTTAATTGTCACTAATCTCTACTTATTTCTACTCGAGAAGAACGAAGACTATGGGAT
>CM077103.1:11778373-11792620 GCA_039619505.1 Cimex hemipterus | reverse complement strand
AGAGAGAGAGAGAGAGAGAGAGGAGAGAGAGAGAGAGAGAGAGAGAGAGAGAGAGAGAGAGAGAGTACGTTTTCTTTAATTATTGAATTAATTTTGTTTTTACCAATAGGCTAGAGATTAAAAAATTTACACAAAATAATACAACCTAAAGCAATTAAATTCATTTACACAACATATTTGTCGTTCGTAATGGGCATTTGGTATTGGTAAGCTGGCTAGCATTCCCTGCCGTCGAAATATGATTTTTGGTTGTAAAGGGCTTACTTATTTGTAATTTGGTGGTATCGTATTCTTATTCACTCAAAATTCGCAACCAATAAAAATATACCATGTTGAGATAACATAAGGGGGAGATAATTTTAGCACAATAGTACGATTTGAAAATAACAGTTCACGATTACTGAATGTTTCGGAGTTGACAAAGGACACATAGTTTTGGGCAGAGTCCGAGCTGGTGCCCCTTATGCAGAGAAAGGTTGCTCGATCTGTACCACATAGAAAAGGCGTGTCATGCCTTGGCTCCATACAGAGAGAGGGTTGGCATACCCCGGATTTAAAAAAAGAAATGTCCTACAATGTCGGAATCTCAGGTCAGAAAAAAAAAAACGTGAACGATTTGATGCCTTGGTTGCTTTTTTTTAAATAACCTGTAGGTGTGGTCTCGGATTTGGTCAGTCATCAAACAGTTATTTGAGACAATCAATTTTTTTTAAAATAGTTTTAATTTGTAGCTTATTTTCTCGATGTAATTGATATTACTCTTTAGTACTATAAATTGCATTAAAAACTCAAGGATATAGTCTAATGTGTAGAGATTAGTGACCGTTAATGGATAATTATTCAGATATCGTGAGGTGCGGTCTGGTGTGATGTCGTAGGGCACTCTCAACGCGACACGCAAGATGGCACAATTACACAGAAGACAAACACGTTGCCACGATAAAGAAAATGTTCTGCTGATACTTACATCACACCAGACCCCACCTCACGATATCTTAATAATGATATAGTCTAATTTGAAATAAAAGAACAACATTCAGTTTCTTTGTCAACCATATGAGAATGATCACCTTAATCGGGTCTTTAAACTATTATTTGCCATCAATTGAAAAATAAATAATTTAAAACTATTAAACCTTGTTAATTATTAATAATAATTTGAAAGACCTGAAGGAAGGGATATATTCCTTAAAGCTTGTTGATAGAACTGAGTGTTTTTCTTTGCTTTCAAATTGGCTTTAATCCTAATTTTTTATGTTAAAAAAATTAAACTTATTTCTAGTGTGTAGGTAGTTTGGTTGTTTGTGATAATCTTGATTATACCCGCTTTGATCTGTCATTAAAAAGTAAATTACTTAGAAAGTAATGTTATTTTGTAGAGGATGTAACACTTTACATACTGATTTACATTATTTCAATTTCGAATTATAAATATTAAAAAATGCCTCGGTTAGTAGTCCAATTAAATAAAGTCTCAATGCTTAAAATCCTAACATGTTCATTAATTTTTGTCGTTCATAACGGCATTTTGAAAAGCTGGTCCAAATTCGCTACTGCCCGGATTTTTGTCGTACTTTTCCCATTAGCGTTGGAAATAGAAAATAATACATTAAATAAAAAAAAAGATATTTACTTAATAGATTTGTTTTCTACTGACTATCTAAATATCTGCGTATATCATGTGTTCAGGATATTATCTGGTTCAAGTGGGAATCACGTCAAAGAGATGTAGACATTAGATCGCAATTAATTAAATCCCATAGACAATCTCGTAATTATACATACTGTTTTGATACAATTCTAGAATTTATCATTTTAAAAAGATAGTTCCTACTCCAATTAGTTGTTTTCAATGTTTCGGAATTCAAGCTTATAGCCCATCATCAGTTTGCAGGTGTTCTACCATCTGCTGATGAACTATAAGCTTCAAATCTGTATCGTTATAAACAACTAATTGTGAATAGGAATTATTTTTTTAAAATATTGAAAAACACACTCACTCTCCCATTTATCATTTCTATTCTTTTTTGTCCTGGGTCAAGCAAGGCCGGTTACCTTCTTGATATTCGTTCCCTATTTGGCAACCCCCTGTGTACACGGGCAAACGTCAACCGAGTCCTCCAAGAAACTCGACAGAGCGAATGAGTGATCCATAGAAAGTAACAAAGTTCCACCTCGTTCGTGACAAATTCAGGAACCTACTTAGAAAGTTGGGGGACAAGTAAGTGGGGAGCCGTGGAGGGGCCGAAATGCTCCTTGCAAAATAATTCGGTAAATACGGTCTTATGTCAGAAATTATCTCCGTTCCTGCCATTTGCCCAAAGTTCTTCAACCTTACGCCCCTCTGATGTAAAATGCCAGGGAAATTCTCCCACTGGTTGCACGCCGTGTTGCCAACATGAAACGTCGGCGGCTCTTTTCAGCGCTTAATTTTTAATCCTTTACCAAACGACATCCGCGCAAACGAAAATCTGGCAAGACATTCATAGTTAAGTGAAGCGGAAAAGTAGGCTGGAAAGATAAAAGGAGTGACAATCAATGTTAACAACCGCGGATGAGTGTGTACGTGCATGTCTATCTGTTGTTTCATTAGCTTGTTTCCTTCATCCCAAATCTATTCTTACTTATTTTTCTCTCTCCTATATAAATTTCCAACCAACCATGCTACAATCTAAAATTATTTTGAATATTTCTTCTCATGAATGACAACCAAATTAAAAATAAACAAAACAGCACTGACCTTGCAATATTCTCAGATCTTTTGACTTCTTTAGGATATGTGTAACATATTTGCACTAAACCGCGTCGTCTATAAAACAAGTTTTTACATCATCGCGCTGTTTGCATTATCTTTGTAAAATCTACCTCATGGCGTTTTCTGTAATTAGAAAATAACAAAAATTAAA
This sequence comes from Cimex hemipterus, assembly GCA_039619505.1. NCBI lineage: Eukaryota > Metazoa > Arthropoda > Insecta > Hemiptera > Cimicidae > Cimex > Cimex hemipterus. Next base: position 11,789,714 of record CM077103.1, on the reverse strand, counting down.
TTATAAACGGATTTGATTAAATCATGGAAAAAAGGACTATTTCGCTACCACATTACCAAATGCTTCAAAGATGAGATTACATTAAAAAATTTAAACTACTATAGCTGTTAGGAAAACTAGTTCAACTTTGGATTTTATGGTAATTATTATAGTTTATTAAAAATCTATACAATGCATTTTTTCGATGTATTATTGTATAATAAAAAGATAAATATGCAATAAAATTAGATACAGAACAAGTGAACATGTGCAAATATATATTCATAAAATATTGTATGAATTGATTATTCGGAGATCGTGAGATGCGGCCTGGTGTGACGTAGATTTTAGGAAAGCATTTTCTTTATTGTGGAAAAAAAAAGAATTTACACATCCCTACACAAGAGATCATCTTCAGGGCTCAAAGTGTTTGTTTTAATTGTAGATGTGTCATTCTTGTCTATTCTGTTGAGAGTGCCTTTGCGCAAATTGACATACCTTTTAACTGAAACTTGCTGTACGTATTCTATGTAAAACATAATTAGGGACTGTCACCGGATAGTGGCCCTTTGTCAAGTCGCATGTGGACATTTGGGCGACCCCGTATGAATGTCAACTCAAATTCCTAACTAAAATGTTACGTATTTTACAATAAAGTTTATATTAGAAATAAACAGAAAATGTATTAAAGAATTTTAAATTTCTTGGTCTTACGATGTATCTCATTTTCTTACAAAAACGTGGCAATATTTTCTTATTGGTTGAAGGGAAAAAATTAAATTTCATTTTTGCATAAATCTTCGCATAAATAACTGGTACGCGTCGATGCCGCAAGTTTAATCTCTAGCAGTGATTTTATCTAATTGAAATTAATATTGAAAATTTCCTTTTGGAAAAATTAATTAAACGGTTATGGTGAAAATAGGATATTTTTTAATACGTGGACTTAATAATAACCATTTTATCTGAAATATGTCAAACGAAATGGCCAATCTTCACTACTTGAGTACGGACATCGATTGATATATGTACATGCAAAATTAAACTTTTTATGTTTTATAATTATGGTTAAAACTAGGAGTAGCTTTATCGATTTTATCAGTACAGGTGGGGTAAGGCTTCATAATTATAATCTATATGTTCAACTTTCAAATTTATGCTTTCTTACACGTAATGATTTATGCGTTTAGATAATCGTAGATTTCATGCAAAAAATCTATTATATAAAATGCAACCATTAAAAAAAATCTTTTATTGATTTTTGACCTGTAAAACAATTACACTGATAAAAATGCTGTAAGAACAAAATTGACGAGAAAAGCGTGAGGTATTCATCCAGTGGTGAGTCTCGTACAGAAGAACTAAATAATGTCTACTTTCAATTTTCTTTGGAGGATTATCAGATAATCAGACTACATAGTGGAACTGAGCTGACGGATCTAGGCGTTGTGTTGTTTGGCAAGGGTTTGATGATTTTTTTTTATAATAGGTTTTCGCTGCAAAGGGAGTATTAACATTTCAAACATAAACAGTAGGGTTTACAATTTTTCTTACATCTTTTGAGTGAAATCTTTGCATGAGATGGGAGTTAGAATGGTTTGTTCAGGCCCAAAATTCGATATCATAGTCAACCTTGGTGTATATTACTTTTTTATAGTAGAGTGAAAGTTTGGGTCGCATGTCAAGTAGTGATGATAACAGGTTGTAATATCGGTTAGTTAATTTCGTGATGGTTATATTTGAGAATTCCAAGAAGTCGTTTGTCCATGTAGAGTCTGGACGTAACTAGTCTTACGTACGTGTTGAACAAGGGGTAGTGTAATACGTCTGAGTGCGAAATTAGCGTATTTATTTTTCGTTTCATTTATTTGAATTCTCCACTTTTTAGACCAAATGTCGAGGCACTGCAAAAGGTTTTGAAATTTTTTCCTTTTGGCGAAAGGATTGCTGTGTCATCATCAAAACAGGAGAGAATTATGTCTGGAAGGATAGCGAAGTCTGCAGTATACAGGGTATCAACTTCTATAAACCACCGATTTAATTTTAACAGTTAACTTTCGCAAAAAAGAGATAGTTTTATCAAACGCGAAGTTAATTTTGGCTAGAAATGACCGAATGAATTAATATTTTCTTTGGGATTGCTCAGACTTCGTTTTTGAATTTTGGCCAACAGAAGACATGTGAGGGGTATGTCTTCTGTAACTAGATGACCTTACCGTTTATTTCGAAAACGATTATCTTTAAAATGGTCGATCCTATCAAAATTTTCCTTTAAGTAAACGTGGCATAAAATAACCTCTAGAATCAAAGATACGATAAAAATATGGTATATGGCATTCTTATTAAAAAAAGTTTGTGTCATTTCCTAGCTAGATGAGAAAGTTACGTTAAAACTGTTACCACTACGCGATACATCGCCAAAATTAATTCGGGGTTTGTGTAAAATCATTTTTTTGCTAAAGTGAATCGTTTTCAAATTAAATGTATGGACTACACATTGATACAACCTGTACATATCGTGTAGAGGAGAGGCCCGAGAATGTTGCCTTGTGAGACGCCAACTTGGATAGGATACATAGTGAATAATGCTGTGAAAGGATTAACTCAGAAGTAACGGTCAAAGAGGTACGATATTAGGACAAGGTAGTAAGTACTAAGTAGTATGCTCTTCAGCAACAAGCATATTTAAAATAATTTTGTTTAGATTAGTAATTATTACGAAATATACATAAATTGTTAGAGAGAATTATGAAATAACCAAAACATTTTAAACACCCAGCCTGCTAATCGCCGGATTATATCTAGCATATTTTTCATTTTGACTGTAATCTAATCTTAATTCCAATTGTTTAGGTGGTAATGTTTCACCAGTTGGTGCTTACTGCTATAAATAGACAATAATTTACATCTGAAACGGGTTTTCACGTGTTCAAAAATAAATTTCCGAATACTTTTTTTTCCGAAAATATTTTTTTTTTCTGGGTCATTTTATTTGATAGAAATATTACAATGCAATAGCACCTTTAAGTAAATACAATATAGCAACCCTTAGGCGCTTGTCTCTAGTCACTGTTCTTTTTCTCAGATAGGCTGGAATCTACAGACGAAAGATAATTAAAAACCTTTATAACATTTGGAAATGAAGAAAGTCTCGTAATTGTACAAACACGAACTACATGCTGATACAATTGAACTTTAATTGTCCGCCGTTATTTCTCCCGGCGCGGCCCTCTTTTGCTAATTATTCCCAGAAAGTTTATAATTGAATTCGTAATTAAGTTTGAAAGGAAAGACAGTCACCTTTCATCCAATGTCTCTAACAGAAATTCATGTTTGACGGTCTTACTTTTTCTGACAGTTGCATTGTGTGTGAAAGAGGATGTTTATAAAATTAGGAAAATGAATGTCGTGTAAAGGAAAAATCTTGGTCAAAGTATCCTATGTAAGGAACAGATAATATCTTGACATAGATTAAAAATTGACAATATTTTACTTAAATGTGTTGAGATTTGTGACCGTTAATCGATAATTATTCGGATATGGAGACATGCGGTCTGGTGTGATGTAGGTATCAGAAAAACGTTTTCTTTATCGTGCCAACGTTTCGATCTTTTATTGAGATCATCTTCAGGGCTCAAAGTGTTTGTCTTCTGTGCAATTGTGCCATTCTTGCTTGTCGTGTTGAGAGTGACTTTGAGCCCTGAAGATGGCAGGCCAAATGATAACTGCCTTTAAAAACCTTATTTACAAAAGCATAATGGCGTTTTGGTTTTTTTTTTTTGGGGGGGGGATTTGGTATAATTCGAAGTATGTTCATGCGATCAGTCTCCGCCTAAGACCTTCTGACGGGATGGGATAGTAGTCCCAGTACCCAACTGATACGGACCTGGAATGGGATGGCTTCCTGAAGGAACGATGCTAATCCAGTTGTAGCAAATATCTCAGGTCAATATTTTTGTAGACAAAACATTCGACTTTACGGGAGTCAAAATACCTAATTATCGTTTATTTTTATGGTCCAGTAACACAATTTCTATTGCATTTTCAGTCCATTCGTGTTTGGATTTGTTGAGCTCAATTGTTCATAAAGGGAGGTATGAATCACAGGTACTTTTTTCGCCTATCAGTGCCTATGTGCTTAAAATGCCAAGGATTTTATTTGTACATAATAAATATCTTAAAAATTAATACATTTAAACATTTATTTATGTCGATAATTATGGCGAAATAAAAGCGTCTGCCGGCAGCACAATCGTGACTACTGTTTTAATAGGCATTTTCCCTCGGATATGTTACAGCGGGTATACCATAATAAAGGGACGGATTGGAAAAAGTAGAGACAAAACTGAAACCCCATTCTCTGAGGGATGGCTACTCGTTTGTCGGCTATAACTACACCATCCATCTGGAGGAGTACACGTAGAGAGAATCGACCCAAGAGGGCAGTTCGCCATCTCCCAAAAGGCCACTCACATACAGACATCCGATAGATTCTCTTCGGACGACCGTCAAATGGGCCGCCGGCTTAGAAATCGATATCAGCGATTCCATCTACGTTCCATGGATGAAAGGGGATTTTCAAAAAGGGAACGCAATATTCCCAACTGAAAGCCGTCCAGAAAACTTGGCACAACCGATTATCGATCAAAGGAATAGCACAAATAGCAACTGGCTCCCCTGACAGAATTACACCCATCATTAAACATTTTATAGTTTTCTGGTTTCTTGCTCAACCATCCTGATCCGCTTTCCTGACATATAATCCCGCTTCGAAGCCCATAATTCATTCAAATTATTTTTACTAATACCGATAAATATTAAACTTTTAAAACCACTTGGCCTGTCGTATTACAAACTTTCATGTTAATAAAATAATCATAAATTTACGATTGTAAAGTATACATAATATGCCAGCCAAATTTATGATTTACAAGATGACACATTACTAATCATATAAAATATAGCATTACTAGCAAAAATTTACGATTTTTTTAAGCCATAGAAATTAAAACATCTTACAAAAGAACGTAATGAATAACAGGTATTAACTTGCTAGTATGGCATTGTTTGCGTACTCACTTGCTCAAGTATCCGTAAATCATAAAAATATAAATATCTATATGGACCAGAGGAAAAGAGTAATGATTTTTCGCTGTCTGCATATACTGGCAGCTTTGGTTTCATGCAATGACCAGAACAGCGAGGACAGGCTGACCAAAATGATCGGAAAGGACCAGCAGGTTCACCTAGTATAGCTCAATAGAAAACCCCAAAATTTGACTGATTTTCATACCTTAATTCATTTCTAGCAAGCTTTATTTATAAAAATGAATTATAATTTTTCAAAAATTAATATAAAAATTTAATGCATACAGAGTACCCAAAATGTCACTAAACAATAATACAGTTAACAATTTTACAGTGATTTAAACTAGGTGTGACTTGAATGAACGTAAACTTCTTTTGTTTTAGGGAAAAAACATGTGTCCTAATTAAACCCTCGTAGTTAGCCTTTTTAACAAATGTCACTGTGCGAGCGAAAGACAGCTCAAAGTCAGGATTGTAAGAAGGGAGAGGCAAGAAGCAGATTCCTCCGTCTCGCAAAATTCGCCAGTACAATGATTGGTGATGATAGTGTTGAGGGGGCAAAAAAAGGCTACTATGAAACGGGGTTTGGTATTGCACATATCACCTAGCTCAGCTGTTATTGGAATTTATTTTTCCGGGCCTCCTAGTTAGACTAGGTTATGTCTCCGTGGGGTGATTGGTTTGCATTCGATGAAAATACTGATATCTTATTAAACATCCCTCCTGACAGCATTACCTTCAAATCGGGGTCGTTACTGACTCTTATACCCTGTCTAACTGTGGCCATGGGTTTTCAAGTTTCGCTGAGGGTTCTTCAACCAACTAACTCATTAGTACAGTTTTGATAAGGAAGAACGTTTGTTATTCCAATTTTAGATTCTGGGCCTATAGTTGTTTTCTTTGTTCATCTTGGAGTAGAAGACATGCACATACCCTTACGTATTTTCCTCTCAAAGGCCTATGCACGGTATTGTAAATCTTCCTCTGGCAAGTTTCACTGTTTGTTCCTGAGGCTTGACTTTCAAGATAATGTTACAGTTCATGTTTTCCCGTGTTGAATGCATTCACCTCCTATCGCGGGCTATACCTTTTATTGCTCATTCTTCTATCACTCAACTTCTTTTATTCCTATATATATATGTATATATATATAAATATATATATATAATCTGTTCACATTTAAGCCTTCTGGGACAAATTTTGTACAAAGCCGCAGAATAAACTTAATTTTCTTTCTCATAGAAAATACTTAAATGTCGAAAGAAGGGTTTTCAAATGCCAACATCCACGGATGACATATGAACATAAATCAAAAATGTTCCTTCTTGTTACCTCTCTGTAAACAGGTCATTGCTTCAACAATACAATCGATTTAAATTAATGTCCTATTGTTCATTCTAGACTTGTATGAGTGTTAGGGGTGAGAACGAAATAAATTTAAAACTACCGTTTTCTCCATTAGAAGTTGATAACCTCTTATACTAAAGCAGTCTTAAGTATATTTATGAGTCATTTCTGCTTAGTGTACATAAAAAAAGGTTTGATTGATTTCGTTTAGACGGTAAAATATTTCTTTAGTTTCGTTGTTCTCTAAGAGTCACGTTTTTTTATGGCGAAAGTTTTTGATCAACAGATTGAATAGTAAGGTACCCCTTTGAACTAAGACGTACGTTACAAAGTTTGAAGAATAACTAAAATTTATTAAGATGACGAGTAGCCAAGCTTTCTTATGAGAGCAGGCATTTCATTTTTCTTTATTAACGATTTCTATTATACTGGACACAACTTAAATAAAAACTTTTTATGTAAGGTCTCGGTTGAGATGAAAAAGCTAGTTCCTCCTAAACTCCCCATCTGAACGTGCTATCTTTCCAATTTTCCCTCATTTTTGCCATTTTTCAAATGTCGTAAAATCAGTAGTCCATTCTCGGCGACATATGTTGTGGTCTTTGCTTACTGAATCCATTATGTTCAGCGGTATATTGACCAAATTACTTATTTAAATAACTTAAATAAAAACTGTTTATGTAAGGTCCTGGTTGAGATGAAAAAGCTAGTGTCTCGAGCGGGATTCGAACCCAAGATCTTCGGACACTGAATCTACAATCTTTCCAATTTTCCCTCCTTTTTGCCATTTTTCAAATGTCGTATAATCAGGATTCAACACTCGGCGACATATGATGTGGTCATTGCTTATTAAATCCACTAAACATAAAGGATTAAATAAAAACAAATAACAGTGAATAGTTAGTTATGTGCATAGCCACATTTTGCAATATTATATAATTTTAATTAATTTTTTTATGTTTTTAAACGCTGCTTGTTTTTTCATTATGTTTCAATCCACCACCAATAGGCGTTTGGATAACTGCTTGATTTGGAATACCTGAATTTAGGTATGGTTAACCTACAGAATTTTAGTGGATTTGTTCGTTGTTGCCATAAATGTATAAATGTTGCTTAATATATTCTTACGCCGTTGCAAATATGTGAATCGTTGTAGCTGCATACAGCTACCAACATCCGATGACTGTTTCCCAGTTGTGCACAGAGGCGTTTCCTAGCTCGGTTGGCCAATTCCCGAGTCATAGTCCAAATCGAAACGGGTCTCGTTTCTACGTCAAACGCTGAATTGTGCACTTTTTTTTGCTTTCGCTGGCCATGGAAGGGTGCGTATCAGGAGCGGTTCTGTTAAATATTCAACAGAGCCGGTCATTATTTACATTTTCATATCGAATCGATAGTTTAATCCCCACTCTGACGGTGTATTTGGCAATTGGTAAATATACACACTCCCCGTTTTCCCAGAGGAGTTAAATACCCGGTCGCAACCGTGTACCGGAACAGTTCGTTAACAAAGATATTTTCTCTGTTAATTACGTTAATAGTCGAACCTGCGACAGCGGAAATAAATTTTGTCCTTCTTATTCATACTCTTTACAAGGGCCAATAAACTCTACAGATGGGAATTTATACCAAAACAGTACATGCCATGGTAGAAGAGTTTCTAATGAACTGAAGGATGACCAAAAAACTCTCTGCAAAATGCTGACCCCGGTTTTGCCGGTAATACGCGTGGAAAACAGTCGTAACGGACCCGTTCCAAATTGGTGAACGACACTTTTCACTTTGAATCTGTTTCTAATTCAATCTGATTTTCGAATGGTTTCGAATTGATAAAATAGGAGGAAGAAGGAAATTTATGTAATGTATTCAATAAAATAGTATAAATAGTCAGCTCTAAAGTTATAATCAGCCTAGAAATGTAAAGATTCCGGTTGATAGATAAAACAGCGTTTTGCCTAATTGACAATATTAATATTTTTATTTGGAGATTTTATTTTCCAAGTGGTCTTGTCCAACCATTTTATAATAAATTTTTGACGCTATTATCATTTAGAAAACCATGGGCTACACCGGGATTCGAACCTAGGACCACTAGCGATTCATTAAGACTTGAATACCCTAACCACGGGAGCAAAGTAGATATACTGGGGCACGGTGCAGAAGGTGTTGTGGTTATCTCTAAACCGTAGGCCATCGCGGATCCCAAATGCATGTTTTTTGTTTTTATTCAATTTTTGTTTTTGTTATTGTTGCTGCTTTAAGTGTTCAATCTGTCTCAGCTCCACGCAGAATCCTTGTTTTGGCTGACTCTTGGCGTCATCTGCCTGCGAAGTCGTAAATCTCTGATAATTTTAAACTGCCATCGCTGTTTTGAATTCTCAGATAAACGTTAACAGTAAGGATGAGAGGCCAAAATGATCGATATTAGCCAAATAATAATTTTCATTTTAATAACTTCAATTGTTTCTGTGGACCATGTTATTAACCTTACACCCCTTAAAAGTATGTATCACAATTTAATCATCTATATTACCTGTTTTGTTGTTTCGTATATTAACAAGTTACAGAAGTCGCTTATTTGTATAAGTTATTTTTCTGTCTAATTTTCTGGTATACTGTAACTAAGACTTAAATTTTCGTATTTAACCTGCTCTAAATCAAATATTAAATAGCCTAGAACTCTGTGGTTGAAAACTTTTATCCAATTTAGTAAATTCATGTATGTTGCGGGCTGCTGGTCCTTTATCAGTAATTGCACTATGCTCATGATACATATATATCATTTTTCTACCCCCTTTATTTGTTGAGGTGAATGTCGTCAAAGTTGTTTTAAAACTTCAATCGCTATCCGCCCTTCCCCGCATGGCCACCTATTTTGGCTAGTGATAATTGGCTTTAATTGGATTACCCCGCCCAACAAAGGAGGCCGGTCAAAGAAAAAAAAACAAAAAAACTCATACTCTCGTCCAACTACTTTTGCCATGGTGCAAAACAGTCAGTTGGCGGATAGAGACTGAAGTTTTAAAACATTTTTGACGATATTTCCCTCCACGTATAAAGTCGGTGGGAAAATAATATATATGTATCATTGGCATAGTCCATTTCTGATGATGGGCCCGGAGCCCGAACAGCCACGGAATTTACTAAATTGAATAAAGCTTTTCAACCACGGAGATCTTGGAAGTTTTCAACCTATCAATACAGAAGATTTGAACCTTGGAGTTGGCAATATATAAAATAAGATAAAAAGCTATGAATCTTCATAAAACTTTAAACTATAAACGGATAAAAACATTAAAGGCAAATAAGAAATAATGTACCTTCATTACAAATAATCAAACGATCATTTGAAGTGAAGTATAACTAAAGCTGGGAAGCTGCTAATGTCTCTTGAAGAAAAAATAGGGCCTTAAACCAAGGCTAGCCTAATGGCTTTATTACAGCGATAACAGGACTTATCATCATTAGCAAAGTGACAAAACAAACGAAAAAAGACTGTTCGCCCATAAGTAGACCGGACCTTTTACACTTCCAGCTACGTTAGAACTGTTGAACTTTTACTCTTTATTTATTTGAAACACTTATTATTTCAAATATACGAATAACCAGAATATTTTTATATAACATTTTGGCAGATGGAATTAAGAAGATGGTGAAGGTAATGGTTTATTTAAATTGTGTAATGAGAAGGGGTAATTTCATTTCCGACGAACGAGAACGGGCATTATCAGATAGATAGAAAGCCCGAAGGCTTTGCAACTCAACATACCCCCTAGCTTCAGGGGAAACAGTAATGTGGGTTCCAAGACCCTCCATTAGCATAGTGGGAAACTAAGAAAGCTGATTACTCGCTAAAGAGGGAGTGAAGGATCCCTCTTGGGACCAGAGCCCTTCTGTCGAACTCCAAGTGGTTTCCTAAAGAATGAATTGGCGAGTAATTCAAAAGAAGCAAAGTTATTAGCTGATTGTAAGCTCAACTGCTAAGTTTTTTTTTACCTAGGTAAGCAAGGAAAGCAATCACTCCTTCAGGAAACGACATTTAAAAGTATCCGGTACAAATATTCCAACGGGTCATTGGCCAAAGAGATATTTAGAAAACATCGACAAAGCCGAGGAAGACAGATGCCGTTTCTGCAAAGAGGAAGCGGAAACAGCTGAGAACGTCCTGTGTCCTCATGCAAGCCTTCGAGCTAAAAAACGGCTGGGACACATGGGAGAACCGTTCCTGAGGGACGTAGGATGTGCAGGCCTTGATGTAAGTGATAACCTCATTTGTTATCATCTTGTTCGGAAAAAAATGCCATACATCGTATGGCGAAGGAACCAGCTTAGCTTAAAATGAACAAAATAGAAAATAGAAACCAGTGTTTAATAAATTCGATTTGTGGAATTTCTTTAATTTTTTTAAATAGTTTCAAAAAATCCTAGAAACGTCAATCTTGGAAATATCCCAAAGATTTGGTATTCATTCTAGTCAGAAAAGATCTAGTTTCAGATTTTTTTAATGAAAAAATAGAAGGGGTTACATTGCTCACTTAGTTTGTGTCTGTTGAAAAAATAGGTAAAATCTGCAGTCGCAGTATAAAAAACAGCTACCTTGTATAACGTCTGTAAAGTATTAAATAAACACTAATTTTTACATCAATGCCCATGTTTGTAAATTCATAAAAACAACTTGATGGCCGTTCTTCAATAAAAGTTTTAATTAACTGTGGTACTTAATTTTTATTGAAAAAAATATAATTGAAACATAAAAACTTCAAACAAGGCAGAAATTTTATGATTTCAAATATTTTACATCATAATTAAGGCAGTTTTTAGGCAAATTATGGTTTCAATTTTGGAGTTTGTATCGCACATGTTATTGTGTGTGTATATATATATATATATATATATATATATAAATATATATATATATATATATATA
>CM077103.1:11724348-11777973 GCA_039619505.1 Cimex hemipterus | reverse complement strand
ATATATATATATATATATATATATATATATATTGGACAAATCATACTTTTATACGAAAACTATATTTTATTTTATTTAAACTATTTTATGTCTTTTTTTCTAAGCAAATTAATTGTTTTATTAATAAACATTTTTTCTTCTTCTCTATGTTCTTTGAAATCCTCCTGCTCTCTAGTACAAGATTGGCTTTTTTGACGGTAGGCAGGGATTATGTGTCATAAAAGTGTTATTTCTGTTTTACGCTTAAATGTGCGTCAATTTATTTTGATTTAACCAAGTCGTGAAAATAAATAATTTTTAAAAGAACGTCTATAAAATATTGAATATACGAAAATTTTTTTTCAACATCCATGTGGGTAAATTTATAAAAACAGTCTTGTTATTAATTCTCTGAAAAAATATCAATTCAAGGCAAATTTCGTCGACCAGGTTTCATTTTAAAAAATTGAAGACTGTTCTTTAATAAAAGTTTTCACTGATTGTTGTACTTGGTTTTTATTTTAAAAAATCAAACAATTAAAGGCAAAACTTTTTAATTTCAAATATTTTATATTTCTAATTAGAACAGGGTTTAGGCAAATTATAGTTTTCATTTTATAATTTTACGCTACATAATTTTTATAAGTATATTGAACATATCTTATATAGATGATAACTATCTTTTTATTTTATGTAAAATACTACTTTTATGAAAGTAAATTAACTTTTTACTAATAAATAATTTAAAAAATAATTAATTTTACATTCCTAATTAGGCCAATTTTTAGGCAAATTATAGTTTTAATTTTGTAATTTGTACATTACATATTTTTTGTATGTACATTGAACTACCTTATTTTTATAGGATAACTTTATATTTTTTTAAATACTACTTTTTTGTAGGTAAATTAATTTTTGGTCAATAGATATTTTTTCATCTTCTTTCTTTTTGCTTTTTGGCGGTAGGCAGGGATATGCAAATTTGTAATTATTGTTTTATTTGCTTACATGTTCGTAAATTTGTTTTTAATTAGAAAATCCATGGAAATGAAGATTTATTATTATAGAAGAACATGATTAAGCATAAATGTCTGTCGTTGTGAAGAATTAGCCAACGTAAGAAAGCTCTTTCAATTAAATCTGCAAAGAACGTTTTACGAAATAGTGAAGAGAAAATAGTTTCGAGGAAGAGCGTGGCCCATATCAGCCGCCTGTTTGACAATGGAACAGATATCGGAGTAATTAATATGACGAAATGAAAAATAGATAAGCGAACGTCCTTCGCCCTCAATACTCGTGATGACTATTCGAAAAAAGCCCGTAGACAATGTGAATGATAAAATAGAGAGAAGCCGGTGTACAATGGGACAAAAGGGAGTTCGCGGAGAACAAAAACTAGTTTTGTGATGAGGCAGTGAGTAGAAGTGTGGGCAGAGAAAACGAGTGGGACACAATAGTGAAAGTACATGACAATAGACACGCCCTAGGAAAGCAGCATTTGATGCAAATTTGTCAATAATAACCGTCCCGATTGTCCTATAAAATCTACTTCGCCGGAGGGCGGAGCGTTGAAAATAAAGAATAAAAAATACTGTAAAAATCGAACATTTAATATTTGGAAATCCGTTAAAAATATAAGAAGAAAATGATAGATCGTGACTATGGACGATCTCCTAGCTCCTTATCTTTTTAATACGCTTATCACAGACGAGGTAAGAAAATAAACTATCTAAATACTACAGTTATTCCCTTATCGTTTTTATTTTAATAGAAGCTTCTCATAGATTTAGGAGAATTAGGCTTATCTATTATTGTGTTTTCACACCTATTTTTGTCTGCTTTCTTGTGCGGCCCGGTTTATGAAAGTGTTTCGTGCTAAAATGCTAATCAATTACATCACGTTGTCAATGTAATACATCCAAGCCTGTGAAGTTCCTTAAAATAAGAACAATGGCCATTAAAAATTCATATGAAGCTTAAAACCACGTGAGCAACACACCCGAAACCGAGACTTGCAAAAATATACTTCACGATTATTTGTGTTTAATTCATTGGTGAGATTTCACGAATAGAAAACATTACAATCGATTCGTTGATCATTCATTTGCTAGGCCTCATGTCGAAAATATTTTGCGGTCGATATGTGGATAATACATTGACGAGACCTCTCTATCGATAAATGGATATCAAATTTGATATACCCCACGCAAATAATTTACATTCGATATGTGGATGAAACCTCACATTCCAAATATTTTGTAATTGATGTGCCGATAAAACATTGACGAGATGTCACGACGCAAATACTTCAAGATCAATATGTTTACAACACATTGGCGAGACCTCACGTGTCGAAAACATCACGATCGATTTGTTGATAATTCATTTGCTACACGTCATGTCGAAAATGTTTCGCGATCGATATGTCGATGACACACTGACGAGACCTCACGTTCCAAATATTTTGAAATTGATTAGTCGATAAAACGTTGGCGAGACCTCTCGATAGATAAATAGATAATAAATTAGAGATACCACACATCGCAAAACCTTATTTCGATATGTCGATGACACATTAACAGACCTCACATCCAAATATTTTGTAATTGATATGCTGATAAAACATTGGAGAGATTTCATGTCGCAAATACTTCAGGATAAATATTTTTATAATACATCGGCGCGAACTCACTTATCGGAAACATTACGATTGATTTGTTGATACTTCATTTACTGGACCTCACGTTGAAAATACTTCGCGATCGATATGTCGATGACGACGAGACCTCACATTCCAAATATTTTGTAATTGATATGTCGATAAAACATTGGCGAGACCCCATGTAGTGAACACTTTATGATCGATTTGACGATAATACATTGGCGTGTCCTCTCCTGCAATATGAAATTCCCGAAAATACTAACAATCCACAATAAACAATTAATGAGAGTATCATTTTTTGGCGATACCTCAAATCTCAAATCCTCAAATCACACAACAACCCAGGTCGCAGATAATTTAAACGAGGAGTCAATAACATTTTAGAAAAATCTAATTTAATATGAGAGAAAAAGCTTTCACCATTTTGACAAATTGGTGATTTTTCGATCTTTCCAAAATGAATGTATGGATAATACGTATGTAATATCGGGATTTGAGATTATTAATTTCATCACTGCCTATTAAAAGAGTAGCTCTCTGACAGCAAATAACTATTGTTTAGCAAGCAGAGGACATTCATGCCAAACGAACGTCGAAAGTTAATTTTCTTCGAAGAGTTCCATATAACGAAAGCATTTTGACTCGGAAGACTAATCTTCACGAGAGTGTAATTTAATTCTTGAACTCTGGAGAGGAACGAGCCCAAGGAATAAGTAAATATCTTTCGTCTTGCTCGGTTCAACTAGCTCCGTACTACCGGGAGAACGAGACGGCCACTTTCTTCCGAAAACGGAGAGAAGAGCAATGATGCCTTTGGCACCGCCTCAAATCTTCGCCGGGGCTTTTCTTCTGCCGATTTTCTCAATTAACAGCCCATCTTCACTATTTGGCCCGACTCTACAGTGAATTGACTTCCTGTCCGGCGGCCTAAACAATAGCTGACATCTCAACGGGACGCGCTCCGAGCTGTTGACGGGTTTTTCTACGCACTACGGGTCCACGTCACTTCCAAGTTATTATGGTATTATTTCGGGGAATTGTTTGTTCCGAGACAACCCATTTTCTTCACGTGGAACCACTATTATTAAACTGACATATAGCGAGAGCGCGAAACGCAACATTTAATAAACACTTTTTTGTATATAAATGAGTACTGTTACTATATGATTCTGAAGGGTAAATAACAACTTCTCTTATCATTAACCCACAATTAAAATAACAGGAACTCCAAATCTTTCCCGTTTTTGTATCTTATCGTGCTGTATCTTTTCCGTCGCGTGTTTTGCCGGGCGCACTCTCCATAAAATGTTTTCAAGGCTGGAATTTATCTAGCTTATTGTTCGAGTGCAGTGAAGTGCATTTTGAAAATTATCAGAAATGAGCCAAGTAGGCCCCAAGCCGATGGACAGAAATAATTCACTCAGCCTTCACCGCGGAAAGGAATATAAAAAAATACACTGTTGTTCACAGATAGCTTCCTTTTTGATGTTACTCTCGTGAACAATTAATATCGTTAATAGTTATTATAGGATTCCTTTACAAATAAAAGTTAAATATTCGACATTAATTTTTATTTTCCACACCATTTCTTTTAAATATTGTTCCAAGTCGCACAAGAGTTGGTTTGTCTCCTTTCGCTATTTTCCTCTGTCATGAACGTTCGGTTTCTTGCCATCCTCAGAGATCGGTCTGTTTGTTTATCTTTTTAGTCGATATACATACGATGGTGCCAAAAACAAAATTTATCTGCCATTTTGTCACACTAATTCGTTAGAAAATGAATTATAACTAACAGGAAGCCTTGGGCACGACAAAACTTGTGATATTACTTTTCAAGTAGAAAACATTTACACACTCACCTACCAAACAGAAAAAAATCCATTGTTAACTGATAAGGTTGTTTTTAGAAAGAATGGTCCCATGATTATTGTTAACGTATTTATGTATTTAATAGGTTATCTCATGAAATGATGAGTTACGTTAATGTACATAGTATTTACGGCGTTTGTTATATACTTGGTGTTTATTTTATTTTTGTTCAAAATCACAAAAATTTATGGCTTTATTTATTTTCTCTCGGCATTTTCCATATCTAAATTGGCTGTCTCAATTTTTTTAAAACTAAGTATAAATAAACATATAACTTGATATTCAATTATTTATTAAATTGTTGTTATTAAAATATTAACGGGAAGGAAAATATTAATTGGTCATCCGGTAAAAGGTGTTTGTATGGGGGATCAGGAAACTTGATTTTATTTATTTAACAAGGCTAATAACATGTTTTATTTGATAAGTTTGCAATTCCGCCACGTTTGAAAACCACCAAAACTGGAATACGAACGTCGACCCCCTGTAATTTCGTGAAATTTAACGCGAGATACCATCTGGGGCTTAATACTTAACGCTACAAATAGTATTAGTTAAAATAAAGTATCAAATGTTAGATGTATAGACCACTTGCTCAGAGTAATTTTGATTTTGGTATGTTCTGGATGAAGAAACAAATTCAGTTGTTATCTCGGAAGCTTTCGATCCTTTTTAAGGTCATCATCAGAGGAAGAACATCTTAAACATATCCATAAATTGACATAAGTATTTTTTTTTTAATGGCCTCATGAACTTTGCATATTAGCCAGACAATATATTGCGTATTCGCTTTTTGGAGGAAAGGGTATCGTGAATAAAGGCCAGAGGCGAAGGCGGGAATCGAACCCACGACCGCGGGGTCTAATAGCCGAGAGTCTCTTATGCTACCACTCGGCTACCGCGGCTCCAACATAAGTGTATTTAATATATGGTTTTAAATTTATTTAAAAACCGATTCAGCTCCAATATAGCCGAGGACTGTGAGTCCTTAATCATCTCAATTTAAAGACACGTGTAAGATTGTTTTGCCCCGAAGATGACCTCAAAATAGATCGAAAGCTTGGCAGATAATTTAATGTGTTTCTTTATCCAGACCATACCGAATTCCAGAACTTATACACGTACACAAACTACAAAGTACAAACACTTTCTGTTTCATACTCGAGGAGGCTTCACTGATACTACAAGTGATTTTACAAGCAAAAACCATCAAAAGTACAAGTCAGCTGTTCGGTTAGAGAAAGAAACTGGATCTCGAACATATTTGCTCTTTCAAGCAACATAGGTCGATTAGATAGTAAATCGAACAGTTTGTTTTAGTCAGTTAGTTTACTCGCAACTATTTAAAATGGGCAAAAGGGAGTACGGTTGAAAGACCGACTTGGTGTCTTGTCGATGAAACTAGAAAAAATTCCAAGCATTTAACGATAAATTGGAAATCTTGACAAAATGGTAGTGTAGAAATTAATCCGAATTCATTGGTCGCAAATCATAGTTCACTCAGTTATTACTTAATACCAGTTACTATCGTTTACAACTAGTAAGTAGAAGTGTGGAAAGGATGGCCCTCGCTGACTATTGAATTGGTTCTTGCAGCCAAAAAGTAGACTTAAGACAGGTGGCTCTGCTTTCACTATGATATTGAGAACCGTCCTTTTGATTCATACAAATTCGAAATTGATCCTTGTCCTGAACAGTTTTCTACGTCGGGTTATATTTTGTCAAGCTACTTGGTCATTACTGAAAAGTAAATTCTCCAGCCTTATACAGAAAGGAACAAAAGTCATCTATCGTTTGGAATTTTGAATATTTTGATTACACAAGTGATCTGAGACTTGTATTAATAGTACAAATAAAGACGGGTATTATACAAATATTTGTATTATTATTGACTGTTTTTGAAACGTAATTCTTTCTTTTTTAAACTATTTTTCTTGTACTTCGACTTTACACCTTGTACTCTGAACTTTTGTATTTTTTTTCATTATTAAACATAATTTTAAAATTACCAAGCACTAAATTAATTGTGGCCAGGTGTCAGCAAATCTGCAGATAAATAATTGTCTTATGCTGTTCCCGTTTTACATACACAAACACAATAAATTGGCCGAATCCGTATTTAGCTCCTCCGTTATTTAACTTCCGATAAAATGTATCACTCGCAATGGCCCTACTTCTCGAGAAACACAAGTGTTCTCTATTACCATTAACCGGCCGATAGAACAGTCCTATCACCTGTCACAAATCCTGACTTATCATCTTTTTTTGTGTGTGTAAACCTTTGAAATGACATATCTTTATTTTACTTACGACTGACGGCTGATACTGAAATAGAGAATCGACCTGGAGAAAAAGAGTTTCTTCTGGTTTATTCTACTTGAATTTACGTATTAAGGTCAAAAATTTGATTATGACCTAAATTAACGAACGAGATCAAAATATTCCAGACGGTTTGACTGATTTTGGTCGAACTCTCGCGAGAAAAAATTGTGGTTTGAAAGGAACTCGTTTCAAAAGAACGCCGTAAAATTTTATCGCAGATGTTCTAAGCCATGCTACTTTGCAACAATATCCTGCCATATAAAGATAACTTTATTATTAAAACCACTTAAGGCTTTCAATTACAACATCAATGTCACTTTCATACTCTATATACACCTCATGTTG
Source organism: Cimex hemipterus (assembly GCA_039619505.1). NCBI lineage: Eukaryota > Metazoa > Arthropoda > Insecta > Hemiptera > Cimicidae > Cimex > Cimex hemipterus. Next base: position 11,770,796 of record CM077103.1, on the reverse strand, counting down.
CATATTTACTAGGTGAGCATACTTTTAGTTTAAAATTTATTTTATACAGTGAAAGTCTTTCGATCTCAAGAAGAATAGGAAGGGAAAAAGGAAAGAGTTGTTATTTACATCGAAAAAGTAAAAAAATATCTTATACATTATAAGTAATATTCTTATTCCCATTGGTCAAATTATACTTTACATTTACAGATAGCGTGAAGCACTAGATCGGAAGATGCACTTAGAGGAAAAAATGTTCCTAGTCGCTCAGTAGTTCAGCGGGTCACTAATTCAGTGAAACACTGAGAAAGGCCGTAAAGCAGTAATGGAAAATACACTGTTCTTCATGGAAAATTACTTAATATCATAACGATTGAGAACACCCGTATTATTTTAAATTGTGAGAGTTCCAATTGGGGTATGGGGGTGATGAACTTGTACTTTGATTGTTCCCGATTACCTCGGTCGGCAGATCCTCGGAGACTTGGTAGAGTGGTGTCTTTTCACCATCTTCAGCATTGAATTTGGTTGTCACAGTTTAGGATTGATTATAAACTCAGTTCTGACTATGATTTTTCTACTCCTTTGGGACCTAATATTATTTATTAGTTCGGCAATCAACTTTCAAGACCAGTTGTATTTTAATGATTAAATCGTAAATGATATGTGTAGTTTGTTCGTTTCCTAGCTCCCCGATTCCTTGTGGTCTGACGCGTTTCGCCTTCTCGCCATCTTCAGTGATCCCTTTTGCCAAATCATGTCAGAATAGGTGCTGTATTTGTTATTTCATCCAAATATGTTTTGTTAAGCGAAATTTTAAAATTTGATAGATTATTAAAATCATCCATTTTTTACTATAATTTTAAAACTGTAACGTTTTGGAAGTATTTTATTTATAATTAACAAATAAATTTTTAAATGACAATATAATACGATTTTAGAAGAAGAAGAAAAAGAAGAAATGAAACTTTATTCTGGGTCTTATAATAAAATGAGTATGATAGTACATAATAAATTATTGCCCATAAAGTCCATAACAAAATTGGAAACTGGAAATATTTTAATTTTTTACGTTAATAATTAAGGTTTTTGGTTGTGCAGATTCTTTGCATGTGGTATTAAATATGTAAAGTACAAATCATTCCCTTTTTTGAAATCAAGTTCTTTTCCCCCACTTTTTTATACTTTCTCACATTTCTCTATCTCTCTCTCTCTCCCTCCCTCTCTGTCTGTCTGTCTGTCTGTCGTCTCCCTCTCTCTTGTCTGTCACACACACACACGCACACGCACACACACACACACACACACCCTTTTTGTTTTCTACCTATCTGTTAGATGATTAACGAAACTAACATTTCAGAGAGTCTGCAATTATATCAATGAGAGGTAAAAACAGGATGCATAAAATTAAGCCGTCTGCGAATATGCGAGAGAAAGTTGAAGCTATGCTGTGTAACTGCAACTCGACAACGCTTTGCCTCGTGCAATTTTCAGGACTTGGATTAGAATGTTTTCATTTGAAATTACAAACTTCGAAAGATCGTGTTCAACATAGGGCCGATGTCTGTTGTTAGTCGTCTTGACTCGCAAAACAATAAGAAAGAACTTTAAATCTTACAGTATAAAAAAGCGGTTGTTGGACATTTCAAATAAATAAAAATGTACATACGTTATTGAGCTTTCTATTTTTTGTTTGTACGAAGTTGCGAAGGCTTTAGTATAAGAAAGTATACTTCCCAAAGTGAAAAGGTTTGGAAAAGGAACAATGGCTTCGTTGGATTTTATTTCCATGTTTCTCGACCAAAAGGAACGTACCGGTTTGTCGAAGAAGCCAGACTCTCGTCCTTTTTGGTACACCTCGTTCCGGCTCGCTTTGGAAACTTGTCCACTTTTCGCCAGGGTCAACAAATAGCGTACTTTTTCCTCCTGATCCATTGACTCGATTTATTCTTACCTTTTTCTCGGGCTATTTATAAAAGCGATATTAATGGGTCCACATTTCAAGTTGACAGTCACTACCTAGAGTATAAACGATTCACTCAAGGTTCATCCTCGTCCACACGTCATTTCCGACTTTACACTTGGCTTTGAAACATCTTCCTGCTAAGTTATTTACATTTCCTGTCTAAAACATTATTTCATGATTGTTACAACTAATTTATTGAAATCCAAACTGGTCCCACTATAAATTATAGATTATGATATAGATTTGAACGTACCACTAAGATCTCAACGAGATTTTTTCGGTTGCCAATGAGTCAGTGTGAGTGACCCTCTAGCTAGCCATGACCGCTCGTATACGATCTACACATCTGGGAAGTCCGTAGGCTAAGCCAATCATCTAGGACGTTGCCACCAGCTACGATTCACTTCAAGACCCGTTAAGCACTTACCCCGATAAGTCTTTTTATCCATCGGCTGGCACGCACGAGACGTTTCACATTAAAATTAATTGGAACTTAGATTCTACAAGGGGAAACATGTAATAGTACAATTTTTTATGAATCAAGCGTTATAAATATTTGTTAAAACGTTTTATACAGTTCGCAAATATCTTAATATATGTATAATTCGGGCTTTTCATATCAATTTGGTCGCATTTCGTCTTCAAGCATAATCAGGCCGGATCTGATAAACGAGCAAACTACAGATTCATCGCATATTTTAAAAATATATTTAGAAATAGAAACATGGATTAAATAAGGATAAGACATGCAAAATGAATCAAACATTTATGAAATTTTTCATTTTAATTTAGATTGTTTCAATACAATTACTTTTCTATGCTTTTGTAAATAACGTTTTTAAAGGCAGTTATCATTCGGCCTGCCAACTTCGGGCTCAAAGTCACTCTCAACACGACAAGCAAGAATGGCACAATTACACAGAAGACAAACCTTTGAGCCCTGAAGATGATCTCAATAAAAGATCGAACGTTGGCACGATAAAGAAAATGTGTTTCTGATACCTACATCACACTAGACCACATCACACAATATCACAATAATTATTGATTAACGGTCGCTAATCTCTACACACTTGTAACCTATTGTTGTTTCTTTTTTTTTGATATACGGTTTTTACACAGATTTTTCTTTAAATAAATAGGTGTTTCTACTCTTATAAACCTTTGGAAGTAACTTGTCTACTCTTCTTTGGTTCCATATTCTCTGAGTATAGTAGACACTTAATTTCATCCAGTTTTTTGGCATATGTTTCACCAATGAGTTGCCAAGTTTTCGTCTACAAATGCCAATGGGAAAAGGAAAAAACAGTGTCTTTCATAACTGTAGTTTGGTAGTTTCCGATTATTTAGCCAGCCAATGCTCGCTGTCATGGTCGTCGGATGCGTTTCGTCTTCTCGCCACGTACAATAGTGCGTTTAAAGATGACGTAACGCTCACTAGACCCCACATAATTCAAGAGGAAATCTCATAATTCAACAACATAGACAATCTCAGAAACTTGGCCTAAGGATATTCTCTAAAACACGATTAAAATTTGGATTTACATTTTCTTGTTTCCTCTGGTTCTATTTTCGTTTTGCTTTATATTATTTTCTTTCTATTTTTATAGTTGGCTAGTTATACAAATTCTTAACTTTTGGAATAATTTCGGCTGATGTAATTTTGGTCGTTTGTAATCAATTTGGATTAGTGTACTTTCAGTTTTCGTGTCTCAGACGCCATTTGAAATCTTCGTTAGATAAAAAATGTATTTTATAGGGAACTAATAATTTATTGTTAATAGAGTAATTTTAATTTTGAGTCTGGTATAAATAAAGAAATGCCCCTAACGTTTTTCAGATTTAATTATGAAACAGCCCAAATTAAAGAAGTCTGTTTCAGTGATATTTTGTTGTATAAGTCTATAGTTTATTTTATAGATGATTAGGCTTGTTCGAATTTACGTATTTCTGTTTAAATACGCATAAAACTCATACTTTTATATTTTACATAAAATCATATATCATTTTTTTGTCATTAACTCAGTTTGAATATCTGAAAAAGTTATTTATCGTATTTTTAAATTATATTACCAAATATTTAACTTCTAATTATTCAGATGTCGTGAGATGCGGTCTGGTGTGATATAGGTGTCAGAAAAACATTTTCTTTATCGTGCCAACGTTACGATCTTTTATTGAGATCATCTTCAGGGCCTGGGATTTACAAACATAGTTTACATTTAGAAAATACATATAGAATTTGGAAAAGTGAATTTATACAATGGAAAAATTATATTTTATATTCTATCAAAGTATTTCTACTCCCTCAAAGTGTTTGTCTTCTGTGTAATTGTGCCATGTCGTGTTGAGAGTGCCAGTGAGATTTTACTGTTTAATGTTTATATATGTTGGATTTTGAGGTGGTGGGGAAGGAAGTGGTTATAGAAGAGACAATTTTGTATAAGTCGTCGGCTTCTTTGAGGTGAAAAGAGCCGACAAAGGGAAACAATGTGTTGGTAATGTTTCGGCCACTTTTTTCTTTCAGGATTATATAGAATTAAATACATACAAACCAACATACATTTCCATCCCATTTTTTCAAGGCCTATCACACAAATTAAACAAATTTCTCTCATCTGATAACTTCAAAATAGCTTTCAAAAATTATAAAACAATCCAAACACTGTTTTCCAAAATTAAAGACCCCCACACCAATTACAAATAAATCTGAGGTAATCTACAAGATCAATTGTGTAAACTGTCCAGCAACTTACATTGGTCTTACGTCCCAATATTTGGACAGGAGAGTAAAACAACATATCTACGATTGCAAAAAACCCAAACAAAATCCTACAGCACTAACTACCTACCACTTTGAACCACAACACAATTTTGACTTCAAAAATCCAAAAATACTACAGACAGAACAAAACAAATTTAAACGTAATTATTTAGAAATGGTTTCCATCAACAAGGGTAAACACAGCATCAATTACAGAACAGATACACGCAACCTCAGTCGCAGCTACGCCAACATCATTAATCAAATTCAATACAAATAACATACATATATCATCACATTACATTCCAGTCCACATTACAGTCTAATTGTCCAACAATCTAATTTTCCTTTTCCCATTTATCCCTTTCTATATAATCCTGAAAGAATAAAGTGGCCGAAACATTACCAACACATTGTTTCCCTTTGTCGGCTCTTTTCACCTCAAAGAAGCCGAAGACTTATACAAAATTGTCTCCTCTATACCACTTCCTTCCCGATCACTTCAAAATCCAACATATATAAACATGAAACAGTAAAATTTCACTGGCACTCTCAACACGACATGGCACAATTACACAGAAGACAAACACTTTGAGTGAGTAGAAATACTTTGATAGAATATAAAATATAATTTTTGCATTGTATAAATTCCATATTCTATATGTATTTTCTAAATGTAAATAATGTTTGCAAATCCGTGGCCCTGAAGATGATCTCAATAAAAGATCGAAACGTTGGCACGATAATGAAAATGTTTTTCTGATACCTATATCACACCAGACCGCATCTCAGGATATCTGAATAATTGTCCGTTAACGGTCACTAATCTCTACGTATTTCACTTCTATTCTGTTCAAATCCGTAAAATATTAATAGCAGCAGTTTAAAATCATCAGTTTGACCGAATGGGTATAACCGTATTGTATGAATTTGTTTTTAATTAATTCACTCAATTTAATGAAGAAACAAAGAATTAAGGGCCGCTTATATTTTCAGGGATAACTATAAACTTGTACTCAGTTAATTAAAAGCTATTTCGGCGAAACGACGTCCCTAGAAAATTGCCCTCGGCTATGTAACGACACGTCGCTTAAATATATACCTGAGTCTAATAAACCTAGCTCCTATTTCCGTAAAACGACGTCATTCCGAAAATAGGCTATGGTGGAAAAATAGAACTTGTTGGGTCAGGTGGCCCAAGTAGAGACCTTGAAGCTTCTTAGCTCGGGTCACTCTGTCAATAGGGCTAGGATAAAATGCACATCAAAATTATTTATAAATAATCATTTAAGCCGTCAAAACATTAGCCCATATTTAAAATTCACTGTTGTTTTAGCTAATACGTTAGAAATTCTGCTGCTGAAAGGATTTTTCTCTCAAAAGCCGAGCCAAGAGTTGGTTGTGACAGAGTTTCATTTGATTTAGAACGGTACAAAGGCGTGATGATTGCTCTCGAAAAGCCAAATCTGTCCTTCCTTTCTCTTCCCGTTCAGCGTTCCTTAATCCTTAAATTCGTGGTTCTGGTAGAATTGACGTCACACTTCTTTTTTTTATCATCCTAAATGTCCAACGGCTGGAAATTAAACCATTTAGTAACTGGGAGGGAAATGTTTTATTGTTGAAATTTTTCATATTCATGTCAATTTATTAACACAAACGCCAAATACCTATATTCAAAATATCGAGGGAAAACATATAGTAAAAATGATTAATCTTTATATAAGACATTGGATGAAATGAAAAAGTTAGTGTCACGTGGATTCGAACTCGCGACCTTCGGCTTGAGACCATTGAGCTATCTTGACTAAGATCCACTAGAACACCAACTCCCATCTCGACCTACCGTTCCAATTTTCCCTCCATTTTGTCATTTTTCGAATCCCTCTCGTAACTTTATTATTTCAACCAATACCTGACATAAAGATTAATAAATTGAAAAAAGTTATTTGGTCAATCGAACCACGAAACTAATGGATTTAATATAGCACAGAATCTTCCAGGCATTGAATTAGCAATATAGTATCTATATTTTTCAATTCACAAATAGTAAACAACCGAGAAAAAAGGGTTTTGTATTTTTGGTTTGCGTGCGGAAGAAAACCGTTGTAAACAGATTTTTGTGCGTACGAGTGGGTCTAAATCTGCCTTCTAATCGTAAATAACTGGGATAGAAAGCCAAATATGTAATATTTCCTAGAACTATTTAACTTCGATCACACGTAGTTTCTGAACAAGAATATTAATCTTAATTCGTCGGGTGTACGCACTCACAGAAATAACATGAGATATATTGCTCAACGTAGGCTTACGTAATATGAAAAGCGCTTAAGTTGAGAAATATTTTGTTCATGCAATATAATTCTATATGAAAAAACGATCAGGGATTGGATCAAATGGAAAGGAAAAACCTTCATTTATTTTGTCGTGCTTTTGTGGAATAACTGTCTTCATGACTAGAAACTTTATTTAATAGATTCACTATTTTCGTGGTCCGCTCACCAATTAAAATCATTCAATTAATTAAGGTTTTTAGTTGAGATGAAAAGTCAGTGTCACGAGCGGGATTCGAACCCACGATCTACGGCTCGATAAGTCGCTGCTCTACCACTTGAGCTATCGTGACTTTGATCCATCGGACACTAACTTCCCATCTCAAACAAGTGGTAGAGAAGCGGCGTATCAAGCTGAAGGTCGTGGGTTCGAATCCCGCTCGTGACACTGACTTTTTTATCACAACTTAAAACCTTAATTAATTGAATCTTATTAATAATTTAACAATTTAATAAAAGAATTCTTCGATCTCAAAATTTTTTTTGAGAAAGTAAACTTTTTTGGGTTCACCAAGCTTTCGACGATTTAAATCGACATCCTCAGTACGTATTTATTGACATAAATCGCCGAAATCTTGGTGGGCATAAAAAAAGACTACTTCACCATAAAGACTTTATGAAGATACCTCAAAAAATAATAAGGTGATTACTGTCAGGTCGTTAAAAACTTCAACTTTTATTTAACAAAAATTAACCTTTTTCAAACTTTCGATACCTAATGTTTTCAAGTAAAATGTTGAGACTAGAAATATCTAATAGTGCAATTTATAACAAGAACTTAGTGTAACCTCGTTTGTTTTAACAAACATCTCTTGAAATTTTTTCTATCATGTTTTTTCGATGTTAATAATAAATTATTAAACTGTTAATCTAGTCCGATATAAAAAGACTTTCCAAGAAGAATGATCAAATGAAAATCAGTCTTCTTTTAAATGTCACTAATAAAGTATTAAAATACTTTTGGCCCTGTCCTCTTTTCCAGGGGTAGATGTACTTTTGTTTAATTTAATTATTTAAAAACTAAATTCCAATGATTTTTGTAATTTACTGTATGCTGAGTGTAAGTAGGATTAATTAAACGAATGTGTTATAAAAGCAAAAAAAAAAAAACTCTGTAGGCCATCTATTATGTTCCAAGATATCGGCGATTGTTAAAAATATGAAGCTCGCCGGCCCTGTTTCCCTTCTCTATAAATCATAACTTTTCCCCTTACGAGGGATGTTTGGGACCATTAGGTGGTCGATAGTAGCTATCATACGGATACGAATCCGTGTATACAAAGATTTGTTGATTATCAGGGACCTGTGCCAAGACCGGCAGATCGGCTTCTGGGATCGGAGACACACTGGCTGGGACCGACACAGACTTCTGGACTGTGGCCAATGCTGTTTCAACATTATTTCAAGTTTTCTCGTGTCCGCTGCTCACCGGGAGGAGCCGGTTAATGTGGACCGGTTCCTAATCACCATCGATAAACGCTACGATAATCACCCTTTTGTGTTTTGTAATGACGTTTTCACTAAGATCGCCTCCAGTCATGAAAATCTCATTTTAATTTAAAACCCGTTTCAGTATAAACGTGTATGTAAAAGCGCAAAATCGCCAATTCCCATTGACTTTGGTCGTTGATTTTTACTTGTTAACACGTCAATTGAAACATGTCAATTATTATACAGAGACAAGCAATTATCAACACGAAAAATCATCTGCTTTGATCTATTTATAGCATATTTCAGCTTATTAACTGAACTTATGGCTTTACTCTCATAAAACACACACTTATATCAATAAGGATCTGGCAAAATCATCAGTACAGTCCGAACCTTTGTGCTGTTAAAACCATAAAAACTTCAAAATTTGCAAAAACGAGAAAAAACTCAAAATCGTGGAAAAAAGTTTGTTATTGAAAAAAAATGCATCAACCACTTGAAGGTTAATTTGAATGTATGGTCAGTATCATGGTCAAGGAATAGAATAAAAAATAAAACTCTAACTTTGCCAAACTTTCGACTTGGGCTTCAAGATCATCATCAGTCCCTATATTTTACAACAAATTAACAACAATATTTAAAACTTATTTTATAAAAAAAAAAGGATTAACAATTTTTGGCACAGGTAAATACTTGCTATACTGGGTTGTTTAATAATATTTACCTGCGTCAAAACTTGTTAATTCTTAGTTTTTACCAAATAACTTAATTTATTGTTATTATATTTTATAATTTACAACAAATTAACATTTTTTTTATACAAACAAAGAATTATCAATTATTGGCACAGGCAAATAATTACTTTACTAGGTTGCTTAATAATATTACCTTCCCAAAAATGACAATGGTTTATTTTTATAAAATTTATTGTTGTTATTTTTTATTCTATATTTTACAGCAAATTAACAACAATAAATTAACAGTTGTTTTATAAAATCAAACCATTGTCAATTTTTGGAACAGGTAAATATTATTAAACAAGCCAATATAGTAAGTATTTACCCGTGCCAAAAATTGTTAATTCTTTGCTTTTCTAAAACCACAGGTAATTATTGTTGTTAATTTGTTGTAAAATATAGGCTCTGATGATGAGATTGAAGCCCGGGTCGAAAGCTTGGCAAAGATGGAATTTTGTTTTTTATTCTACGCTTTGAGCGCAATAATTATCATATATAAAAAATAGTTTAATAAAGATAAATACTCCCATTTAACATAGTAAACAGTTTATTTATCTAATGAAATTACTTATTATCTTAAACATCGTTTATTAAAGATTGTTTATTTTAGAGTTAATTGATTAACAATTAGATCCTTTTAAACCTCAATATGTATAAATATAGAATTAAATTTCAAAATATAACACTAGATTTCAAAAAATGAACGTTGTGGAATGTAATATGCATTTAGAATCAATTTTGTCGTCATTTTCAATAAAATTAATTTTTATTTGTTCGAAAACGTTTTAAATTACGAAATAAAATTGAAAGCAATGATCTGTCATCGACGATCACCCTTAATGAATTACGTTGCTGAAGTTAGACTCTTACCTGAAGATGTTTAACATACATACGTTCTTTTTAAAAATATAGTTCTTACTCACAGTAAGTTGTTTTGCAAGGATCCGGATTTCGAGCTCTTTAGCTCATCATCAAGTTGAAGGATATCTATAAGCTGATGATGAGCTAAAGTGCTCGAAATCGGGATCCTTGCAAAACAACTTACTGTGAGTAGGAACTATATTTTTAACCGGACTTAGATGGTACGGACCCGTTTGTTAAAATATTTTTTATAAATTATTGGAATATCAAGAGATGCGGTCTGGTATAGTTGTGTTACCAGTCCAAATAATTATTGATTAATAGTCACTAAACACCACTCATTTTTTAAATAAATGTTTCATAATTCTCAATGTATGTATGTTAATTTGTTAAAATTCTTAATTGAATTATGGATCTTCCATTCGTCGGTCGAAATTCGTAAAGGCCGCCAAATTGCCCGTCTACTAGACAAACGATCGGGGAGGCGGAGAGTCATGTTTTTGTTAAAAAAAAAAAAAAAAATAAAATAAAAAATAAAACAGGCGTATATTATTTGGCGTGTCGTGTTGTGGCATTTTTTACGTATAAATTTTTCGTGAAACGAGTGTCCGGACTCAAACAAAAATAAAATTGATAAAAATTATTTATTACTATAAATGTAACTTAATATATTAATAAAAGCGTTCACTTTCGTATGTGTTTTTTTCCGTTTTTTATGACAAAATAAAATCACAAATTTTCGGATTATCTGGACTTTCGATCATCCGGACAAGTCACTGTCCCTTCATGTCCGGATAAACGGATTTCTACTGTATGTGATGGTGAAAAGAATTTATCAAACTAGGGATATCATGTTCATCACATATATTTGGGTGTTGTGATTGGTTTACCATCAGACTGTCATCAACCTCATGTCTCTATTCTATTATTGGGCTAAGAAGTATAAAGATTTACATTTTAAATAAAATTGTTTAACCGCAGAGGACTTTCCTCAGGATCAGTATTTACATTTTATATTTAGACGATTGATGATGGAAGCATGGGTGTATGTAGTGAAATGTAATTACGCGTCCAAAAATAATCAAATTATGTTACTGTTCTATATGAAGGCCAAATAAAGCGGTTGGAAGCATAAGTTGTATAACACATGCAACATCATTAACCACAATCTTAATACCCCAAAAAAACAATAATTTCTGATGGTCGATCCTTGCAATATATTAAAATTTTTAAAAAATCCGATATTATAAATGTTTAAATATTAAATGAGACCGTAGATTTTATTTGAAACTGCGAGGAGTACCTAGTTGTATCTAGCCCACCCTTGAAAGTATCTAATTTAAAGAAAATTAATTTTCAAGATTGCAGACGTCGAATTTACTTCAAAGAGAGGACAGCCTTTGAATATTCCGGATACGCTGTCTCATTGTTTCACTGAAGGGTATCGTAACAGGCACCATGCTCTAATTGTTTTCAAATATCGGTTAATGTTACCTTGGCATTGTAAAATCATTGGCAGCTTTGAGAGAAAAAAAGTTTTTACAACTGTTCTATTTGTAATTTTCCAATTGTTGAATAATTCGTTGATTTGACCTGATTGGTTTGGAAATAAGAAGGAGAATAGTATCTCACTTTAATTGCGAGATTTTATGGTTGTAACTTTCCAATTTGCTTTAGTCTTTTTATGGAATATATTTTCAAGGTGTAAATCAATTTTTTCCTTTCGTCGATTTGCGTAGGTCGGAGTTGCTGTAAAGGTCCTGAAGCTAATAAAATCTAGCCTCTCTCGGTTTGGGACTCGAAAGATCACCGCACTCGAGTCCTTGTTCCCTTTTCCCAACATTCTATTTAATCTAATTCTACCGTGTCGACCCCCGTGGTCCGACGGACTCAAAGCGAAAATGTTTAAAAGCTGAGTCAAAAACTAGTGGTCACCGATCGTCACCGGCAGCTAATTACATTGTACGCTCGGACGGAAACAGGGCCAAATTTTAGTAGCCGCAAAGCGGAAATTTTTGAACAACGCACATTATGTTTTATAATAACGTACATTAAAACATCCCTTTTGTTTAGACATGACCGGGCACTGGTTCATTTATTCCGGTTATCATCTCTCCTGTTCTACACTCCCACGCGTTCATTAGTGTTCTACAACTGGTTTATGGGAATTGTGACCGGGACACCCCCGGAAGGAACCCGCTTTACTATTTGTCCGTGCGTTACATTAATATTAATAAATCTATTAAATTATTACGAAACGAGGTGCTTGAAAACTAAAACATAATTGTCCACTATTCTAACCAGATGAAGGCACAACACTGAACTATTGTCATCTACGAGATAATTGTCTAGCCCACATGGACCGCCCTAAATAATTATACCAAAATGAACCAAAACTATTACCGTCCATTGCAACAACGTTACGCGAACCGCTATGAAGTCTGTTTTAAATATGTTTTGTTGGCATGCTAGGTCAGTCTTCGGTTCTGCAGATTCCTTATATCTAGACATCTTGACTATAAGCGGAAGCATTCACCAAAAAGACCACCTTTTTCTGTTAATAACAGATTTTTTAAAACTTTCATGGTTGAACTGATCACCACTGATACACTGTATGGGAGGTTCACTGAAGAAGCGTGAAAGGTAGACCAGTGAAAACAGACGTACCAAATTATTAAATCAGTGTTATCAGTTCTGACATTTTTTTAAGCACGAATAAAAATAAGACAACTCAAAGAAAGTACATAACCAGACCGACGAACATATTTAATTAAAATTAAATATTTCTACTTTAGTAACAGATAATTAGGAGCATCCTAGTCAAAGTAAACAGTTAATAATGCTTTTTTAATTTTTTTAAACCTTTCTACTGCTTAATCCCATTTGCGCTAGCGTTTAAATATAACTTTTCACTTAATCTTTTCCTTCTTTTGATTTTATTGGATATTATTTTTTCTCTCGCGGGTGTCGGAAACATCAACCCTCAAGGTGCCGGTGTTAAAAAAAAGGCCATTTGTCGGGTTCGAATGCTGAGCCTCTGGATTCGAACTCCGGACGTTTACCTTACAGTGATGAGTGCTGTATCATCTGTTGCACCCACTTACGCCCTCATTGGATATTATTCTTATTCTCACACCTTTTTCAATGGGTCCATCAGACATTTGAGTATGACAGTGTCAGGTTCAAAACATTATTAGAGGAGGGATACAATTTGCACGAAGTTGCTAGGAGTCTGAATATAAATAACTCTACAATAGGAAAATTTCATGGGCGATTCAGAGAAACGGGAATCCACTCTAGGTCTACTGACAGAGAGGCAATAGATCAGCAATACGGGAAATCAGATTGCTTTCCAAAATACTCGGTCGTCCTTAATAGGACAGTGAGGGTGTTCAACGTCCATTGATTCTTAAGATGAAGGATGACGCACCTCAGCGTAGGACTGATGTGTGTTACAGCCGCAGCGTCGAGGGGCCAAGACGAACCTCACTCCCCGCTTGCCCATTCCGATCTGATGTGGCATGTCTGAAATATTTTCAAATCCTCCAGGGCTGAAAGAAGGCTTAAAGAGCATAACCTCAAGACCCCCCCCCATGCCAGGCTTCATTCGCACGGGAACATGTGAATTGGACATTGTAAGTTTGAGGACTAATTCTTTTTCCAGGTGGGATGAGAATTGGCCTCAAATTTTCAAATGGAGACGCTCAGGAGAAAGGTACTCCCATTCCGTTTGATACCCTCAAGTGGCATTCCATAGTGAGTCAGTGATGTTCTGGGTTGGCATTTCCTTGGACGCCTGCATCGAATCGGTTGTTGTGGGAGGAAGATCTTTAGCTTCACAGAGATACTTGCAAGACATAATCGAAGAACATGTTTGTTCACCACATCGGTGAAAGTTTCTTGCTAATGCAGGATGATTGCAGGCCCCATGGCACGTATTGTGGATGTATACCTCAATAACGTTGCACTTGATTGCTTGGTATGGATTGCTCTTAAATCCAGTTTTGAACCTATTCGGACACATTACGGATCAAATTAAATGCCTAGTACGACGGCGAGGCATCGGTCCTACTACTAGGTCCTACTACCAGAAGCATCGGAAAAGGCTGTTCCTGATGAAGAGGAAAGAATTTTATGATTTTATTAGAATTATTTCCAAGGAATGCAAAGGTATTTAACGGATTTGATTTGTACCATAGGTGGAAATATTCGGTATTGAGGGGATACAAAGTTTTTTACAGTTTTATTTGTTTTTTAATTTTCTGGGTATTTTTTTTTAGTTATTCCAAAATTTATGGTTCATGCCAATTGATGAGAGATAATATTACTTGAAGTATCTTCATTCTTCGTGTTATTCCGGCATCGTGGTCTGTACAGCATGCACTGTCAAAAAAAGCCCAGTTAACGAATTTTGCTACACGATAAAACTTGAATCAAAGACATTACTGTGGCCTACTTTAATTAGATGTCTAGGCTTTGTCATTTGATTGTGAGGCCGGTGGTCTGAGCCCATCTGGGGAATAAAGAAAGCATGTCACGGGTTTTTTTAGTCGGACCAGATGCGGAAGATGACACTAATCAAGAAACACCCGTGCGAACTCTACTGAATAAATAAATCTGCCCGCCGTCTATAACTCTGCCAAAATACCTCCTCAGCATTCCAATTTGATTTAGGTGGCAGCCGTCCACGATCTGAAGTCAAGCGTTCTCGCGTCCGCGTGTGAGACGTGACATCATAAATGGACATCCGCCCAGTGCATTCCCGTTGTCGACAGCCGCAGTGTGCATCTTTCTCGATCGCATGTCTGTCAGTTCCTGATCGTACCTATTTTGGGAGAACTAAGCGTGTCGTTGTCCTCTTTTCTGAGAATATGTTTTATTCAGCCAACTTTAAACTATGTATAAATCTTCGTAAAAGCTGAATGAAAACTTTTTATAACGGGCTTAAATATATGGGAAGAAAATCAAGTGCAAAATCTGATCTTTATTTTTAAACTCTGAGGGACTTGAAGTACTTCTTTACAGACCGAATACCGTCGACAAATCAAGAATCGTTCAACCACTTGGTGTTGTTAGTCCCATACCACGTCGTTACGCTGTGTCGAAACCAACTTCACCGACCAAAAAACAAATGTTTTTAACCTCCTATTCGAAATTTATTCAAATTCGTAATTTGAACTCACTCAAATTGAAATGTCCAATTTTAATAATGACAGGGCTTTCATTTGAATACAATAACTTCGTCATTGATTTTCAAATGATTGCCAGTTAGGGAAATAACTATTCGTTTACTTTAACTGATAAGATGACTTAAATTGTTAAAGGGGTTGTGTTGATCGTGAAAAAAGGAAACCACTTCCCGGGTAACAGAAGAGGCTTAATCTACCATTATCGCATCGGTGGAAAAGCCAATGAAAACAATGATAGAAACGGTTTTGTTTGATCGCTTAAAAGGTTCAAAAACTACTCAATCTGCCTAACTACTTAATTGGAAAGCTGAATTCATGGATGGTAAATAAAAAATTAATTTATCCCCAATGACAATAGAATTGATCTTCCTGCTAAAAAATAATACAACAAAAGGGGAATGTTAACAATAAATACAGAAGAATGTTATAAATATCAAGTTTAATAAAAACAATATAGGGAATTTTCATCTTACTTTCTAAAATAAAACCATATTGTTAACGAAACCAGTTTTTAAACATTTGACGACATTATTATTTTTTGATTATCTGCAGGGTATTAATAAAATATGAATTATCTTGCAAAATCATAATTTTTTCAATCCTCACATCCAAAATTGCTGTAACAATTTTCTGATTTTGTAATTTGGTCGTTATAGATCAACGTTTGGTTTACCAATCCACTGGCTGGTTTTGCCTGTCAAAAAGTTTTTTCGCATTTCGTAATCTTTAGTGTTGAACTTTCCATGTTGAATTTTTATGGAGTTTTAAGTGTTTCTCGTCAGGATATTGAACAGGGCAAGGCACTGAAGACGGAGTAAGTCGTCTGAAACAAACATTAATTGAAACTGGAAAATTTCCAGCTGAAGTCTGAGGGGCGATCAACCAGTAGTATTTTTCTGTCTTAATCATATTCTCTCTAGTTCGGCGTTTTTTTAATGAATAATTATGAATTGAATTAGATTGTGAGATTTTTCGCTTGGAATGATGAACCTGTGTTTTGGTCTTTTCTTACCATTTTGCTCTACGTGTCTTTACCAGTTTTGACAAAACCTCACATTAAAGGATGTGAAAAGCCGAAACACATCTACACTCAAAGCTATTAAGGATAAAAATGTTCTGCAACGTCCCTATTAGTTCATTACCCTCTGTATGACATGGAAAAAATTCTGAACATTTTTTGACTAAACAGTAAAAGAGACATAAGTTTGGTCAGCACTAAACATGATATTAGAAATTATTTTTAGAACCCTATTAACAAATCTAAAAACAATACTGTTAAAAATTATTTTTTATCTATTAACACGCCTGCTGCCCTCGTTGATCTGATAATGAAGTGTAGAAATTGTCTAAACTCATTCATTTAAATAGTTTTATTTAAGAAATTTTGAAAACATTATTCAATTTGAACTGCATATCAACCATATGTGAATCACCAATTTAGAAATAATGAGATTCCTTGACGCCTGCAGGGTGATGTCCCTAAGTTGCTTCCAGTCATTTTGGCCTTTCCGCAAGGATCAGATTGTGCCATCTATTCGCGTCCGAGCACTGCAGCCGTACAGCTTATTGTATTTTAACCCTGGCTCCATTTTTTGGGGAGCTCGCAACACAAGTGTGAATTTTATCCCCCGGTGTGCCCGTGTTCTTCCAACAAAGAAACTCATTTTTGAAGGGGGTTGGGACCAAATATTGAATTTGGAGGTCGCTGAGTCAATTTCTTTCAACTGAGGTCACCATTCCCCTTAGGTGTCAGGAAAAGTTCAAAGGCGATGGTGGGGATCGAACCCACGACCGCGGTATCTACTAGCCGAAAATCTGATGCCTTAACCACTCGGCTACCGCGGCCCCCTAAAGTACGGTTACTTAGTACTGTATGAATATTTAGTGATATGAAAAGTGCAGTCGAACCCCAAAGCTTCCTTCTACTTCATAGATCTTAGGTGAATAAACTAAGATTTTGTCCTATCATCATGTTTGCTTAAAACACTTTTGAAGTCCCTAGCAATTCTGTTCTACTGGTCTCATATTAATTTTACAATATTATTACAGTTAATTCATTAAGATTTATCGGTGTGGAGTTGTAAATGAATTAATTTGCCTTATATTTATGTTATTAATACTGCAATCTTATTCATGGCATTTTTAATCTGGTTTTCTGAGATTGCATAGAAAACCGAATAGAAGAGAGTTCAATAATCCGAGAGTCGCAAAATGCAGTGGGATTTCAGGAGCTGTATCGCAGTAGTGTCCACGACAGGCATTTTATTGGCTTGATTATTGCACGTGTATTTCTTGAATAAAGCTTTCAACTTTCACCTACATTTTCGTAAATTTACAAAATATCGGACCCCACAGTTCTGTAACGAGTGTGCAAACATCGTCAAAGTAATTAATGCATGGGAGAAAATCTCATGCTGGCAATAGCGTTGTTTTTCACGCGGGTTTCACAACGAGGAGGTAACTCGTATCTCGTCCTTCTCGGTTGCGAGTATCTGCTTCTCTTTATTTCGCGGCTTTTGTATTTTTCTTTTCTTCTGTTGGCAACGGCCACTCGCCGGCCGGCACAATTTTCTTCAGTTCTTCCGCTAATTGCGAGCGTTTGCGTAACGTGAAATTTTCGTCAGACGGCAGGTTGTTCAACTTTCCCCGCCTAAAGATTATAGGTATAATTATATATAATTGAATCTTTTTCCATCAATTCTCGACTACTTGCAATAGAATAATTTTTACTTTGGACTTGATTTATTTAAAAATTAAAAAAATAAAATAAACCGAAGAAACAAATACAGGCAGCTTTCTTAAGACACAAACTTTAATCACTTCCTCATGTTATATTTTAATCGAATAAGACTTCTTCCTCTTAAAAGAATTCCCTGATAGAAGAAATTTATTTGTATTGAATTATTTTTATTAAAAAACAGTTCAAAATATACCCATTACAAATACATAAATTCCTAACAAAGCCATCGGAAATTTTTTTCAATTGACTTATTTTGGAATGATAAGCTTCTTCGAGAACTAACTTATATAATCATAGTTTGGTTTTGGTTAATATTTATTGATCATATTGCTGTTTTGGTAAGTCAGATGCGTTTCGGGTTTATGCCATCTTCAGTGGTGAGAGTTTCTGTTCGTAACACACCCTAGGATATCCCTGGCAAGAAACATACAGAATTTTGCAACATACCGCTAGACAAAGAGCTAAATAAAATTTGATTTATAACCTAAAAATATTAGAATTAAACAAATTCTTTAAAAATAAGCCTTTTGAACTTGCCAACATGATAATTCGTTGGTCTTGACATTCGTCACTGTATATGCCGTTGTCTGACCACCATAGCACAAGAGGAAATTTGGCGAACTGTAACAAAATAAAAAACCCTTCTACCTTTCTAAATTAAGTAAAGCCTAAAAAGGTGAAAAATAAAACAGACCCACCACTGAAGATGACCAGAAGCCTATTTGCCTTTGACCGAAAAAATTGTGCGGAAATACGACCACAATGCTTCGGATTAGATCAAACCATAAATAAACTGTTTTACTGTTAAAGAAACGTATTTACAATTTTCCCTTGAAGATTAAATACGTTTTAGACTTAGTAGATCTGAAAGAAGCATTTTAAAAAATTTAGAACCGTATACACTTAAACCAGTCTTTTAATGAGTCGATTTGCCCGATTGGAAAGAAAACCGACCGACCTCACCTGTATATGAATTTCTCATGTTAAATTACTGTACTAATTTGTGCCGTAATTATTTTCACTCAGACTATTTAATCAGATAGCGAGGTCTATTAAAGGCTCGTGCTACATGGCACGTCCGCATGTTCCAAAGTGATTTGACGTCAAAGGGACCGGAAGAAAATCGTAATAGAAAAATAGAAATCAATTAGACGATTCTTAGAAAATTATGAGAAACCTCTTCAAAGAAACTGACCTGGCTGGGTGGCATGTATTTATAAATTATCATTGGTAAGGGAAACTATGAGTTGGTCTAGTTCTATTTTTGTGTCATTTGAATCATATCTGAACTCTATCATATGATGAATGTTTTTATAAACCTGATTGTAAAATGTCTTAACAACTCCCTTCTATCGTTTATATTCCAGATGTGCACATCAAAATCGTAATCACTCTCTGATGTAAATTACATAAGAACATACAGGTTATGTTAATCCACATATGTATTTAGCAGTGATAATTGACCTATTAATTATTTTAATTAATTTTACTTTAAATGTAAAGTCTTGTTTGAGATGAAAAAATTATGTTTATCAGTGATATGGTAGATGGTGGCTTCTGAAAAACTGAATATGATTTGAAGATTTCTTGTAGTAAACACTACCACAATTTGAATGTTACTTTTTAATCTGTGTGTTTAATCTGTTTTATTGCTTAACTTCCGACACTTTACAATATAACAGCAGTTACAATATAATTTGGGTTATTTCGAAAATAGTTATTCTGTAAGAATTTGAAACTAAAAGCGAGGTCCGTCTCGTCTGTATGTAGAAGAACAAACAAACACACACTCACACATAAACACAAACATTATTTTGGCTCTCTCTCTTTCGCTATATTTTTTTTCTCTCTCTCTCTCGCCTTTCTGTGTTACTCGTACGGTAAAATTTATGAGCTGTCTCTATGTATTAAAAATTCCCAACACTCTCGCTCTTCTTCTTTCATTTCTTTTTTATTTTCATTTTCTTACATTTTCCCTCACTCCTTTTCATCACGTACAGATAAAAAAAATTTTCCTTATGTTTTTTTTTTCATTCTTCCTTTCTCTCTGTCTGTCTGTCTGTCTGTCTGTCTCTCTCTCTCTCTCTCTCTCTCTCTCTCTCTCTCTCTCTCTCTCTCTTTCCCTCACTGTATCGATAGATAATCCAAGAGACCTAACTTTGCATGATCAATTAATCTCTATTTTCTATCCTATCTTTCTATTTCGCATATTTCTCCTTCTATCTTTATCATTTTATCTTATCCTACCCTTCTTTTACCTACCTTTCTCATTAAGCTCTCTTTATTTCCCCCCTCCCCTCGTCTCCTATCCTCTCCTTCTCTTAATTATCTCTTTTCTCTCTTCTCTCACTCTTCCTCCCTCTCCGTTTCACTTTTCATTTCGTCTTTCTTTTCTCTCTATTTTCTTAAACTTACACACTACTGATGATAGAAATGGCCGAAATACGCGTTGAAAACCAAAATACCGAGGATAAGCACACCAAAATTATTGAAATCTACAAAACTCAAGATAATTATTTTTAGATTCCATGAGTAAATTATTTTAAAATTTTATCTGTTCCGGGCAGCATTACTTATTTCATCATTTTATTTTACAATAATGGAAAGACTGATAAAAATGATTGTTCTTCGACTTTAACATATCGAAATTAAGCAAACGTGTTAAAATTAACGAAAAGAGGCGAAGACCAACTTAATCTTCGTTGCTGGTCAAAATTAAAGAGAACTTCAATTAAATTACCATAGTAATTATCTTAACAATGCCGATTTGGTACTTATGATTTCTATCTGAAATGTGAATAGTGCCTTTTTTTAAACTTGTAAAGTTCATTACTATCGGATTTTAAAAATGCATTTGCATTGCATTAAGACTCCAATTATAATTTACAATGAAAAGTTAAGGTTCCCACTGTTTTACCAGTTTTACTTCATGCTTTGTGTTTCGACACCTTGAAAAATTAAGTTTTTCCCATCGAGGGAAAAGCGCTTTGTCTTACAAAATCCTCATTCTCGAGATGGGTAAAGGCTGGCTACTCACAGCAATTAATAATTACATTTAATTGAATAATGTAGGTCATTTGTCGAGAACAATGAGTTTCTTAGGAACCTTCAACATCCAGACAGCGGCACACAAAAGTAGTCGGCAGGAGGAAAATCAAAGGAAAATAATTGCCGGTTTAATATGTAATACAGGATTTGTAAAGCATTGTCGAGGCTTCTTCGTCTCTTTTTGCACGGCAGCACTTGGCATTCAATCAAACAGCTTGGAACCGATGAAAAGGTCGTTGTTCTGACGTCCGTCTTATTTCTGGATCGGTATTTCCTCGAAAAAGCACGATTATCGCCCTTTGTAAAATGTTTCTGCGCCCGTTTGGCTTCGCCGTCCCGATGAGCTTTGTTTCGCTAACTTGTCGTTCTGGGAAAAGACTGGACCGTGTCCAATCCTGGTTGCTCTTGAACTTTACAGATGCATTCGGATTAAATCTTTCTCACCACTGTGACATATAATTTTTTTGGCAAGTTATGCACTTTCTAAATGTTATCTAAATTTATTGGTGTTTAATATTACAAACATCACTCATACATATGGTTATAATGTTAATTGTTTTGATATTTGCTGGAGATAAAACAAAAAAAATTAAACTGTTTAAAACTATTTTACTCAAAATTTAAAAAAAGTTATTATAGAAACAATGAAGAAAATGTGTGGGGTTTAGTGGGCACTGTCAACACGACACAAATGAATGACACAATTACACAGAAAAAAAAACACTTTGAACTGTGAAGATGATCTCAATAAAGATCGAAACGTTGGCACGATAAGGAAAATGTTTTTCTAAATCTTAAGTCACACTAGACAACATCTCACGATATCCGAATAATGAATAAAATATTCAATTCAGTAAGGAGTATTTGCTCCGGTGGTGACAAGGAATCGATTTTGTGATAGTTTACTGTAAGTGTAATATTAGCCCAATCTTACAGACCGATTTCTTGGCAGTGTTGTGCCTTGTCAGGAGTTGTGGGCCAGTGGCAAGCCTTCTCGCACGTAATCCAGCATCTGAAAATCCAAGCCCTCTCATCCATCAACGGTAGAATTTCGATTATGGAGTAGATTCGATATAATAAAACACATTTCTGTGTGATGTTACATACACTATGGTGACCTGAAACATGCCTTCTTGAGTAACCTCGAGTATCTTGGTAGCACTAAACCTTCGGTCGGTTGTTCTAGGATGATAAGCACCCTGGCCATATACGATTGTGGCATCAATTAAAATCAACACGCAAACAAATATTACTCTTAAAACGTAATATTGCAGGTATGTATTGCTCTCCTGTTATACTCCAAAACTCTCAGCAGACAACACAAAAACCCCCGAAAACCAGATTTATAGTCAAATCTTTCTGAAACGAATTGGTTTGTCCAATTTTGCGAAATTTATTCGAGCTGTTCGGCGCTTTTTCAGTTCTGGACCAGTGGCAGGCTTTCTCGCGCCTAATCAAGCTGCTGAACGCGTTCACATTATAGTGCGTAAACTGATATTCAAATTTCTAACTTGTTTAAGGCGTTGTTTGATCTCAACAGTGGTAGAATATCTAATACGGAGCACTTCGAAACAATGAAACGATCACCCTCCTGAGAGATCGATGCCTTCTTAAGTAACCTCCAGTATCTTGGTTTGGTTGTCACCCTTCGGACAGTTTCTGGTAATGTTAAGCACCCTACATACGCTTGACTTCTTCCATCTTTTCACAATTCTAGCCGAATCTGTGTCACTTAAAAGCATCCTTACATACAAATACATGTAAACCTTAAAAATTCTATAACTTATGGAAGAATCCACCGGAATGTTAGAAAAAAGCTTTACAGAAAAAACAACAAAGTAGGGATTGACTATTCAAAGATTTATTTACAAAATCCAATTGTAAAGTTTGAAAAAAACAACAAAACACTTCCGGTGTCGGGTATTTTTGTCTTTGAATGTATAATAGTTAAAGATCTGTTATGAAAAGATCAAAGGAAACATAGGTAGATAAAATAATAACGTTTTAACTGAAATTTACCTTAACAAATCAAAGAGCGGCTGCCTGGAAGTGACTCTGTTTTCCTTGTGTATATAATTAAACATTTCGTCTTCAAACTTTCTCATTATGTCGTAAAAGAGGCAGAGCAGGCCTTAATGCTGACTTTCATAAAAGTAACGGACCTGTAAGACACCTTCCACCCGCTTGTACACGTTCTGGGTTCCATCATTATAGAATCTCTTTAGTGTAAATTTTGTTTGAACCTCGATGAAACAGCCATTTTTTTGTGTGTGAAAAAGTTGGTGTATCGGTTTGTAATTTGTACGTTTCTCTGCCTTTTAAACGTTTGAAACCGCGGTTTTCGCAAATTAGACCGTTTATAAAACGAAGTAAAATGTGTGTACAGTACGCAGTTATCCGAATCCGCCTCAGAAGGGGTAAATGACATTTTCGTGTAACTATAGGGACTAGGAGGAGATCGGCAAGGAGGGGGAGGGCGAATCGAAAGCAATTTGGTGTAATTCTAGGAAATAGAATTAGAGGATGACGTGTTTCCCCTTGTTTATGAATTCAATGTCGCGTGATGGAAATGGATAATAGGTGCGAAATGAACGCGTCGGGCTCGTTTTTCGCAAATAGAGAGAAAATGGACCCGATGAATTGGATCAGAGATAGAAATCGCTGAATATTATATTTACTAGAAATAAAAGAAAGAATAAGGAAAAACAAAAAATCCCATATGTTTTACCTCCATCACCCCACAAAAATTTCTAAAGGACAGTCAGTTAACACAGTTAACTTAATTAATTATTAACTTTAAATTTTACTATCGGGACAAAGTTAAACCACCGTAATGTTTTAATATTTCAGTATTACCTGTGTAACAAAATAAAATGATTTTAGCAGGTACTTTGCAAAACTTATCCTTAGAGATTAGCCTACTTCACCAAATCTGTGATTAGGTTACTATAAATAGCACCTTTGAGTTTTATCAATACTGTAATCAAGGAAAGATTCAACAGAACTTGATACTTGCTGAATCTACTGGAAATTGAAACAACGCGGTTTTATTATTTTTAACGCTGCGATGATAATTAATAAAAATGAGAAAAACATTTTTTTCATTTTTTGTGAATGATTAATATTAACATCAGATTAATAATTTTAGGGCAGGACCCTCATTACAAAAATTGAAATACGCTTACGAATCGGTTAAAGCTGTAAATAAAAATTGAAAGTGTTCTAGGTCAGTTTAACAAATTCATATGATCTGAACCAACTGAAGTCCCTCAAGGTTTTGTCCTTGGACCCACTCTGTTACTTCTTTATCTAAACGAAATCTGACTGGTATAAAATGGCCTTGTGTACAGTCCTTTTTCAAACATCTTCGTGGGTTTTGTTTAACTAGTTATTATAACAAACGAACAGTGCTCCCTTAGACCACATACCAGCCGTTTAAAACCTATCCACCTTTGACTCTCCACGGATTTAAAAAAAACTAAAAGCTAACGAAAACGAGTAGTATTGAAATAAATATTTGTTTTTGGAATTAGATTGACATAAAAATCTAGTTCATTGCGTAGATATTGACTTATTCTTGTGGGCCTTGCCATGAGAAAGACGATCCATCTTTATCAGTTATGACTAACGGTTCTTATTTTACCATGTAATTACCTAACCTGTTTGGACTGTAAATAAATAAAATAATTCTTCTCCCACAGTTAAAATGTTGGAAAGAAGGGCTTCAGCCGAATCTGATGATGGTAGTCTCTCTCTTTCTTCCAGTACGACCTAGCAGATATATTCTGTAATTGACTCGTATATATATCCATACCCTAGATAGTGCACTGTCAAAAGAGAATTCAATAAATTCCTGCATTCTTCTTTGCTAATTTCTCTAGGCGTTCGTTTTCCAAAGTAATTTTACCTTTTCTGAGTGATTTGAATTTCGTTGTCTCTCCAGTTCATTATAGAGTTCGCAAATTTCTGTCTGTTTCCCATTTTTCAAGGTGTTAATAATTAAATGGGCAATGACCTCTATAAAGACCTATTATATTACTTAATGCCTGCTTACTGGGAGAGGAGGATTTTTGTTTCATTGGTGTTGAGACACAACTTTTTTCCAAAATTCTCCATCCATTTCTTCATTTCCGATTGTACCTTGCTTTGGCGTCTTCCAAATTGCTGTTTTTTGTCAAAAAGATGTGAGGTTTCATTCTGCCCGTTCTAGGTTATCAGCCTGTTCACTGATTTCAATGTTGTCGTGTTCTGGCTACCGCATCAGACTTACCTACATAAACGCTTTTCCTCAGTAATTGAAGATATGCCATCCAATCTCAGATCAGCTTGGTGTTGAATGTTTATGTTCAGTATCGCTTGGCTATGTATGTTTTAGCTCTACTTGAGTGTTATTGTGCACAGAAAATTTTTGCATGGTTCTAGACTTGAAAAATTAATGGCGTTTGATTTAAACATTCGGTAAGTCAAATTCAGAGCTATTAACAACTCCTCCATGTTCTTTTTGTGGTGTTTTATTGCCAATATTAGTAAAGGAAACTTATTGTACACATCGTTATATTTATAAGATAGTTTGAGATGCAAGTTGCGAACCCGGAGCGGAGAGAATAAAAATAAAAATTGCATTGCAATCACCGGATGCCTAATTACTCACAAAATTAAATATAAAGATACAAAGTACTGCGAAGTTTATGTTACATGTTTTTCATTTATAGACCACTATGTTTATGTAATGTTTCACCATTTAATAACAATAATCTGTATATGTAAAATCGTTTCCTGACTGACTTATAGACAACGCACAGACCAAACTGTTAGATCTAAAGGGCTGAATTTCCACACTGAATTCCTACGACATGGAAAGCCGGTAAGCAAGGATATTTTTTAAATTTCATCTCTATATTCTACGTATACAAAACAGTTCCTTGACTGACTGTCAGACAACACAGAGATTCAAACCGCTGGACATGAAGGGCTGTAATTTCAATAGTGCATTCCTATAATGACACGGATAGAAAGGATTTTTTTTTTATTTCATCCTTAAGGAGTTCATACGTACAATTTTACCGTGTACGTGTATGTAATTGAACTGAAGAAGGGAAGCATTTGAGCAATACCATACTAGCACTCTGGACGGAATTAGAATGGTTCATTAAAACAGAATCCCGCGAGAACGAAGTCGCGGGTAAAATAGAGTATTATTATAACAGAAATTATTTGGATTGTACTATTGAAAAAACGTAAGAATTCTTTAATGCCTTAGTGTGTTGGATAAATTGTTTGTAAAATTTGGTTTAAATCAATAGTTTGTTTGCATGTTGGTTAACACAATAGAAGCCAGAATAGTTAATTCTATCCTCTATCATCTTAAATACCGAACAACTTAAAATGACCTTTAAAAAAAACTTCTTCATCGTTACAAACAAACGCACGTTTATAATATTGAGAAGGTCATAAATTATGTCTATTCTCCGTGGATAACTGCCGTTGTCTATGAGCTAACGCTTAAACCATTATCCTCAAGCGACCGTTTATAAATCAAAACGGTTTGACCTTTTTCAAAGACAATTTGGCTAATGAATGGAGGACATTTTCAGTGAAAGTAAGCGGAGAAAGAGATTGGATTCCTTCTTTTACGTCCAACCTGTCCACCGGTAATTTTGGCGAAGAGGGGTCGGTTTTTCGACTTTGTAGAAAACTGTTCCACTTCCAATAAAGCCGGCTATAATAATTATAATAAAGTTAATTAACGTTGCCAATAAACCTCTGGGGGAGGGGGTCGGACATTTAAGATAACCCTAACCTCGTTAAAAGAGTAATCTTCCTAAACGCAAATGGTTACGTTTTCATTTTAGGGATAAACTTTTATTTTATAGAGCAGTTTAATAAGTAACCGTATTATAAATATGTATTAAACGTGATCATCACGATGAAATTTGGTTTGGCATGCTATCTCTTTTTTATATTTAATTGTTACATTTACCTTTCGTTTATTAAAATAATTTAATCCGTTAATTTATGTTCTACCATCTGATTTCAATCTGTCGTTATTTACTACCTATTAATATCAATTACAGGATAATACAAAAGGAAATTGTTAATAAAGTATTTGAAGTCATCAGGGTTTTCTGCAATATCGTACAAAGTTTACATCGAATGTAGGTTAAAATACAAAATATATAATGAGAATTTTGTCATTATTGATTAATCGGTGAAATTTCCTTTGACGATTCGAGACGATGGAGTTGGCTCTGCATACCTTGTCTGCACCGACTCGTTCAGCGCAGTTATTGTTTTCCGTGATAGAATCTCAGGTCGACCTTCTCGTTGTTCTTCTTTTGAAGAAATACCAATATAAAATATTTCACTAACTCTCAAACTCAACAAAACGGCTGTCGAAAGGTAGGTTTTCTGGGTTCCTAGGCACAGATCTGAAGAGTAACGAATGAGCGGACGAACTGCTAAAGAAGTGACGTTCCAACCTCTGACTTACCGCAATCCCATCTGACGCTAAAAATGAGTTAAAACATTATTTAAAGAAAGTGGCAGCCGAGTAAGGATAGGACATGCAAGGTTGACACATAGTCACTTACTTTTGTCTCTCCTTTCCCACCTAATTCAAGGTGCAACTTCTTGTCTCCGTACAGAGAGCATAGAGAAATGTCATTTCAGGCTTCAGCTATGGTCCTCTGATTCGATTCTTGGAGGAAACAGGGTTGTTTTATAGTACATAAACTGAGAGGTAAGTGTTAATTGCTTCCAGTTTCACTTTTTTAAGTGGTTTTTTCATTTTGAAACTGTAAGCGGTAAGTGGCCTCTCTCGTTTTTGTTAACAGTAACAATAACTTGTTGTTTACTAAATATTTTGAATGAAAAATATAAGATATAGATAAATAAACAATTTAAATAAGAAAATTAAACTGAGGAAAACAATTTCACCGAAAATGGAAACAATGGAGAAAATTTACTATTTCCCCTGGTCCGCTTGACAAATTAATAATTTTCAATTAATTTAGGTTTTTCAGCTAAGTTAAAAAAGTCATTGTCACAACCGGGATTCGAACCCACGACTTTCGGCTAGATACGCGGCTACTCTAACGCTTGAGCTATCGTGAATTCGATCCTCATCCGAACCTTTGGAATTTTCCTCCTTTTTGCCATTTTTTAACCATCTTGTATCGATAATAATCGTGTTTGTTTCTCGGCGACAAATGAAATGGCCACGGAAAGCTTTAGTGAAGATATACTTCATTTAAGTAACTAAACTTTAAAAATGACAAAAAAAAGGAGGGCAAATTCAAAAGTTCAGTCAAAGCTCGTCAAATTGACTTTATTATCTCAACTAAAAACTTTAATTATTGGAGAAAATATTCATTTCACTATGGACTGTTCCTTCTTCTATGCTGATATATGCTTGCATGAGATGTGGAATCGATTTTATGAATTGTTGAATGTAGTGTTCTAAAATATTTTCATCTTCTTCCTAATCCTGCAAACTCTCTGGCATCAATAGGCGAAATTTTGCCCTTTTTAAAAACTTGTCCCAAAGGTGTTCGATAGGCTGTACGTCGGGACTACAAGCTTGTCACTCCAACCATTGAATTGGAATGGCCCATTCCGGGTGCCATCAACAATCTGTGAGGGGCCTTGCATCGTCTAGCGTAAATATAAAACCGTCACCAATTATGGACATAAAGGAACAACTTCTTCGATTACACATCTTCATATATTGCGCTGATGTTAGGGAAACCCCGATGAATAACAAGTTGCTGGGACCTCCTATAGGTTGACACAATTAACCTCCATATACCTTCAATTAGGCTAGGTATACAATAGTCGTAAAGTAGAGTAATATCCAGTACTCTACCACCTTGAGTAGAGACCTTTGTTAAGAAAGAATGTATTTAAAAGTGAGTGAGAGTGCGAATGGGATTGGTTTTCGGAACTGATTAGTTCGAGGCTGAAATGACATAGCTATCTTATAGGCCATGGATGGATAAGACCAACAAGAGGTGGGTGATTCTCGGTGCAACTATTTGTAAATCACAAGTGATGAAATCGTCGGGCTGCGAGGAACATTACGCACAACCCTGTATATGTATGATACTGCCGGGTACACTTACATGTGTAGATTCAAGTTTATGAATTAATTACAGATTTATAACCCTTGAGATGTTAAATCAAATAAAGATTGTGAAAATCCATTTATGATGTTGACATATTTCCCTTTATAAATGAATAGATATCTATATTTGTATATGGTCCGTGTATGTAAGACAATACACGCCTTATCGTTTATTTGCGAGGCGATATACCTCGATTCCCCCGGCTCATGCTAAACTAACGATGACAATTCACTCTCTGTAAAACGGCTTTTATCACTACTGTTCCGGAATCTCAGTGCAACCGGTTCTGTTCTTTTGATTACAGGATAAAAAAATATTCCTTTGTCGAGATATTTCCTAACAATTGTTACCGCCCAGGGAAAGTCTTCTCGTGAACAAACGATTTGCAGGATGGGGGAAGACTTTCGGCTAAACAAAGAAAATCAGTAATGGAACCAATTATCCCGACCTTTGTCCGCCTTATAGGCATTCCTCAATAATGATCTGTTTATTCACGAAAGGGTTTTCGTAACTGAGCGAACTGGAAAACCAAAATTCGATTGGAACCATCGATCCGATCCTACGCACATGCTGGTGCTTTTACAATATGTAAAATCTATATGATGTAAATGACTTTTGAAGATCAACCATTATCCGTTATGGTTCACATTTTAATTGGCCCGTACTCTACCAAGAATGAACAAAGCCTGGGTCATAGTTAAAGTTAAATTTTGCGATTCCTTCAAGAATTGTTCGTGAAAGTTGAAACACTCTTGTTAATATTCATCTCGCGCAAAGCTAACTAAAAGTTCTGGCAAACTTTTTGAATACGTAATGTTTGGTTGAAACAGATTAGCTATTTCGACCACGAAGAATTCAATGAAGTAGAACCTCTACTATTCCTAAACCATTTCTTTTTCTGCACGAGCGTCAACATCTACAAAAACTAGACCACTTCGTTTATCAATCGCAGAATCCCCTTTTTAATTGGATAACCTTACAATGCATCTATCAATTTAATAGTTCTAAGAAATAAAAAAATAAAAAAACAAACATCTATATACATGATAGTCTAACAATAAAATTTGAAAAAAAAAAGTTTTCTTTAGCCATTAGAAATTAGGAAATATTTATCCATTCAAGGGATTTCAAGAGGTTCAACGTGTTTTTTTTTCCAAGAACTTCATCTCTAATTAACATAAGTATTATATCTTTAATGGTGGGAAATGTGCGTTAGTGATTTTCGTAGTTGATATAAACAACAAGCAGAAGGATGGATATGCGAAAATGTTCATTATCAGTCCTACATAATAGAAGTTCCTTTCTTTAGAAAAAAAAGGAGGAAAAGCTTCTTAATATATATAGGTAAATTCCTGCCAGGTTTGAAAACAACCAAGTTAGCTTAAATAAATATCTCCAGTGTTCAAATATAATATTTCCTTACATAAGGATGGCAGAAACACGTAAATAAAATATTATATGACATTAATATAGATGGACCTTCTCGAGTTCCACCCCCTTCCGATTATCTTAAGCAATTTTGGTTTCCTCTCGCTAAATATTGACTGAGGAAGAATAATAAATCATTCACAAAGTAAAATTGGATTAAAATGAGAATAATTGGCGTTGTCGGGTCAATAGAGAAGTTCAATGGGACGTTTAAAAATAAGATATTTTCCACCGAAATACAATTTTACGTCGATTTCAGCTAATACGGCTTAAAAATAACGTCTTTTAATAAAGACAATTCAAGAAACTGTATTTCACGAGATATCACATGCTAAAGTTTAGCTAAAATGTTTTAGGCGTATAAAATCGAAGTTTACAACGATCGATATTTACCAAGAGATTAAAAAAATGTTTTACCGTTGATGTATTGCACCTCTAACGTGTATCTCCGATGTCACTAATCCTCATACACTTTCATACATGTCCTTTCATAAAGGCGACCTAATTTTCATATGGAGGCATACACTTTATCGAAAATCGAGTGTTTGCTAGTGACAAACAAACAGCTGCTCTCTTTTGTCAACTTTGCCACAATTAAATTTATGTTGTGCCTGGTCACGAGGATTACGACTTCAATATGACATTTTACAATACAATTATTCAGAAATCGTGAGATGCTGTCTGGTGTGATATAGACTTCAGAAAAACATTTTCTTTTTCGTGCCAAGGTTTCGATCTTTTATTGAGATCATCTTCAGGGCTCCAAGTGTTTGTCTTCTGTGTAATTGTGCCTTCTTGCGTGTCGTGAGCATTCAATAAAAGATCGAAACGTTGGCACGATAAAGAAAATGTTTTTTTGAAACGAACATCACACCAGAGCGCATCTCACGATATCGGAATAATTATCGATTAACGGTCACTAATCACTACACATTACAATACAATATTAAAATAAACCTGAAGCTTAATCGTGTCTAACCGATGTAATTTAAAGTTCGATCGCTTCTGGTCAACCTGGTCCACCCATGCTATTTGGCATTTTGCCTTCTTACATAGATACATTAGATTGATATGATTTTATCAATTTATGTTAGTTTAGAAAAAAAATCTATACATTTGTTTTAAGTAGAAAGTTCGACGTATACTAAGCAAATAAGAAAATTTTAGGCTCATCTCGTAGATCATCACTCAACATAGGTATGTGCTGGAAACAAATGTGACAAAAAAAAGGTTCAAGATGATTAGACGATATCAAGACATAATATTATATTTACTAACAATTAATTAAATTATGCGTACTAATTTTTCCATTTTCTCTGTAAGGCATGGGACTAAAGAAAATGGCCATTTTTCCCTAGAGGATGAAAAACTCGAAAAGCAGAGTAACGAAAAGAAGGAATTGTTCGATAGGGCTAGAGATGATTATTTAAACTTTCTTGAAGTCGAATAGATCATACAGGAAGTCATTTTTTCAATGTAAGAATGGCCTCCGTATTCCATTCAGCCATTATAAAATTTTGCTTTAAAATAACGGCACTGAGCACTGTTGACCGGAGGGTACTGAATTCTCAAGCTCAGGGTAAGTAACATAGTTCTGCCCGATAGTCCTGTGCAGTGAGTTCGCCGTTTAACGAAAAATCGATAAACAGGTTTCCTTTAAGTAAAGCTATCTATCTTTGGTTAGTAATTAAGCGCGGTGGTGTACGAATGGATGGATTCTTAATGAAGGGAGCGATACTGATGCGTCCTCCTATTCCAGCTGGCTTTTACCGTTTCAATCATAGGTAAAATATCGGTTATTCATTATAAATCATGTCACATACAACCTGCCCTATACACCAAAAACATTAAGTAAAATTGGCGTAATTGAATGAAAACATGTGGAAACGATGTCAAACTGAACTTATGGTGTGCACGCACTGTTCAGTTGATCTTTCACCTTTTTTTTTCGATATGGATTCAGGTAAACGGGTAGATGAACTAAACCCAATTGGTCAGTGACCTTTGGGTGGAAGGTTTTTAACATTTTTATACCTGTTGCTCCAACCGTCTGCGCACCAACCATGACTATTTTATAGAGATGGCGTGAAACCAAAATCGACAAGTCTAATTTTTAGGTATAGATGGTTAGATAGCGTAGGTTAGGTATAGATAAGCGATCGGTCTATCTGTCAGTTTTCCATGTGCGACATCATGTTCATCGTGTTCACCTTAAGCATCTAAACAATATTTCCTGCTTTCCTTCGATGCAATTACAGTTATCGTTTCTCAGGTCCATCTGATTACCTGACAGTTCTTTGAAGTATTCAACCAGTCCAGTACGCTACAGCCATATCGAAAATCTTTCCTACCATTTCATAAAACAAAGTTCTTCTAGGCAGATTAACATCAGTATATGCTTCTTGAACCAGAAATTTTTTCAAATTTTTAGTTTCTTCTGTTTTTATTTTTCTTTAGCTACAGCTAAAAAAGCAGAATGCTACCTGCTCCTACTTTACACATATTTTCGCGACATTAACATCACACCGACCTATCGACTTATTTGGACATACAGAGTGTAACTGTGGAGTACCACAGCCATTAGTAGTAAGATCAACCGAATCCAAGCTTCCCAATAGAAAGGCCTCAGATAAATTTTCCAAGGTACTACGTTTCTGACCTAACCCAATGACTTCAACATTCATCCGTCAAAGGACTGATCCGCTCCCGTTTCCTCAAGTTTCTCTCTAATCTTTCAACCTAGCTTAACTACTCAAGCCCTCTTCACTTCTTCCCATCACAGAACTCTCCTCGACGATGGCCCCTTGACCTCCTCGCCTGAACCTGATAACTAACTGAGCGCTACCATCGGGTGCCACCTCATACTTTTCCTCCGGGTGCATTACTGGCAGCACTAGTAGTGGTTTTCCCAGGAGTTTTATATCATTAGAACAATTTGTAAGGTATATAGTTCATGTACAAGATACATAAATATTATTTTTATTTTAAAACAAATGACAACATTAAGACGTGGTTATTTGGAGATCGTGAGATGCTATCTGGCGTGATTTAAATTTAGAAAAACATTTTCTTTTTCATGCCAACGTTTCGAACTTTATTGAGATCGCCTACAGTACTCAAAGTGTTGGTTTTCTGTGTAGTTGAATCATTCTTGTGTGTCGTGTTGAGAGTGCTGGCAGCTCATTCAAGTGAAGTTCAGACAGACGTAGACCTAATGGCCTGACCATCTCTGGGTCAACACTATAATATTCACTGGAGATGGCATGAATCTTTGTTCTACAAATCTAATCATTTATATTGATAACAACATAGTTAAGTCATCAAAACGATACGAAGTTGGCAATTATCTCACTTGTTTAAAATGAACCGATCAAGACCAATTGTGAAAAACAAGGTACGAAAATTTAGAAAGAGAACGTCGTGAGTGTTGATCTCTTCGGATGTAACTTTTGGGTTCAACACATCATTTTGTACCCGATTTGCATAATGCACAGTAATAATAACGCAAAAGCAAAACTCGTTTATGCATTTACTTGACCCGAGGAGAGGAAGAGAAAAAAAATTTGCATCTTTTAAACTCCGTAGGATGATAATAAGCCCGGGCCTCGCGTGCTGATCGGGTTTGACCTTCTAGGATCAGCTGAGAGAGTGGCAAGGTGTCGGGTAGGAGAGGGCCGGGGGTCGATGTCCCCCCAGTGGGTCAACTGCCCCCACCGTCAAAGCTTCCAACAGATAATTACACCCCAATCCTCCATCCCTCGTTTACAAGGAGAATTAAAGCCTCCGGCCGCAAAGAACAAGCAAATTAGAATCTAGAAAATTGTCCAGCTAGTTTATTATTAAAGAATAAAGCTTAATTTTAATCTCTCACTCCTTAAGTTTTTTTACACTGGTTATCATTCTATGATTACAAGACGAGAAGAGACAGTTCATCGTAAGCTTTGCTTTTCCTATTTTCTTCCAATTTTATTCTTTATCCGAAAACATTTCTTAAAAAATAAATCAATACTAAATTAGTTTGGAGATGTGGGTCGTAAACTATTCAATCTTGGCTCCATGTTAGGCAATAAAATATGCAAATTAAAAACTGTCAAAACATTGTGTGATACCTGCAATCTTAAATTATGAAACGCCCTATACCTACAAGATAAAGTAAACTGATGCTGATCTATAAGTACCTTGAAGTAAAAACGTATAAATTATGAATCTAAGAAAATGAGGAGAAAAAATATAACGTCCGGTGTTTAGCGAGGTAACTATTTATTTGGAAGTCGTGAGATGCGATCTGGTGCGATGTAGGTTTTAGAAAAACATTTTCTTTATCGTGCCAACGTTTCGATCTTTGTTGAGATCATCTTCAGAGCTCAAAGTACACTTTCAACACGACATACAAGAATGACACATCTACACAGAAAACAAACGTTCTGAGACCTGAAGTTGATTTCAATAAAGATCGAAACGTCACACCAGAATTAATCACACGATCTCCAAATAATAAAAAAATTAACCTTTCATAATACAAAGTAGGTTATTGGTTGTTTTTGATTATTTAAAGAAAGCGGATTCTGAAAAAATTCGTTTCACTGGCAACTAGTATGGATGTTGATGATTTAATGAAAATCCAATAATTTCTATAGATTTTAGCCAAAAATTACTGTTTTGTCTGAAGGATCAGTGTGCTCCAAAATTTATTTATCCTAGAAAGTAAACTCGTACTAGGACGTACAAATGAAAAAAATTCAAAGATTATCTTTCATACTAGGGCTATAATGAAGGGCCATCACCATTCTCGAAAAGCTCGAAGAAATAAGAATATAAATACAGAGAAAATAGAAGGCTCGATGATTTATTTTTCCTTTGGTATTCTACCAAGTAGGTCAATTGCATGACAGACAGAAAGCTTTATAATTTAAAACGTTTGAGATATTAAAGATAATTTAATTAAAATTACATAATCCAAATACCAAAATATGTTTTTAATATTGTGGTTCATTTACCAATTTGTATTTTATTTTGTATTAAAAATTCTCCCCACCCAATAGTTAGTGCCAAAACTCGGTTGCTCATACATACAATTCCAAATTTCTCTTTATTGCCTGACACAATTTCTTTTATTTTTAATCGTGCCTCATTAAATATGACGATCTCAATTAAATAACAAACAAGGGTATAATTTTGTCATCATATTAAAAATTAAAACCAATTTTCGGGTTAAATTAAAAGCAACTGGTTCGCAAGATTGTAACGTTCGAAATATTAATTAAAACCATCAATTATAATATTTATCAATGTCGTTTTGTTGAGCGATTTCTCAATCCACTGCACATCAATTATTTGTGCATGATATGAATTTAGAATCGGTTAAGTAACAAGTTAATATACAAAAACCAACGTTTACATATTTAATTATTATTACTTCACAGTTAATAACAAAACTGTTGCAATATCTCATGTTTAAAAATGTCGCCAACTCTTATGGCAAATCGGCATTCGTTGGTAGTTGCTGCGAAAAGTGTTGCGAGTCAGAAATTCATGGAAATTTTAATAATAAATGGATTTAAAAAACTTCAAAAATATAAACGAAAACTGAAACTTTTCAGATTTTTTTTTTTTTTAATAACAAAGAACAAAGTTTTTACATGTAAACGCATATATAAATTTCACCCAATAAAGGTATTATTGTTTTAAGCATTGCTTTATCTATACAATAGTTTTAAATCTAAATGTGAGTGAATTTTTTACACCATTGGACTTGTGTCGACATTACTTCAAATTTTCCACAGTTCCATGCCAAGAGCAATTTTACGTATCTAAATACTCAAGGTTATCTTCAATATAACTAACGTGGATCATGAGCAGGGCTAAAAATTTTACAATCTGGTATCAACACTTAAAACGAGATACAACAGGTTTTCAAACAATATTTTTTATCTTTGCTTGTTGGTAGCTGTACACAAGGTAATCATTTTAGCACTTTCGGGTTATACGTAGTATTATGTAAATTTGTCATGGGGTCTCTGGAGGATCGCAAATTCTGAGTGGTATAACATTACGAAATTCATTATTATTTGTTAACTGTATGTATTATGTATGGGCCGACACGTGGACATCGTCACCCTCTACGATTTGAGCGAAAGACTTTGGGTTTTTTTCGCGAATTTTTGCCGTTGACTCTCTCCTGTCTTTTATTTTGCTAACCTTTCAAAGGTACGTCAGGTTGTCAAATTCTTATTAAAAGAAACAAGAAAAACATAAACACATAACACATAATGTTCTTCACGCTTCCCACCTCCTACGGAAACCGCTACCGATGGGTGCGCCGCTCCCCGGACAGTAGAAGAACCCCTGCAATGCCCTGGCGAAGAGCGAACCTTCCATTCACGCTAATAAATTATTTTCACTCTCCACTCAACATACTCCCCAGAGTACTCGATATTTCTCGATGTTGTTTGTATATAAATTAATTTATGGTTTTGTAAGTTGAGATAAAAAAAAGTCATGTCACGAGCGGGATTCGAACCCACGACCTTCGGCTACTCTATCACTTGAGCTATCGTGACTTCGATCCCCTGGAGCACAAACTCCCCATCTCAATCCCACGTTTTGAATTTTCCCCCCTTTTTGCCATTTGTCCACCACGAAACATAGTGAATTTGTAAATAAAAAATTTTAAATTAGCCTGAAGAATAAGAATATTCCATCTTTCATGGACGATTTGTCTGAATATTCCAGCGAATAAAGTAGAGAAATGGATAGATAATAGATGATTTTGTTTTTTCAAAATCGATTTTCATATCAATGACTGTCGTTAAGTGAAAATCGAAATTTTTAAGTTTACTTCTTCCTTTCGTTCTTTTGATAGAGCAATTCTGTGTTACTATGGTTGTATTGATTTTTTAAATTGGGTAAAATGTTTCCAGACAATAAAATAAAATTTCTTCATGTGACAATACATGACTATTTCGAATATACTGAACATACGCATATATACAAACCTGTAAGCATATAACTGTATGCTGAAATTTTCATAAGGTAGACTTTATGTAGATTAATTCTCAAATCTACCTTAATTCGAACTATTCTGTAAAATATTTATCCTTTTTATCCATATCTGCTTAGCAGTCATAATTGATCATATTAATCATATTATATTGGCAATAAAATTGGCAAGAAAAATATTTAATGCCTCTCACTGTGGTAGGAATTAGGACGAGTTAGAATTAACTGAAAATGAAAATGTTTTTAATTGTCCTAACCTAAGAACAAAGTAGAACTATTTATTTCTGGAGTTGGTTTATCAGTGCATTCATTAGCGGATGAAACAACGTACAAATATAAGTGAAATTATCTGAAATGAAATCTATGAACTAACGCAAGTGATTTGTTCAGTTGGAGAATTTAACTGCGATTTGATTACTAGCTCAATTTAAGAAAAAAGAGCGATGTATACGGGAAATAATATTTAGAGCCAAATTTAATTGTGTGTCATATTGATTGAACAAAGTATGTTTTTCACAAGTGTTCAAAAATTAGTTCTTAATCGTTGTTTCTATATTTCTTTATATGTACAGTTAATTGGCATGTATAAACTTGGGTAAAATGTAAACTGTAGTTAATTTACAATGTAATTTATTTTTACAGACGCAGACAATCGTTTAGGCCCAAATGTAATAATGAAATGAAATTTAATATTCAACTTTTTACGTTTGTTTTGAAAAGCTTTACCAACTTCCTGTTAAATCATGAAAGGAAATTGTAGAGCAAAATCCTTTATCTTCGATCAACCTGAAATATATTCTATTGGTTTGACCGCCAACGAGTAACGCGGTTGCACGTTGCAAACTGCATTTTAACCTGGCAATTTTCCCGAGATTCTATTTATAATCTTGAAGAATCGACGACCTCGTTTTACAAGATGTTAAATTTCCGCGTGCCTCAGGGCACAAGAGCGAAATTCTAGGATTTCCGAAAGGGCAGAAGGGCAGCATTGAAACACGCCTTAAAAGATGCAGGGAAGAGATCCTCCTATAGAAAGCAAAAACACTTCCTACATCACGTTTTTACCATTTTTACTTCCCCGTCTATGATAGAGTATCCATAATGACTGGGTGAAGTTTCAATTGATTTACAGGTTTTCTAATTTTGAAAAATTCCTGTTCAACCACGAGTTACGAAAATTGAAGCATATGTACGATTTTTTTCCATGCACATAGCAGAATTATCCTTTTAACTAACCCCAGACTGATAAAAAAAAAATCACAAAACATATTAAAAACTAATACAAAAGCTTAAATTGTCTTCAAAAACAAACAAAAAATTTACAGTTTTAGAATGGCAATTTTCGTTTAAAAGTGATTGTTACTGGCAACGTGGCGATAGAATTACAGATTCGAAGATAATTATCTGACAAGACCGATTTTTCAAGACAATCTACAAACCATGGTGATTAAGAGGCCTACTATCTCGAGCCGTTGGATCATCCTGTATAGATAGTCTTGATCTAGATTTAACTTTTAGGGAGTGTTTTACGATTATTACAGTCTTGAATTCAAAACCTGGCTTTGACATATATGAAAGGTTATCACGGAATGAAACCAAACTAAAAATACCAACTTAAGTAAAATAGGATGATATCAACACGATTGAAAAATAGTCACTATTAGTTATCATCATTCTTCACGGTCAGGATATAACATTGTATTTTTTCATGTTTATTTACTTTAAGCAATTAATCTTTTTATGTAAGGATTTGTTTGAAATGAAAAAGCTGGCGCCACGAGCGGGATTCGAACTCACGACCTTCGGCTAAACAGGCCGCTTCTATGTCACTTGAGCTATCGTTACTTCCATCCCCTCGGGCACCAATTCCTTTTTTCACATACTACATGTATTTGTAAATTTTAAACAATGTTTATAAATCCCAAGGCCCTGAAGATGATCTCAATGAAGATCGAAACGTTGGCACGATAGAGAAAATGTTTTTCTAAAACCTACCCCAGACCGCATCTCACGGTCTCCAAATAATCATATCGGGCACTAAATCCCAGACATAATGGATTTACTTTATTGTTAATACTAAAATGGCCAGATTTTAAAATAAGCACCAACTTGATTGTTCAACGTGCAACTGCAT
Source organism: Cimex hemipterus (assembly GCA_039619505.1). NCBI lineage: Eukaryota > Metazoa > Arthropoda > Insecta > Hemiptera > Cimicidae > Cimex > Cimex hemipterus. The sequence goes on along the minus strand of CM077103.1, from coordinate 11,731,067 downwards.
ATTTTACGTTTTGTAAACGATGGTTCTATTCACAGGTTAATATCTACAAGAAATAACTCTGTGAGTAGAACCATACTCATCTCACTCTATTTCTCCTACTGCACATTCCATTTCCTTAGAATTACCTCAGCGTATATAGACCCAATATCTCACACGTAACAATGGGTTCCTCAAGGTAACAACCTCTGTCCATTTCTATTTTTTATATTGAAAAAAATTCTGTTTGGAATATGACAGCTAATTTTCCAGCATACTTTTAGAAGAGTATTAAAGTTAGTATATACCATATTATTTTTTGATGCAATATTTTATGTTAAACAACAAAGATTTATTTAAAAATCAGTACAATATTAACTTTATAGCGTTGTATAATTGAACATTTTAATATTTATTCTCATGGAATTGGCCACACTGACAAGACATAACGCACATACAAGTGTGTTATTAGTATTTAAAATAAAATCTGGTGAGATAATGCCTTTTCATAGGGCTTAGTTTTAAGAAAGTGTTAAAATTTACCCAAAATTTTAATGTGGGTTTGTGTCTACGCTTTTTAGCATTTATTTATTTTTTATATTAACAGTAATAATAGGCTGTATCAGATGTGTGAGTAGATGAAGTCGTTGTAATGGTCGAATCGCTACAATGACAATTCATCGCTGAGGATGACGTGAAATTGAAACGGGTCTGAGGGAAACGTACAGCACCGCGAATAGACAATTCCAATAACGTGGCTAGTGTCGATTAGTTTAAAATTTATTTGACACTTTTAAATCGACCATGTTTAGCTTGTACACAGGTTTTTAAGAGGTGTTTAAGATCTACGGTCAAGTAACCAAACAAGTAATTTTAACGTCGGTTAGTTTCATTTTTAGCCATCATTTGCGAGGTGAAGAGGTTTAATTAGGTTTGAATGTCATGACTAGCTAGGGAAGGGTCAAGATTAAATGACAGGACAATAGTAGTCAGCCAAATATTGTCGGGGAGTACAGAATGTCCGATGAGGATAGAAAGGGCCCAAGAATGCTCCCCCGGAGGACTCACGCTTAACTGGGAATAAAAGAAGAAAAGGCACTCTCCTCAGAGAAGCAGCCGTAAGGATTTATCAGGTAGGGTTTAAGTACTAAAATGTATGTAGAAAGAAGAAAGCCAAAGAGCAATTTTGATTCTGCTCAACAATGGATGACAATGAGTTCACAACGAGAAGCACCTCTTGTACAATGGAATTAAATGTGTGAATATACAATTTATTGAAAATATATAGAACTACATTGTCTTATTTAAAGCAATATAAATATTTCAAAATTCTTGTGGGCAATTTTTTTAAAATTTAATGAAAAACAGTGTCAACGAAATGAAGATTAAAAAAATTCAATTTGGTATTTTATAATTTAAAAACCTCTGTTCTTTAATACTCGCCAGCGTATCTATAAATATCATGATATTGATTTTAATATCTCTACTTAAGAATTAGTAAAGGAGAATATGTACTTTGATAATAGTACAGCTAAATTATTCTGTTGGCCGAAATTGATTTTTTGCAATATTTCTACTGGCAACCTTCGTCCAAGAGTACAAACAGTTAAGTTATCGACGAAACATTCCATAAGTGAAAATGTATTTATATTTATTTTTACTCATCCTTTTGAAATCAAGTTTTATAGCACCGGGAGTTTAATGTAAACAGATTCATATTGATGAGATATTTTTTTTAATATGTTTTTTTGTAAATTTATTTTTTCAACCGTTTATTAGTTGACCGCCTTTTATTTATTCGAGATCCTTGCGATACGATATCTGTGCGAAAATCTTCAAGGTGAATTATTCCTATTCCCATAATTTTTTTTTCGTTGCAAAATATGTCTTAAACACTTATTATCATTTATCGCACCATTGTTATCTTCGGAAAAATAGCCGTATCCTCCTGGGCAACAATTTATTTTTTCTCATTTATCAAATTTTATTTTTTGACGTCTTTGACCTTCGAACGTTTATAATAACCTCTTCTCCCCAGAAAATCTTCACTTGTCAAGGCCCTATTTTATATTTTTATATTGCTATAATTAAAAAGAGTATTCTTAATGAAAAAAGCTCAATATATAATTTTTAATATAATTTATATAATCATGTAATACGATTTGAATGATGATTTGAATATATTTTTTAAAGTAACATGGTATATTTATTTCACTATAATCATTGATCATGACAATCAATTTACTAGATCATTGTGTAACGTAAACAGCGAGAATGGTCGGACCCAATAAGTGATCAGTGTTGACCAATTCAACATTTGACAAGAAGATAAGTGATATGACATTCTTATATTCGACTCAATCTCGTAATTTGATATGATATAATTTCGTTCCTGTCATTACACAACGGTCAGTAAATTTCTCCTTTTGCCATGAAGAGAGGGAAAGTCAATAACCCTCTTTTCTTAGATTATCCAAAAAATAACCGTTTGTATTATTTTTTTAAACTTATTTATGATAAATAAATAAAAATGGCTTTTATTCATAATTAATACATACGGTTATTTTTAATATTATTATTATTGTTATTACTATTTAATGACGAATTTTCAATTTAGGTACAAATCCATTATATGTTCGCGGTCCGATAGACCAAATAACGTCTTTCAATTAATTAATCTTTTCGTGTAAGGTATTGGTTGAAATGAAAAGGCTAGTGTCAAGAGCGGGATTCGAACCTACTCTAACAACTTAAGCTATCGTGACTTCGATCCACTCGGACACCCCTTCATCATACGAGGTACATAGTTGGGAAAGAAGTTACTCATCTGCCTGACTAGACATATCTTCTCCAAACTTGACCATGTATAAATTCAGCTCTACATGTTCTACTACTTGCAACTGCTGTTTCGGCAAGATTCAATCAAGTCACTACTTTTCTTCCAGTTCCTTTTTATACTTTTCTTAACCTCTGAATTTCAGAGTCTTTCCATGGAATCCTAGATATGTTCGACCTATGTGCCAACTCTTATTTTTATGTACGTTCTTGAATTATTAGTATAATATCTGAAGTACAACATGCAGTACAACAAGTACATCTATCCATTTGGCCTAAATTTATAATGTCAGCAAAAATAATCATAAATTTAACTTAAGAACATTTAACAAAAAGTAAAAATATCATACAAACCATAGTTCTCAATCTCGTGTACGTTAAATTTAACTTAAAATTTCATTGCCCTTGTAAGTTAATACATAATTAATTTCAATGTATTAATGATATATTTTAGGTGGTTCGAAGGAACTGAACCAACTACAGAGAGATTGTTCTTATTATTGTTAACATAAAATAAATATGAATTATTTATAGGGAGCGCCATATCCGAAAGCATTATTTGTCTGAGTAGAAGTGTTGAGCGACATAAATCCAACCTATCAATAAGAACGGGTGATTGACAATGGATCAGCACTGACGTTCGTTTTGCAGCAATGACATTACAATATGATCAGGTCATGTACAAATACTCTTCCATCTGGAACGAAGGCTGTAATAACGAAATTTCACATGTGGGTAAACCGTACAGAAATAAGTCTACCAATTATCGGCTATCCTGCTTAAGATACCCAATTCGTGGAACGGGAGGAAAGTTGTAAGGAAATCCGGCCGTTTTTGCCGGCCGGCGTCGATTTCGCAAAACGCGAACCCGACCAAAGTGGATCGGCATAATAACCGGCCTTCAGGAAAGAAACCTAGGGAGTGGAAAAGTACTCAAAGGCGAGCGTCTCTCCTTCCACGGCTTGCCTTAATACGTAACTTTACTTTTCCACGAGGATGGATATTAGCCAAAGGACCCGGAGTAGGTGTGATGACCCCAAAACCCAGCTGGCCTTTGCTCTCCGCTTTGTCCCTCCCGTTAGAGCCTTATTTCATTCCCGTTTTGGAAGGACAAAGGGATAGTAATGCAGCGGCTGATAAAGGATGAAATTAGCCTAATGTTCGCCGTTGGAATAATCGTAATTCCACTTCGATAAATGACCGTTGCCCTTTTCGTCAATGGAAGTTAAAAATTGCCTGGCTCTTTACGGAGAAATCTTGATATTGTTGTTGATTGAAAAGAAGTTTATCAGAAGATCTACCTTTTTACTTTTACAACATGAATGGATAAATTTTAAAATTACAATCTCCTCAATGGAAAAGTTCTAACACCGCCGTTTGACTGATTGGTGATGGTCGCCATTGACGTTTTATCGGGGAAATTTTGATGTCTTTTTTTGTTTTTGTTTTTCTTTTTTTACAAAGGTTCCCAACAGCAGAGGTCGTATAAACCCTCGGGGTGCCGGTGGTTAAAAAAAACATTTTTAAGTATATCGAGTGCGAATGCAGGGCCGCTGGATTCGAACCCTGGATTTTTACCCTACAGTGATGAGCATAGTGTCAACGCCTAAACCTCTCCTGACTTTTACAATATGAGCGGAAAAATTTTAAAATTACAATCTCCCCTATGCGAAATATTCCAACTCCGACGTTTGAACGTTATAATATTCATGGTAATATTTGTACCAAACCCACCAGAATGATTTTGTCTTTGTTTTCTAATCTAGGAAACCTAGAAAACTGATGCTAACGAAAGGCCGAAAAGAGTTTGACAGACCAAAATTGTGAGGTTAGGCAGACTAGAATTATAATACAGGTTCATTGCCCTGTAGTCTTCCAAGAGAAATCTCACAACATACATTTATACTGTTATATTACATCAAAAAATAAAATTCGCTTGTACACATCGAAACATATATCATTTGACGTAAATCCTATTACGTAAAATTAATTTTATTATAAAATGTTATAGTATCAACAAATGTCATGTCCTATACCTGATTTATGAATAGTTAAACGTGGAACAGTTACAAGGAAACAGGTGTCGAGATAATTTTCACAGCGTGAAGTCGATATCAAAGAACGGAATATTTTTGCGTACTAGGTCGTTTTATGAGTGCAATTGTAACTGAACATGGCACACTTCAGAATGGTCAGTACAACATAAAGTGCTTGATTTTAAAATAAACGGTTTCCATTTGTTATATAATATTGTATAAATGAGCAATTTTAAAGAGTGAAACTTACTTAAATGTCATATAATATAGGATATATTTTTAGTCTGACTGCCTAAAATGTTTATAGATTATATTTTTGAGTTTTTAAATGAGGTGAAGAAGCTATAGTTTGGTCGTTTCTGATAGTTTCGGTTCTACTTCTTAGTGTCTGTCATTAAAGGAGTATCAGCTTCTCGTCATCCCCAGGGAGACGTAAAAAGGAAGCGAGGTACAACAAAATGATCGAAAAGTGAAAACGACCAAACAATATCAATTTTAATTTTTTCATTATATTTTTGTTTGTAAGTAAAAAGTTAAAAATTCCGACCATCCCTGAATAATTTAGTAGCAACAGTCTAAAATCAAATTACCACCTAAATCCAGATTGAATGGTGACCGTTTTTCAGTGGACAAATGTATGTTTACAAAGCGGACATTCGATTTGACGCCGTTTCGTCTGTCGAAAGCAAATCTGACCACCTAATGACAATGTTTTCGAAATACGACCGTCTCCGGTGATTGTCATCAGTCTTGTTATCTCAACAAAAGAAAGATAATTATGTGGGGCATTTGAGCGTGCTGGTAACCCGACACCGACCTGACATTAGTGTGTCCCATCGGTTTCTATCACGGCCGGCTGAACGATGGGTGGAAGCCTGTAAAAACATTTGTTCCGTGTAAAAACAAAAAAACTCTAATGACAAGTTGGTTAACGTCATCTACCCTAAGTTCTAAAGTTTTTACACACACCGGGAAAACGACGTTGAAAGGTAAACTGGTCAAATGGTTTCGAAGTGATGAACAATCTAAAAAATCCATTACAAGAAAGGGTTCTTTGTTATTTTGCCCTTTTCGGAGAGAAACGTTTCTATCGGGATGATAAATCAGGATGAACCATTTATTAGGGGCCAGTGTTTGCCCGTCCGTTTTAAGCCGAATCCATGAAAACATAAAGACATAAAGGATAAGTCAAAGTTTCTTTTAGATCGTTTGGATCTTTTTGTCCTGCGCCTGAATCGGAATCAGCAAGTCTGGCGTGAAAAATCGTTCTTTCCAAACACATTCATATTCTTTAAGTTATTTGCAAGCATCAGATTTTAATTAACTATTTAACTACATATGTCAGTTTTCTTTTCCTTCTTATTCTTTCCCTTTCCCATTAGATGTATATAAACGCAAACACAGGAAGGCAAGCAATAATGTTCCCTCTTACAAATACACACACAAAATTAGGTTCTTTCTCCGAGATTTCATTGCAAAATTTGTTTTAAGCGATGTGATAAGAATGATAGATAAGTAGGTAGAGAAAGAGAAAGAGCGAGAGAGAGAGTGAGAGAGAGGGGGAGGGAAAGAGAGAGAGAGAGAGGGAGAGTGAGAGAGTGAGAGACAGAGAGAGAAGAAAAAGAGAAAAGAAGAAAAAGAAGGAAGAGACATAGAGATAGTGAGAAGGGTGGTAGATAGGTAAATGGATATATAAATAAACAAATTGTAATAAGAGAGAGAGAGAGAGAGAGAGAGAGAGAGAGAGAGAGAACGAGTAATAGCACACCAGAGAGAGGGAGAGAAAGTCTGTGTGTGAGAGAGGGATAAACAGCCACGAAGCGACAGAGAGAGAGAGAGAGAGAGAGAGAGAGAGAGAGAGAGAGAGAGAGA
>CM077103.1:11697019-11718561 GCA_039619505.1 Cimex hemipterus | reverse complement strand
ACAATGGCACAATTACACAGAAGACAAACACTTTGAGCCCTGAAGATGATCTCAATAAAAGATCGAAACGTTGGCACGATAAAGAAAATGTTTTCTGATACCTACATCACACCAGACCGCATCTCACGATATCTGAATAATTACTTTTTTAAATTGTTCTTAGTTGACCAATTATCCTTGTAACATTTCGGTGTATGTCCATTTGCGAGTGCACCGACATTTGTTACATTATTAACAATTAACTCACAAAAACTGAAGAAATTTAACGAATTAAACATTTGTTTTTAAATCATCTCACTTCGGTGTGGGATTTTTCAACCCTTAGTTTTCACAGACAAACCTGAACAGTTCAACAGGTATTCAACTTGGGCATTTAATATATATATCACGGTTTTATACCAGTCTCAGTTTGTATATACAAGAATGAATAATGAAAAATTTACTGCAGTCAATAGTTGTTCATTTCCTCTTAGAACGAGGAAGAACATGAGCAATTGGCATTAATCCACGGACTAGGCATGACGTTATTTCTCTTTCCGATTGCTAAGATAACTTGTTGCGATAATTGGTTCGCAGTTGATCAGCAGAATTTCTAATGGGAAATTTAATAACTTTAATAATCTGAATTTCTAATTTTTTTCCCAATCACATCTCTCTCCGACTCTAATAGGTTATACTTTAATAAAAACCTATGATCTTCGATTACAAAAACTATACCAAGTAACTGACGCTATTACTTGAACTAATGTGTGGTGATTAGTGACCGTTAATCGATAATTATCCAGAAATCTTGAGATGCGGTCTGTTGTGATGTAGGTTTCAGAAAAACATTTTCTTTATCGTTGTGCCACGCGAGAATGGCACAATTACACAGAAGACAAACATTTTGAGTGAGTAGAAATACTTTGATTGAATACAAAAAATATATTTAGCATTGTATGAATTCACTATTTTCCACATCCTACCCGTATTTGTTAAATGTAAACAATGTTTTTTTAAATTCCAGGCCCTGAAGATGATCTCATGAAAGATTTCTGAAACCTACATAACACCAGATCGCAACTCACGATTTCTGAATAATTTGAATTTATATTTTTTCATCCAAAGAAAAAATGCAGGCTGGAACATGCTATAATCCATTGTTGCATGGTCTGAAGGATATGGTGGATGTGCTACCATCACAAATATATGCTGCAGACGTTTTTGACGTCTGGTATCATTCTAGTGGAAGACAGCACCTTTCCAATTGATCAAGTTACGGCTTTTCTGCTGGGTGGAATCATTCATTTTGTCTAATTAGGGGCAGAAGACTTTAGAATCAAGGCAGGATTGTTTGAAGTCCCACGCAACGTGAATATCTTTTTTCAAGTGCTTAAATCAAGATTATCCCTTGAACTCCATGACCCATGGATTAAAGTTGTAAAAATTTAACTTTTACCTGTAATAAAAAAATAAAAACCGAACAGCAGATGGATAATTTTTTTAGAACCCCCACTCCTAGAATCAATTTTCCAGTTTTGAAACGAAACCAAAATTTGACAAGTTTAATATCGTTGAGACCTCCAGTGCTATCGTAAGCCGGTTTGCTTCAACTAGTGCCCTGATTTTATCGACATCGGCTTCAACAGAGCTTCTACTCAACGCTATTAACATGCACATAAAAATTTCCAGAACGAAGTTTATCTAATTTTAACACTCACGCTATTCGCCCGTCTTTTTGTCACACATTTTTATGGTGCACTTCAAGTTTTCGAAAATAAAAAAATAAATTATGCCTAAATTATTCCTTCCGGGGTCCTTTATTGTATCTACAACAAACTGTACATGTATTATACACAACCAGCAGATTGGATTTAAATTTTTGTTCCTGATATTACGGGCATTATAGAGATTACACCCATTGACAACCTCTCTGGATTAATAAAAATATTATTAATCATCTAAGAAATCTCTTATCCACATTGTTTTCTACGGGGTAATTGTAGAGACTGACGTATTCGTATTTGTGTGTTAAAGTGAGAGTGTTTGTTTTAAAGATTTAAAACCGAAACTACTTTTTAAGTTGAACAAAATTCTTCATCAAACAACTTGGAAATATTAGATATCAAAACCTGTAATGACTATAACACTCGTCTTTTGTAAAAAACGGACTTAATTTTAAGCCAATAAAACCGTATGACTTACCATGGGACAAATCATGGACAGCACGCTGCGGATTGCTAGAATTTTTTTTTAATCTGTTGCATTTTGGACAGAATTGTTTATTATTATTTCACCTATTTTCATTGCAGATCTTTTATCGAAAATGTGTATGTAAAAAATATATTGATGGTATAGCCTTAGCTAATTTCCAATAGATATTCTTTCCCCTTCATACAACTCGAGAATTGATTATTTAGTACAATGTTCTCTAAAAGAAACCCATGTCCAGTATAGGTAAACATACTTTTATGATCTATAAATCATCCAATTTTGTCACTTTTTCATTTATGTTTTAACAGATAATAATCGCCACGCCTGTGTTTATTTCTTCTTTATCCTTATCGCTCCTAGAAAAAAATCACACGTGCGTGCATTTTAATGGACGGCCTTAAATTAAACGTTCAGGTGGCGTGTTCGTGGCAATTTATCAGTTTGTATAAATATATTTTCTCTGTCCGCGTCCCCCCCCCGACATTTCCTAGTTAGCCCTAGGGCCCTAGCATGTAAGCTCATGGTGATTCATATGTTGCGTCCGGTTGAGTGCTGACCACCATTGAATTGTTTCACTCTTTTGAAAATGAAGACCGTTGTTGTAGTAGTTGTTGACTTGATCAACTAGCAAACACATTAGCATTTATTTGGAAGTATAAATGATAAGAATGCCAAGACGATATTTAGAAATGTGTAGAGATAAGTGACCGTTAACGGATAATTATTCAAATATCGTGAGATGCGGTCTGGTGTGATGTAGGTATCAGAAAAACATTTTCATTATCGTGCCAACGTTTCGATCTTTTATTGAGATCATCTTCAGGGCCACGGATTTACAAACATAATTTACATTTAGAAAATACATATAGAATATGGAATTTATACAATGCAAAAATTATATTTTATATTCTATCAAAGTATTTCTACTCACTCAAAGTGTCTGTCTTCTGTGTAATTGTGCCATGTCGTGTTGAGAGTGCCAGTGAGATTTTACTGTTTCATGTTTATATATGTTGGATTTTGAAGTGATCGGGAAGGAAGTGGTATAGAGGAGACAATTTTGTATAAGTCTTCGGTTTCGTTGAGGTGAAAAGAGCCGACAAAGGGAAACAATGTGTTGGTAATGTTTCGGCCACTTTATTCTTTCAGGATTATATACAAAGGGATAAATGGGAAAAGGAAAATTAGATTGTTGGACAATTAGACTGTAATGTGGACTGGAATGTAATGTGATGATATATGTATGTTATTTGTATTGAATTTGATTAATGATGTTGGCGTAGCTGCGACTGAGGTTGCGTGTATCTGTTCTGTAATTGATGCTGTGTTTACCCTTGTTGATGGAAACCATTTCTAAATAATTACGTTTAAATTTGTTTTGTTCTGTATGTAGTATTTTTGGATTTTTGAAGTCAAAATTGTGTTGTTGTTCAAAGTGGTAGGTAGCGAGTGCTGTAGGACTTTGTTTGGGTTTTTTGCAATCGTAGATATGTTGTTTTACTCTCTTGTCTAGATATTGGGATGTTAGACCAATGTACGTAGCTGGACAGTTTAAACAGTTGATCTTGTAGATTACGTCTGATTTATTTGTAATTGGTGTGGTGTCTTTAATTTTGGAAAACAGAGTTTGGATTGTTTTATAATTTTTGAAAGCTATTTTGAAGTTATCGGATGAGAGAAATTTGTTTAATTTGTGTGATAGGCCTTGAATAAATGGGATAGAAATGTATGTTGGTTTGTATGTATTTAATGTATTTGTTGTATTTAATATAGTATTGTTAGTAATAGTGGATGCTGTTCGTGTTGAGTGGTAATTGTTGATTATCCTGTTAACTATGTGTTTAGGATAGAGATAGTTTTGGAGGATCTGTTTGTATATCTTTATGTTCTTGTGGTGAAATGATTCATGGCTTAGGGTGATCATTCTGTGAAGTAGCCCTTTGGCCGTGTTTATTATTGTATGAAGAGGATGGTGAGATGTAAAGTTGAGGTAGCGATCTGTATTTCTTGGTTTTTGATACCAATCTGTGATTAATGTGCCATCAGGTTGTTTTATTACGAGTGTATCTAAAAATGTATTTTATTGTTGTTTTCTATTTCATGTGTAAATTGTAAGCGTGGGTGAAAGCTATTAAATGTATCTAACGTTGGCACGATAAAGAAAATGTTTTTCTGATACCTACATCACACCAGACCGCATCTCGCGATATTTGAATAATTAGATATTTAGAAATTTCATACTGACTACAAACCGAATGTTTGGTTAATAACCAATAAGTCGATTTTTATTTTTATATTCACATTTCTTCATCCTACAAATATCATTGGAGATGGATACGATCAGCAGTAAAATATTACGCAAACCATTATTCGTAAAAATCGTTTTTCAGGAATCTCTTATATTTCAAGAACAAAAATAATGTTGTAGTTCAAACGCTATGAAAACTGAAAATGCATTGTTTTTGTCTGTTTGGTCCATAGTTGAATATAAAACATGAATTATTTCAAAAATTTTAATGTAGAATTTGGAATATTGTCAATTAAATATTTTTTAAAAGCTTTAAGTGAAAAATAACTATGAATTGAATTATCATGTTCAATTAGTTAAGCAGACTTTTGACCAACGATGAAGGAATTGAACAGATTGACACCGTCGCATCTTTTTTCCATTGGTCGCGAGTTCAAAGGATCTTTTGATCAAATTGGCTTGATGGAAGTAACAAAGGTCGAACTTATGACCTCGCCACTTGCCTCAACTGGGGTCATGGTGTATTATTACGACAGTCGTAAACAAAACGGAGCGAAAATAGTTCAATAAAATTGTGAAGTTCAGCTTTCTTTCGGACGTCGTCCAACCTAGGTTAATCTGTAAGCACGCTTTCTTAGAATTCGTTTGGTAAGTTGGGAAATTTGGCTTGCTACACTAAATGAGTGGTTAGGGGAGTTTGACTCCGTATTTGGCAAGCAAGCGGCTCTATGTTCAAATCCCTGCATAGTGAAATTGTATTTGAAAATATTTTGAAAATTCTGGCATGACCGAACGTAACTATTATATACAGAACGTATTTGTATATTCATTACTACCATCAATGTATAAAGCTCCTAATTAAAGAGGAAAACGATATGAATTTTATGCTGGTTCGAGAGAAATATCCCGATCCTAACTATCCTGTCTGAAGGGAATTACGCTACTTTCTGAGAAACCATGCACTGTGTTGGTTTTTAATATAGAGAATTTTGTTGGCATTTTTCATAACAACTATCGAAAATTTATTGGTCATACCGGTTATTTTAACAATTGATATGGAAGTGTACAACATTTTTGACTAATCTTCCTGTTAAAACAAAAGTTTCTGTTCCGCAGTTGGAATAATGGTTTATGCTTTTGGGATAAACAATTTAATCAAATGGAAAAGTGTTCGTAAAACCATGTTTTCGCATCAGGGTACTAAAGAGCAGTCTAGTTTTCATGATTTAACATGGGGATTAAATAGATTGATTATATTAGCATACCCTAACTAGATTGGCTACTTGACCCCTCAGAATGATTCTGCTATAAGATGTAAGTTTAATGTAATTCAAAGAAGGATTTTACTTCCGTTTCCAACGCTAGATAACTGATTTTCTGGAAATTTCCATGACATTTATGTCCCACAGCTTTAATAATAACAATGTAATAAAGCTTTTTTTTAACTGATAAAAATGTAATTCAAAACATATTTTCTAAGGTCGTTGCTTCTATTAGGTCAAAACGAGGGCTATCCGCGTGTAAAACGTTTTAAACAGATTCCTGAAGAAACTCCTCTCAGGATAATGCTACATCATTTTCTTCGGTGTAATCTGCATAGAAATGAGCCCGATAGGTCGAATGTTGCAAATTGCTCGAAACAAGAGCCATCAGACCGTTTTTCATGATGGTTTAAACTAATCATTTTATTTCTGTGTCAGGCCAATTATTCAACTGACACACGGTTTTATCTCGGATGTTCATGTACGGTTATTCTCAATATCAGTAAATCGCCGATCGTTTCGTACTCAGAACAGAACCAGGTTGAGGATGAGGTAGAAAGTGTCCTCGGCCCGAGAAAGGCGTAAGGGCACTCTGAGCGAAACGAGTGTACACGTGTAAAACATTGGCTGGTAACCCAGTTCGTTCAATGGACCCCTGCAGGTACCTCGGATCGCTAAACAGCCGTAAAACACAGTGAATCACAGTGAATAATATGAAACAGAAGTTGTACTTTAACCAGACGGCGAACGGTCCGAAAAACTACCAGCTTATTCGTTGATTTAATTCAATTTAGATACAAATAAAACAAACAGCACATATGTTTTATTCCATTTCAATAATTATAATTTTTAATCCAATAAAGTGATGTTTTTGTGTATTATATGCTCTGATTGAATGATCTTATAACTTCTCATTTTTAACGGAGATCAATATTTAAAAATTGCAGGATCGTCTTTCACATTTCCTTTGTTTGAATAGCGTTAATCATAATTATATGTTATCAAACATTCTTTAGCAAGAAGTAAGTGTTACTTTGCCTGTCTGCATCTCGTCGATGTTTTTCAACAATTGGATCGTCCTTGACCTACCTGCTTTGCCATTTCGACGTTGTCGGTCATAAGCATTTCTACATTTCGAGTGAACGTCTGACTCTCGCTTCTCCTGGGTCTATGACCTTTCAATAGTGTCTAAGTCAGTTTAACAATTTATTCAATCAGTTTAATTAATGCTTTAAACATGAGACAACACGTATCACGGATATGCCATGTACGCACATTCTATTACCATGGTATATTTCTTAAGGTAAATGATGTTGAACTATTTGTTAGTTAAAATTTTGGCATGGAAATTGCTTGTCGTCTCTATGGTTTTCTGGTTTACACTTATATAGTGCTCCTTAGTACAGACTTATCCTTGATAAATAATTTGAAATATTTGGAAAAAAATTCGTCCTTTTGAGTTTGTTCCCCCAATAACTTTGTTGCGAATTAACTTTTCGTCATTCATAAAGAAGATCGAATACGAACTGTACTGGATGCAGTTCAAATGGAAGTACATTGCCCAAGTGGACGATGTGGGAATTGCTCGGACGTTGCACCAAGGATCTTGGTTTTGGGCGAAACATGATCAAATGATTCGGAGATAAGGATCTCGTTGTATTTCAACATTCTGGTCACATTGGCTGTCAAATAGATTTCATACTCATACCATCTCGACTTGGTTTTATTATCTGGACGACGTAGGTTCAGAGAGGCCGTACAAAATTGAGGACGAGTATAATAACGCTGGATTGAATGCTCAAAGGAGAGATTTTTTTCGCGCATCTTGTGGGCGATATAATATGAACACATGAATTATTAAGACGGCACAACCGCCCACTTATTTAATTATGGGCCTCGAAATTCGCATGTTGCCATTTGACTCGGAGAAATCCAGGGCCGTGACATGTAAATTGTTATCGGGTAGAAATTTTTTGGGCAATTAATTCATTTCTACCATAACGTTTACCGAACGAAAATCAAAAGGTGAGGTTTATCTTTAAGGCCGTGTTACATTTAAGCAGCGAACAGACATCGAAACCAAATTACTCAAGTAAACGTATCGATTCCCTAATGTATCTAGATATTGAAGTATTGGCGCGAAATTATTTAAATAAACGTATCGATCATTTGACGAACCGAAGTGTTAAGAATTGAATCGATTCTCTGAGGTGACGAAAGAAAAGTATCGAAACAAAAGAACTAATTATCTAGCCCACAAAAAGAAAGGTAACGGTATGTCGGAATAAAAAAAGGAAGAATCGATTTTTGTAGCCTCGATTCAGAACTATCTTACGATTGGGTAAAGATTTCCGAAAGTATCTACACAAAAGTATGTTGAAATATCATAACAAAATGAACATTTCTAGTTTGATCTTGATTCCATAAGGATCGACACAAAAACATCGATCATAATAAAAGAATTAATTCTGGGAAGCATCGGCAAAAATGAATGAGTACATTGGTGTACCTACACTAGTTTTCTCTGGTCCGCTAGATCAATTAATATCTTTCAATTCATTAAAGTTAAGACAAAACCTTAATTAATTGATTGTATCTAAACGTGTGGTGATCTCGATAAATGTGTGGTGATTAGTGACCTTTAGTTTAAAGATCGAAAAGTTGGCACGCTAAAGAAAATGTTTTTCCGAAACCTACATCACACCAAACCGCATCTCACGATTCCTGAATAATTATCTCAATAAAAGAATCGATTCCATGAAGTATCGACAGAAACGCGTAAATACTTGAAATATCGAAATTTCCCTGAAATATTGAAGCATAAATTTCGAGTGCATGGTGTATCAAAAGCAAAAAACTGATTTTTGCAATTATCGGTATACTAAAGTATCCAACCAAACAATTGATACGCTGCAATATCATTACAATTATTCAATATATCAAAATAATCAATTCTTGACAGCATCAATCCAAAAATATTTGTACGCTGGAGTATCAAAATAAATTATTGATCTGTACGTCGGAATGTTGAAATAAAAGGAACGATTTTGGGTACCATCGATACAAAATTATTGGTACGATCTAGTTTCGGAACTAAAATATCTGAATGGCAGTATAGATCCCATGTGTATCGAAACAAAAATATCGTTGATATGCGACATAGTCGATTGGTATGGAACAAAAGTAACGATGAGTACGTTGAACTATCGAAACAAAAAATCGATTATTGAGGCATTGACACGAGTATCGATACGAAATTATCTGAATAAAAGTATCAATTCTTTTGGGTATTGGAATAAACATATCGATTCCGAGAAACATCAACACTCTGTAGTATCGAAAAACCGAAACAAATGAACCTGAACATGAGCATGAACACATTACCGAGACGATTGAGATTTGAAAACGAAATGATCTAAATAAAAGTACCGATAAGCGGGAGATTTCAAAATACATTCATATCTACATAAACGTAACCATTTCCTGAAATGTCGAAACGAAAGTAATAATAATAATAATGGATGCCGTCGGTGGCCGCAAGGTTTAGTCTTTGACACGGCGCTCATCACTGTAAGGTAAAGGTCCCGGGTTCGAATCCTGCGGCCCTGCATTCGAACCTATATACTTACAAATGGGCTTTTTACAAAAACACCGGCACCTTGAGAGTTTATATGACCTCTGCTGTTGCGAACCCTCGTAAAAAAATGCTTTATTAATACAAAAAAAGTTTACAAAACAAAACATATGCCTTAACATTAAATAACCGTCTGCCGGAGGTTGAAGCCACAACCATAAGAAGAAAAAATATACATACATTACAACAGTAATTATTATCTTGGCGATCGCAACAGAGGTATCGATTTTATGAAATATCGATACGGTGAATTTCATACGCTAATATATCTTAACCTCTGATGCCTCTGAAAGCAATAAAATATGTCAAAATAATGTAAATACAATATGAAGCCTCTAGTATAAAATAAGTCTGAAAACCAATTTTATTACTTACTTTCGTATTTTTATTTCGTATTAGGTAATGATCCGTAGCCAAATTATTTACTTTAAGTCAAAATATTTAAAATTGCAGTGTAATCAGGAGCATAAATATTTTTTAAAATATAAACCAGCCGTAAGTGTGGTATAAACGGGAAAGTAAAAGAAAAAAAGCAATTCATTTACAATAAATAAATATTATTAATAAACTTTGCAATATAAATAAGTACAGAACTAAGGGAACTTTTATTTGCTTACACTACAGTCCTCAACTATGTTTTCTTCAATATATTTCTGCTTTTGTTTAGTATGAATGACCCCAACCATGAAAATGACTTCGTACAAACATCATGCCTATTTTTTCCGTTCAATTTGGGGTAGATAAATATACATTACAATTCCAGCATTTGCGGAGATGAATTTTTAGCGGGGAAAAGGTAGAGGTGCATACGGAGATGAGGAACACACCATCTCTCCCGGATGCCTTACGTTTTTATGGTAATTTACCACATCTTTTATTGAGTTCAAAAACACACTTGTTTTTCCCCAATTTCCAAGCAGATTCATCGTCTAGGACATCCTAGGGCTGCTGGCTCCTGTAAATTATTACCGATTCTCTTGGGATGTTTTTTGTGAAACAGTTTTGAATGACAAAAAAAAATCCGTGGTGCTCTAGGAAATTAAAGGGTTCTCTAAATTCGACTCTTGTCCTCACCACTCAATCCCTTTTTCCCGATGGAAATAAAAGGGAGTTTCGATGTTAATTGCTTCTTGATGTGAATCGAATAATCAAATCCTTTTGTCTGTTTTTCTTCATCAAAGAGAATCTCCGTCATTTTCAGTTATTAATTTGGCAATAAAAGAGTCGGGTCAGAGATCAGGGATCTCGTTTGTCAAAGCACTCGATATTTTCCTGAGGCTCTCCGACAAATTGAATTTCTGAAGGGCGTTAAAAACGGCTCTTACACTGTTTCCTTGGAGATTCTTAGTTTTTGACTTTTTAGGAAGGGACAGACATGCCTCTTCCTTTTCAAAGGTAAACTTTCACGTGAATATCGTTATAATTTCATTTACCCTTCTTTTGCCCGTTGTAATTAATGAACTAATTATAAGAAATTATTCGGGAGCTTGAGAGACTGCGTGGCGGAGTACGAAATTTCTGAGAACCGCATTGGCCTAAGTCCAAGCCCCAGGTGAGCTCGCTTCTTATTATATCAAGTAACTCAAAATTCGTTTCACGTTCGCGTCTTGTCATCACAGCTAATATTAAATGTCTAAAATAACTTTTAACAGTTATATAATGAACGCCGTGAGAGTGATGCCGTCCGATATTTGGGCATATTTTCTACGGTTTAAAAAATCGCGTGGCCATTTTCTTTTCAGGCATATAAAAGGATCGTGGAAGGAAGTGTGGTGGAAGCCGGTTGAATGACAAGAGGATTATTGTGGATGAAAAGGGTGGAGTAGGATTTAGGATATCAGATCCTTTTTGTCTTGAACAAATGGAATGTTGAGATCGGTGTGGTTGGAGAGGGTTGTTATAAAGAAAGAAGGATCAAATATTTTCCCGAGGATTTTGGATTGTAGATTGCTAGATTTGTACGAAGTTATTCAGTTCTTTGTCATAACTAGCGAGTGCGCCGAAAAAAACAATACTGCGGGGATTGTTTTAAATCCTAGTTCAGAATTTTAGAGAAAACTGGGATAATTTTCTTCTATAAAGGGGTATTTTCGTCTATATTAATTTTGTTTGTTGCTGCTACTACCATCGTGAGAATGTATTCATAAGCGTGAACGTGTAGTAGGAGGGCAAGTATTGGATGGATTTCAAAAGGAATCAAATACAACATGTAAATACAAAAGAAGTTATTTATCAGTGATTAGTATGTATGTTCTATCGGGGGCTGAAATGATCTTGTATATATCCCCTGGAGTCATCTTCGTGGCTTCGCATCCTTGTGCCAGTTGGTCAGAGTATTCAATAATAGGCTACTGAAGATTTGTGATGACTCAAGTCAAACGTGTTTACGGAGAAACCACTGGCTTGCGCCATGAAACATTTCAGCAGACCGACGTGAAGCTCCAAGTGAACCACGAAGTTGTACTCACCCAAATGAATAATCTAGCTTCATAACTAGGCATTAAAGAGGGGAGGTAGGTCATTAAAAAAAACAGTAGTGAGCATAGTACGCTCCCTTGAGGCACTCTTATAATACCATTCTTTATACGTATTCGGTCTATTCCTGTAATTTAAATGTATTTTATTAATTTTAAATTATTGATAATTCCAATGGAAATCTAACAAAGAAGGAAGCATAAATGCAATAAAATAAACAATTTTTATACGTTAAAAATCCGATTAGCTTAATTTCTATGCAAAATAGAAACCTCTCCAGGAAAAGAAAGCCGCAGAAAAAAATAAACTGTCGTTATTTGAAAAACAATTAACTGGAACAAAGATAATTATTCAGATATCGCGAGATGCGGTCTGGTGTGATGCAGGTTTCAGAAAAACATTTTCTTTATCGTGCCAACGTTTCGATCTTATATTGAGATCATCTTCAGGGCCTGGGATTAACAAACATTGTTTAAATTTAAAAAATACATATAGGATGTGGAAAAGTGAATATATACAACGCAAAATATATTGTTTTTTATATTTAATCAAAGTATTTCTACTTACTCAAAGTGTCTGTATTTTGTGCAATTGTGCCATTCTTGCGTGTTGTGTTGAGAGTGCCAGTGAGATTTTGTTGTTTAATGTTTATATATGTTGATGAACTCAATAAAAGATCGAAATGTTCCCACGATAAAGAAAATGTTTTTCTGAAAACTACATCAAACCAGACCGCATCTCACGATTTCTGAATAAATATCGATTAACGGCCACTAATCTCTACACATAAAACAACGGTATTGACGAATGTACAAATAATTAATATATTTTATGACTGTTTTAAATTATTTCAATTTAGTTGATATTTAAAAGAAGTTTCAACGATTAATATCAACGTATGTCCGGGTACGTTCCATTTTTCATATTATAATAACATACTACAATTCCGATATGAATTCTTCTGATTTAGGACGTTGTTCTGCTTTAACACTTCCTATTTGTCATAATAATATACTTTTATGCCTCAAGAGAAATTGCATAATAAGCCGGATTTATCTGCTTTTCCCGCCGGCCGTAATGAATTTGAGGGCTTTTCAGGGATTTCCTCCGACAAAATATGATGTAACCTGCGAAGTTGGTTAAACATTCTCATCAATCAATATTTGGGGAACAGTATATTACTTGATCCTCATCATTACGAAATATGCGTGTATGAGGTAAAATATGCGTTTCCTTTGAAATCTAGTTGTAAATTGTTTCCAACATGAGTTTAGTCGTTTAAAAACCTATCATAATTGTTTATAATCAAAATGGGTAGAGAAGCTAATCGATAAATAAATAGCCTAAAAAACAAAGAGTAGGCCACTCTTAAAATTTTTATTTTTATTTTAAACATAGTTCATTTATTATTTTAAAACAGTATTTGGTACGTTTTGAAAGATTAGAGATAAATAAAACAACAAAAAAACTCGCTATTGAATTTACAAATCGTTTTTGTATATAAATCTTTGGTCAATCTCTTCATAGTTAGTTTTCCTGTAAAGCTTCTTTCTAATACTCCAGTGATTTCTTCCATAAGTTGTACAATTTTTAAGTTTTAAATTCAGTTGAGGGATGCTTGTAAGTGATACAGATTCGGAGGTTTCTCAAGAAATTTTCGATCTCAATGGAAGATGATTGTTTCAATGTTTCAAAGTATACCGTAATTGACATTCTACCGCTGTTGAGATCAAGGAAAGACTTAAACAATTTAAAAAATTTTTAACATCAGTTTACACACTGTAAGGTGAAGACGTTTAGCAGCTGGATTAGGTTCGGGAATGGTTCAGAATTCCTGTCAAGGCACAGAACAGCCCGGATAAATTTCGCAAGATAATTCGTTTAAGAAAGATTTGATTACAAATCTTGTTTTTGGATAAGTCAAGGTTTTATGTTGTCTTCTGAGAGGTTTGGAAGAAAACATGAGATCGATATATCCCTGCAACGTTTTCACTCCGGAGAAACTATGAAATTGGTGGTGTTATGGTTTGGGCAGGCATTTCTATAGAAAATCGGGCAAACATGATCTTCATCGAGGGTCCATATCAGCTGCGGAATGCATTGATGACGTGTTCAAAAGAAGTTGTTCCTTATATACCACTAATTGGCGGTGGTTTTATTGCATGACAATACAAGGCCCGACACAGCTAGGATCGTTGTTGGCTACATGGAATGAGCTCAAATATTTTCATGGTCCGCTTGACCAATTAATATCATCCAATATTTAATTAATAATAAAATAAAACAAAAGCTACCTGAGCTATCGTGACTTAGCTAGAGGTAGAGGCGTATTTACCCGAAGGTCGTGGGTTCGAATCCCGCTAGTGACACTGATTTTTTTTTATCCCAACTTAAAACCCTTAATTACTTAAATTAAATATTGGGAATGGCCCTGTCATAAACTCTATTGAATACGATTGGGACGAATTGTCAAAGAGGGCAAAAAGTCGGCCAGTGATGCCAGATAATTTTGAGGAATTAAGAAGGACGCTTTTGGGAAAGTATGAACACATTTCGCAGCATTCAATATTTTCTCTATTATTTCCCATAACAACATTTTTTCTAAAATTGTTTAGGAAGTTTAATTTTTTTCGCTGTATCTTATATTTTCCTTAAAAAAAAAAAAAAATCCAGTAAACAATAAAATAACAAAATCATAACACTGCAAGTATTTATTTACAAACTGACGGAGGCCACTTTGTTTGCCTCTTAATATATTTAAAAATATGCAAATCAAAACTAACTAATAATAAAGTAAAACAAAAATAATTTTTTGATTTGTGTTTGTAAAATTTTTAACAAGCCTAACGCCAATTCAGGTTTTTTTGGTTATGACATCAATATTACTTATAAATTGCTTACATTAAACCTTTAAGAGGCGAGATCAAATCTTTAGAAGAGTAGGTAAAGGCTCCCACTTAGTTTTCTCACGTTTTTTCAATATACAACGTATAATATGGTGACAAACAAACGATAATAATTTTAATAGCCATGGATCATAATAGTATAGGACTAAGTTTAAAAAAAGCGTGGAAGTGAATTTTAGAATAAATATCTTTCTTCCGTTGAGAAAAACAATGAAATTTAAATATTATCAAACCTTATAATATGTTATATGTTTTTTCTTTTAGTTTCAGAAGCAAATACTCGAGTTCCAATAATACAGTTGGTGCACAAAATTCTTTTATAGATGAAACTATTTTTTCATTTACAATGTATGTCAGGTAAGAGCAGATTTTTAGCACCTGATGATCTTTTCGTGTAGTAGTATTAATATCAACCATCTGTCAGAAGTGAATTAAACATAGCTGTATAATTGTTTTAAAAAGTTTTATTTGTTTTTTTTTTACAACTGCAATTTCGATGCAACCATCCCTAGCTGTGTAATTGAGAAACTATAATGAATCTATATAACACGACTGAAATCAGTTGAAAATACCTACAAAAGAAAGAAAAAGAAATCTTAATTATTCATGTCTGATAAAAAATGTCTAAGCAGTAAATCCATCTTTACGAACTGAAAAGGGACCCGTTCAAACAGAAATCACAGTTACACCATTGAAGATGACCAGAAGTATAAACACCGTAAATTCCAAACACCGCAGGCGTTAAGAGGGAATCTCACAATAAATTTGACCTGTCTAGGAGATTTCGTTTATGGTATTGCAAGGCTTTTAATTATTGTAGAACAAGGTTTCATTGATTATGATTTTAAAGAGAATGGAAAATTTTTGTTGGACGAAGGTAAATTATGTTGGAATGAATATTTTTGCTATGTTGGTGAAAAACATTTTACGAAGCGTTTGTGGTTGACACAGTTTATAATATTAATGTGGTACATAATGGGCCCGTGGAATGTTTATGAAAATAAAAATTAATTTCATCAGAAAAAGGAACGCGAGGAGAACGTACAGGGTTTCGTATGGTTTTCGTTCTGGGAGAAAATAAATTACACGAATACAGATTTGTTTTAACTCGGGATCAAGTTCTCTGACCCGGTACGTGAGCAGAACTGGGATAGTAAAAAAAATCCAGTAACCGTAATCATGTGAGACTAACCGGGCAAATCGGGCCGCTTTGGTAGCATATGGCTGCTACACCTCATTGGGGAAGAATCGAGTGAAACCGCCGGAGAGAAAATGGTCACAATGAAAAGCATGATATCAACCTTTTAAAAATAGGCAGAGAAAGTTCTTTGAGCGCTTTACGATAACCCAATGGTAGAACGTGCCCGGAGTTCACGAATGGACGACAATTAGCTAAAATTCTGAAGCGGTTTCGCGTTCTTTAGAAAAAAGTATTTTATCTCGAATTGAGAAGGCAAACTATAAATTCATATACGTTTACCGGACATGGTTGGACTATTTAATTATTTCTATTGATTATACTTTTAAAAAATCTGAAATCTTGGTTGAGGTGAAAATGATAGTGTCACGAGCAGGATTCGAACCCACGACCATCGGATATTATATACAAACCATAAATTCGATTCTCCCATTCCATTAACAATTGTAATAATTTGAATTGAATGACATATGAAAAAGTGACATTTATTAAGAGCAACAATTGGAACATACCTATTATGATTTTGTAAAATTTATATCGCAGCATGGAATTTTATTTTTTAACATACTTAATTACAGATAATAGAATTATGAGGTTGTATATTTACTCACATGTAACTGTAAAAAGACATATATAAATAAAAACAGTTCAATTGTCAAAATATTAAAACCAACCACACAACATTACTGAAGATGAAGTCAAGAGGCGTAGCGTGAAACATAAGTAGCGAGAATACTTGGACCAAGCTATTTCTTATTTTGTAAAGTAAATATTGTTGCAAAGTAAGCAAAATAAAAAACGATGTGGTTGTTTAGTAATGTCAGAACTTACATCTCTTTCATTTCGGAGATGAACCCCTCTCTCGTTAATTATAATGTGATTATTACAAAATATTCCATGTTTATCGGGCTTCGGCCCAGCCCGAATATTTGAGATTAATAAATTTACGAAGCTTCTTTAATTTACGGGATATTTCATTAGGGGGTGTTTTTCGCTTCTAATTAAACAGGGAAGGAGGTGGAAGGTGAGGGTAGCTGTAATAACAAAAAGGGCAGGAAAAATCCCGAATTTCGTGGCTTTCCGTGGTTCGGGGTCTTCTAAAATAAATGTTTGCCGTGTCGGTATGTATGAACCCTGCTCAATATCCCATAGAAATAAGCATTTGGCGTTCCTTCACCGTAAGTTAATATTGCAGGAGGTAATCAATAAAAAAATACCTTTAATTTTTAATACTGTTTTTTATTAACATTGACGTAATTAAAAAGAAATATTGAAAAGACAAAAAATGTAAAATCTGCAGGCAAGATATTTTCATCAGTCAACATTCTAAGCCTAATAAAATATCAGTGGCTATTCAGAGGTTCGTTATCCACGAGGCTAAATCTGCCACCGCAGCATCTCGAACCCCCTTTTGTCAATATCTGAAAGTGCTCTGGAGATCTGTCAGTGGCATTGTTTGATAAAAGCTGAGTGAAAAACCTTTCTTCACAAGTCTGGCAATCTCGTTGAAAATAGTCAGCAGGCCGTTCACATGGAGTCAATCCGGTTAAAAAGGAAAAGTGATTTTAGTTGAATCATGTTTGATAAATCAACGTCACAACAGAAAAATCAATCGAGTATCCGATATTTTATAAATTGAATGAAATCAAGCCGTTGATGAAATTCCTTGTCTTCACATGGCTTCAACTCTTTTGATTACAAATGACACAGACACAAAAGAAGAGCGACTACTGACTGTGGGGACGTGCGTCATACACGTGGTCTAAAAAATCTTTGATTCTGTATACCTGCGCCTGTTGTGAGCACTTGTGCCTTCTAAGTCCCATTGTGGCATGGGGTGAAAACTCATTCGACGGGTTTCAGGTCTATACCCTGCACACGGATGCCGTTCAAAAAGGAGCACCTTGGCATCGGGGTATTTCTCAACAAAACCTTGGGGGGTCGGGACCCGTGAGAAACGGTAGAATAAAATAGATTCGGCCTGTTCTATGTCACATCTGGCAAACCGCAGCGGGGAAATGTGCCAGATTGATTTATTTAAAGGGAACATGATGTAATCTGTTCTTATAAACCTAGCTCAAGCCTCTCGGTGAACATGAACTTGATTTGTTTACTGTTCAGTATGACCTGAGGAAATTTATTTCTTCTTGGTTACATTTTCTCTTAGGAACGAACCCAATATAAATAAATACGTTCTACCAACCCACTTAATACGACAATTACAAGCATATTCACTGTTCTACGTTTTCTCTCTGATCTTTAAAATATAAATTGACCAATACCAATCTTCACGATATTAACGAATTAGACATGTCAAACCAGCGAAGATAGGAAGACAAAAATGTCCACTACGAGGTCATCACTTTGTTGGTTTTATTTAATTTATCAAACAGTCATATTTCAAATTAAAATTGTCTGGGCTGGCCTATTCTCTTCCTTCTATAATCACACACCGTTACAACATCAACTACTTAAAATAATCCCACTATGTCAATTTACATATATCAAACCATTAGAAGGAGGTTAGTTGTGCGGATTGGAACACAAATTGACAATGAATTTGCTTATTAGGTTGGGTTGATTTGAACTAAGTAATTATCAAATTTGTTAGTACGGTAGAGTGAGCCCTTGCTGCATCGTTGTCAACCTTTAAACTAAAAGCAACTTTAGTACGAAACAAATAAACGAATATAAAAAAAATACATTTATTAAGAAATAAATGTAATGTTAACAATAATTTCTGCGGATCGTATATTTAGGTTAAACGGGCGTGGTTCATCCTGTGGGGCGGGGCTATTTCATATAAAAATCGGTTTCCTATTTCTTTGTTTGATTAATTGTTATTTGGTCTCTTTCAATTTCCATCACTGACTAGAATTCTTCGGACAGCTCAATATTTTTACCATGTGGGGTGTTTAGTGACAGTTAGTTAATGATTATTTAGAGATCATAAGATGCGGTCTGGTTTGACGTACGTTTAAGAAAACCATTTTCTTTATCGTGCCAATGTTTCGATCTTTATTGAGATTATGTTCACGGCTCAAAGTGTTTGTTTTCTGTGTAGATTTGTCGTTCATGTTGTGCCTGGGCTCTCAACACAAGACATAAGAATGGCACATCTACATAAAAAACAAACAGTTTGAGTCCTGAAGATGATCTCAATAAAGATCGAAACGTTGGCACGATAAAGAAAATGTTTTTCTAAAACGTAAGTCAGACGGCATCTCACGATCTCCGAATAACCATTTTTAACACCCGAAGCTTTGTTAAGAACTTGTGGGTGAACCCTAGGTTTTTCTACTCCAACTTGAATATAACAGGAATGGCAATGTTTCTTTGTTTCTTCTGCTAATTATATGTTTGAAAAAATGGAAATAGCCAAAAAGATAAAACAATTAATAAAGTTACTCTCTTTAAATGGATACGATTATAAACTTAGACTTTTTACAGTAAATATGCAGTACTAAATACGAACAATTTCGAACATTGTCAAGCTTAGACTAGGAAAATTCAAAAATTTGCAAATCAAGATTTTACTAACTGTAAAAGTGAAATATTTCGACAGATTCAAAAGTAAACAATTACGAGAAGAAGGGTACAGAAAATAAAATAAATTTCAATTTCTTTTGCAGACATTGATTTAAGAAGAAGACAGGCAGGAAATTCAGGTGGTCGAAAATGGAAAAAAGTTCAAGGAAATGAATGAACTAAGTATGAGTAACTTAAGGTACAGATAGGGGAAATCCGATCCTCGGCATTACTTTTACACTGTCCTAAATAAAAATTTGACCAGACCTTTTAAATCTCTTCATAAGTTAGGGAATTAGGAAACTTCCAAAATGAGGTGAATTCACATCCGACTTTTCTCTAATGATTTCCTTTTCCTTTTAGAAAACAACTTGCAACTCGATAACGTCAAAAACAAAAATAAACCACTATTCGAATCCTTTTATAAATAATCAATAATTTGGATATTTTATTCATGATTTAAATATATTTATTTCCAATTAAGTAGTCAATGAACAATAAGGGTCGTTAGTAAAATCTCTTCCGTGAAAAGGAATTGAAGCAATCAAATCTGACCGATTGGAGAGACTTTACATGATTCATATATAAATCCATATAAAATTCTTTCTAGAACTGATTTAATTTTTATGACGTAAATGTATACATTATATATTTTAGAAATATCTTAAATGCTAAGTTTATTTGGCTTGTATATTATTGTGATCGAAATTTTATTTTTATATTTATATCAATATTAAATAAATTTATTTAACACTGGAAATACGAATTTCACGATTTAAAATAATTATGAGACGCGTATGTAGTGAATCTGATAGGGTGATAAGAAAATTGTTTCCAGTTTAGGAAATAACCTAGGATTTTGAAAATTTTGTATTTTAACACGATTTGTGAAATACACTTTAAAAGATGAAAAAAAAAAACGATAAAAATTGATTATTGAATAGCAAAAACGACTCGATTTAAAGGTTTATGCATTGCTTGAACATTTATAACCGAACTTTATGAACTCAGGGTTGTCCTCATTAACCCAAGGAAGTCAATACAATGGATCTCCAATGGACAACGATTCCCTCAAGCAGATCGGAAAAGTGTTCTTTGCGAATACGGACTTTTTCTATCAATACTTATTTCCTTGTAGGCTTTAATTTTAAACGTTTTTTAAATTGTTGTCGCGAAGATTTGTGATAGCGGAAAATACGTTTTTAACGAAATATTTAAATTAAAGTACAAAGGGTTTTGAAGTTCCTACAGATGTGGGCGGTTACAAACATACTTTTGAAATATTAATGAGGTTCAAAAGGAATAATAGTAATTCTACTGGTATATTAATCAATTAAATCAATTCTACGGTATAATTTTGATAAAGCATGACTCTTCTCTGGCCTCATTAATTATTCAAGATTTTACGATACCAAGTGGGAAATGCTTCACCACCCCCTTGCCGAACTCATTCAACTTTGCGCTAACTCCAATCCAATAAAAGTTGAAACAATTTGTTGTTGTTTTTAATGATTCGGAAAAATCGAAAAGGCGAATAATTCCATCGTTCGACGGCCCTTATAAAGTTCTTTCCGATGTTTACAATTCCCTGTTGGAAATATTTTACCTGTGCCTTGCTAGCGGCTATACAGAATCCGGGAATAAACTGACAGATTTCAAGTTCAAAGTTAACAGGCTCGTAGTAGCAGGATTGTAATCCGATGAGGGGCCCCTTTTCAAAAAAGCGGTTTACCTGTTCGCCCTGGGGCTGCGCGCCCCGTTCGAAACCGGAAACGGAGCTCGGCAGATTCGTCGGGGGCAAACTGACGATTTGAGATCTAGGAACGTGTCCTAGATTACGTAAACGACCTGTATGCAAAATGGGTTTAGTTTCGAAAGCAGTTTCATCGTAATTCAATTGTATTTTTTTAAATGTAAATAATCATTTCCTTATATAAGGAGGATGTGCTACACCAGATTCAAAAGGATAAACTGAAAGGGGTTCTTTAAATCTAACCAAGAAAACTAGGTAAAATAGTCTTGATCAGAACAGTAGTTAGTGAAATTATATAACATTTGATCTTAAGACCTGCCAAACCAATATTTCCGTCATTTCCAA
>CM077103.1:11600132-11692019 GCA_039619505.1 Cimex hemipterus | reverse complement strand
TTGGAAATGACGGAAATATTGGTTTGGCAGGTCTTAAGATCAAATGTCATATAATTTCACTAACTAGTGTTCTGATCAAGACTATTTTACCTAGTTTTCTTGGTTAGATTTAAAGAACCCCTTTCAGTTTATCCTTTTGAATCTGGTGTAGCACATCCTCCTTATGTAAGGAAACGATTATTTACTTTAAAAAAAATACACAGTTGAATTACGATATACGCTAGGTTTACTCTAGCTTAGACAGAACATTTGATAACTTTTTTGCTTTACCTTCCATATAACTATAACGATAGTTAGGCACGATAAAAAAATGTGTTTCTGAAACCTACATCACACCAGACCGCATCTCACAATATCTGAATAATTATCGATTAACGGTCACTTATGTCTACACACGTCCATATAACATTCATTATTTTCCGGAAATCCAATATGGACGATCACTACGTTCAACATGATCAAATATACATACGTCAGTCATCATAGGAAAAATTAATTATCTTTATAATATCTTAATTACTAATTGTAATATATAAAATGTTAATAACAAATGAGAACAACATTTATTGATATTTTGAAACTATATCTAACAAATTTGTGCTACATATTAACAATTTATAACTTACTTAAAAAATATATGTACCATGGAGTAATAATATAATATTATACTATTGTTATTTAATATGTTTATTACTATCAAAAATTACACATATTAATTTAAATAATTACGGTTATTTCTCCCTTAAAATTCGTGTATGATTTGTAATAATAATCCGTTTGTCTCTCGGCTCAGACAGGTCCTTTGATGATAAGATCATAAACTGCTGATCAACAGGATGGTGAAATCTTTGCTCATGAAATAAAGCCTTAACATTTGGAATTAATGATCATGTCTAATCGTAATAGTACAGATTACGTTATTTTGGCAATTGTTTATCATTAATCCTCCCAGGCTTTGCCAAAGTTATCTTAAACTTACGATAATGAACATTTTAATGGGCGCTTTTTCTGTATATTTGTTCTTAATTTTTTTCATCGGAACGACTTCAATCTAGGTGCGTCCAAAATCCAGGATATGTGCTTTTTTCTGTTTCAGTCAGGTTGTCCTACCATATAATCCGAAAAAAAAAGGCTGTCGTAATTTTGAAACTCGTTCGACGGCTATGAACCAAAACAAGAAGTCACTGGGTCAGCGCTCCCGAGATGCAATAGGCTGGAAACGGAGGCTAATATCGGTGGGTATGGCACACCGTTAGCTGAATGCTCTGAAAGATAATATGAAAATTTCATTAGAGTTATATATTACTTTAGATGTTATCTTTAATTGGCTTTCAACTAAAATGTCCACTCATGCAAAGAAAACATGAAACTAAAACGTTTCTTTTAAGTCACATTCATCACACTTATGAGTCCAGCAGTTAGGTAGTAATTAAGTGGAATCTGAAGGGTTTTAATTATTTTCCAAAAGTGATTTATGTCTTTTGAACAAAACTTGTCATTTTAGCCAAAAATCATTTGAATTTGACAATAAAAAAACTATAGTTTGACTGTCCCATCAATAAGAGCACAAACAGTGGAAAATTTTTAATTTCCGCTATTTATTTTCACACTATTTACTAATGTTTACTGTAAATAATACCATAGATATATTGTAAGACGACAAATTTCCGACAACTAATTATAAAAAATTTGCTATTGTCACACAATAAATAGATTCATACAATTAATTGTACATGATAGTAAAAAATACCATGTTGTGTAGAGAGATAAAGAGATTGGTAGATGAAATATATTGGATGCATTGGATAACTAAATGGATATAGATAAAGAGTATAAATAAATTTGTATAAAAATCAGGGATAAGGTCAAATCGAAGATAAGAAAGTCACTGTTTCAAAAACATATCCCTATCAATAGGAATTCCCAACTATGGTTAATAATACACAAGTTAGAAAGAATTTATATCTACTTACATAGTACTTCGGTGTAAAGAAAAAATATTCAAAACTAACTATATCATACCAACAGCATAGGAGCTTAATTATTGTTGCTCAACTAATGCTGGTTTTCTCCAAAAGTGTTTAATCTAAAAAAAGAATTTTTCAAACATACAATTCGAAAATCATCTCCAGTGTTTTTAAATAGAAAAGCTAAACAAAAAGTAAGTTTTATTCATAAAAATAATGACGAAGTTTTTTATTTGACGTGTTATTTTTGTAATATCTAACGTTTTTTGAAATCGAATTTGGTTGGTTTTAACCATTTTTTCCTAAAATCGAACTGACCTGACGAATCTTCTAATTAGATGAAATTTGTATTGATTTTATCCAAAACTGTGTAATTTAAAAACCAGTATTTGTTAAACATACACTTAAAAAATCATCTCCAGTGTTTGTAAATAGGAAAGCTAAACAAAAAGTAAGTTTTTTCATAAAACATAAAACAACATAAAAGGATGTTTAACTAAATCCTCAATGTAAATTAAAACTTTAATCAAGGTATTGGTTGAGATAATTAAAGATTAACTAATTGAAAAGAATTTAATTGTTCAATCGGACCTAACCGCAGTAAATTAAAACATACATTTTTATGGAATATGGAAATAAATTGTTAATGCGTTAAAATCAATGTTTCTCAAGCTGGCAAATTTGCAACACTCGCAATTTTAACATAAGACAAAATTTGTTGACTAAATCTTTTGGATTTTGAATGAATGAATGTTTTTTTTTATTGTACAAAACAATAATCGTTACGAAATTTAACCTGTGACAAGCCTTATTGAAAAGGTAGGTAAATATTTATAAACCATTTGTTTCGTTTTCCCGAAAAGATAATTTTCAGAAATCAGGGTTTTAAGCCACGAGGATCATCCCAATTTGTATTCCCCCCAAAACTAAATGTTTTGAATATAAATAGAGTGATGTTCGCAATATTTATAAGATAAGATAAAGGGCTAAAAATTAATGGCTTCTTTGTGTAAAAATAAACTAGAAAAAAGTGAATTACTTTTCCGAGCCTGATTATGCTGCGGTTGTCTCGGCTATTTGAGAATTAAAGCTTATTCTTGTTCCCTTAAGATATACGACACGCTTCCCATAAAAAAATCGTCCGGTTAGGTAATATCGTTCTAATCCGGTTTCGAGATTCATTTATGCAAATAGAAATAGCTTTGTTGTTTACCATTCTAGGTGCGTTGACTTTTCAGTCGGATTATAGTTTTCTACTAAAGCCGATCCGGGCCCAGACGACCTCCGCGCGGCTGATGGCCCTTCGGCCGGGGCTAATATATGCAGATTTACTATGTCATCGGTTCCAGGGATAAAGGAGTAATGTTCCAGGACGGAATAGGACGTTGTCCTGCCGGTGTATAACGGTCCATGGTATCACGTGTTCGACCCTTCGTCTCTTGATCCTGTGCCTTTGGACTCTATTATCATAATAGTCTTCACACTTCTGTCGATAGGCGAACCTACCGATTCTTCGAGGAAATGGCCCTTTAATAAATTATTTATAAAAGAAAAACTCCCGTGTCCGCACGCTTGTTACTTCCTCGGAAACTATTTGAATTTTCGTATTTACTTTTACATCCTATAAATATTTCATAACTCCTCTAGCACGAGTCCTAAATGAAGCTATAATCTACAATGTGCAAATTTAATGTACATAATTTAAGATCACAATCTAACTATAAACACCAGATTTTTTCTTTATTAAAAACTATGGCTTCACGAATTGCATGCAGGTTAATTACTGCCAACGTAAAAATGATTTATGCTTCAGATCGTTCATTAAAAAAAGATATTGAAACATTAATCTTGAAGATACGCACGTGATACGAAAGAGGTAATCGAGATAATGATAAATTGATAAATTACTGGATACAATATAGATAGATACATTTAAAAATAAATAGGTGAATATCTATGTTAATAAATAAGTTTTATTAGATTTTGTGGCCTTTTTGACGCCGCTTGACCAAATGAATTCTTTTCAATTAATGTAGGTATCGGTTGAGATAAAAAGTCAGTGTCACAGGCGGGATTCTTTCCGGTAAATACGCCACTGCTCTACTTCTAGCGAGTGCTCTACTTCTAAGTGGTTGAACAGCTGCGTATTTGCCCGAAAAGCGTGTGTTCGAATCCCGCTTGGGACAGTGAATTTTTTATCTCAACAAAAATCTTAATTAATTAATAAATAAGGTTTGGTTGTACATTTATACAAAATACATAGATAAGTGTTTATGAATGTACATAATAAATTATAAATACGCTCTTAAAATGTGTAGACAAATAAGTTAATAGGCACACATTTTGGTAGAAACGTCGTATATGTATATCTGTATATGTATACAGATGAATTGATAAGAAACCTATACATGGCAGGTAGATACGAAAGTGATTTGTTCACAAACAAATACTTTTGTTTAATAATTTTGACGTTTAAATTTCAAACAAGGATATCTCAACTACGAGGTTTATGAATCCTCGGGGTGCCAGGGTTTTTTAAAAAAAAGCCATTTCGTATATCGGGTTTGAACCCAGCGGCTCTACATTCAAACCCTGGACCTTTACCTTACAGTGATGAACGTTTAATCAATGCTTACACCGTTGCGGCCACCGAAGACCGTCAAATATTTTTTCCGATTTATTTGTATAACAAAACAATGACAAAACAAACTGAAACTTCTTGACATATAGTTAAAGAGATGGTGGAATCAATACTTATATATACACTCAAAGCAAGAAAAACCAGAGAGGATAGTACATTGTAGAAAACAAAAACTGCAAACAAGTATTTTATTGTTAATGTCAAACTATTTGTATTTTTATCGTTATAACAATTGACCTACTATGGTATGGTATGGTATGGTGGAAAAGGATACCAGGAGGCGGGGTATGTGTACCTTGGGTACTGCAGCCTTCTGGCTTATTGTACCTTCCTAGTTCCTTGGTTTAGTCAATAGACTCGATCCTTTTTCTCTGAAGTATCAAGTCATTGACTGTTATTGCTTCAATGTGGTTCTCTGAGTCGTTTTTATACGTTAGATTGAACCTCCATTGAACCGATTGAACCTTCGCATTCGAAGATGATATGAGTGGCTGTTTCCCCCTCCTCATTACATAGTCTGCAAATGGGATCATCATTGTATATGCCCATTTTATGTAAATGTTTTCTCAGATGCCAGTGGCCAGTTAGTAGTCCTACCACTCCTCTCAGATTTGCCCCCTCCAATTGTAGTAGTGTTTTTGCTAGTTTTGGTGAGGGTTGTTTTATCGTAAGTTTACTGTGTCTAGCCTGCTAAAGCTTATCCACTTTTCTGTTTGTTTTGTTTGGATCCATTCTGCGATGGAGGATTCTATGTTTGTTTTTGATATCCCAACGATAGGCTCGGGGCTTATGTATTTTGCGGATCCTCCTTTGGCCAGTCTGTCTGCTTCTTCATTACCCAAAATTCCCCTGTGCCCTGGAACCCAGGATACCGTTACCTTGTTGTGTTCCCCCAGTTTTGGAAATTTTGGATGCATTTACTGACTAATTTTGATGTAATCCTTGTGCATGTCAGTGCTTTAATAGCTGCTTGGCTGTCTGATCTTATGAGGAATTATGTCAGTGTAACCTCTTTTACGATTTTCCAGGGTACAAGCATTGATGGCATGTATTTCTGCTTGAAAGACCGAGGTGTACTTCCCTAATGAGTTTGACTGCTCATATTTTGGGCTTGTACAGAAAACACCTGATCCAGTCACTTCATTTGTTTGGGAGCCATCCGTATACCGTATCATTGTATCCGATGTTCTCCTGTGTTCTTCCTCTCCTTTATAGTCTGTTGAGATTTAGTAGGAGGTTGTGAAGATTGTTTCCGGGACCATGTAGTCAGTCCCCATTTCTAGTAATGGATGTCTGATTTTGTTAATTATGGTTATGTGCCCGAATTGTTTCGTTCCTTTCCAATTTAATTGTTTTTGCAGCCTGAATGAGCTTTTCCTAGCCTCTCCTTGTATGAATGTTTCTAGTGGAGGTAGGTTTAGCAAGGTTTCTAGTGCATTTGTAAGGGTTGTTCCCATCGCCCCTGTGATACATAGGTTTGCTAGTCTTTGTAGGCTGCCTAATGTTTGGGTAGCTAATTTTTGTTGAGCTTTGTTCCACCAGATTAATGATCCATAAGTTATTCTGGGTCTTATTACAGCCGTGTATAGCCAATAGGCCATTTTCGGTTTCAGTCCCCAGGATTTGCCTAAGGTTCTTCTTGTTGTTATTAGCGATATTTTGCTTTTTGCTATTGTATGTTGCAGGTGAGGGTTCCAGGTTAAAATTGACCTACTAGTTTTGGTGTATCCAAATTAAACAAGATCAGAAATGAATGAGTTTTAATATTAGACATAAGTAATTTTTTTTAAATTATCATGGCTTGTAAGAAATTTACCAAATCACACGAAAAATTATATAGTGATAGAATAAAAATAAACTAACAATTTATTACCCGGTTATGCTCTTAATAGCTCGTATGATCTTCTCTGGCCAGGCGATGGGTCTTAAGTCTCCTAGTAAATAAACGATCGGATTTCGTCTTTTGATACAAATTTCTACACTATGTTAATGGTAATCCCTACATTCTCCAAATAATGGGTGATAACTCGACCTACATGCGGTCGCGATTATCATGCGTTAACGCGAAATTATTCCTAATTAATGGAGCGAATGGAAATACAGTTTCCAGAACAACTTCCTCAATGTACCTTAATGCAAAGATCAATTATCTATGACAATCGGTTCAGTACGGGCACGGACTTTGGTCCCATTTCATAAAAATTTAAGTGACTGTCTTCGAAAAGGCTGTGTTTCACGCATGGCACAGGAAGCAAAACCAATCCAACTTCTCCGCATACGATCCTGGTTATACGATTGCCACAAACCAAACCGGGAATCTATGGAGAGAACAGCCTTCCATTGTTAGGTGTCCAAACTAGATGCTGATTTTCCCAAAGACTAGATGCCTGTCAAGTAATAAAGAACCCTATCAGTGATTTAAAGACTATGCTATTACTACAAAGACTTCTGACTGTTTAAAGCTCATCTTTGCAGTTTGACGTTGATCAAGAAATTCGTTAAATGATCGTTCTGTACTGCTATTAAAGCAATAAAACGATCACCTCCAGACGTCGTACATTGCAGTTGACCATTACCATAGTCCACCCTGGATTTTTATGTAGAGCATGACACACCCAGGACTTTCGCTCTACGTCCGTCCTGTCTAAGGGATCTGCCCGGATCAGATCGACTTGAATCATTTAAGATAAAATTACCAATTAATTTTTTATTCAAATTTATTGTTCCCTCAAAAACAATTGAAAAAACCAATTAACCCCCTCGAGAAATTGGGCCTAGAAAGAATGAAATTGAACTGGTTTTGAGAGGAACTACCTTCAAACCCATTTATTACGGAACATAAACAATTAAATACAGTGAAGGTTTTTTTTGCCTTTGAGTGTATAACTTGAGACTTAGATAAATAGTGGATGAGTTTTTTATATAAGTTTAATCGATATAAAGAAAAATAGTGTAAGTTGATAAAAAAAAGGTCTGGGTTGATAGGTTTATTATCTTAATTACAGGTTAACCATCATAACGACGCATATTTTGGCGGATGAATAAATAAAAATGAGAGAGAGAGAGAGGAATAAAATAAATTTTACATATAAATTCCTTCTGAGCAATAATTTTAAATGTAATGATTGTAAAACAAGCATACAGGGAAATAGAATATATCCATTTGTTTAAAATTTACAATATTTCCATAATTTTTGTTGAACGAAATTACTTACATGGGTTAATTGCAAAAATAAAGAGAATAAAACAGGACGATACGTAGGCCAAAATGATCCGAAACGACAACACGGGTTCATCACCTCAAGACTTCATGTAGAAAACACACACATGACCTATTGCCTTATCGACAAATAATAAAGCTGAGTTTCTACAACCAAACAGAAAACCTTTGTATGAGTATTTTCAAAAAGAAACCGTTTAAAGCGTTTTATGTATTTAACCAACGTCTAAATTTTTAATATTGGTGTTGTGGACAAGGCTCCTTTAAACATTACTCGAACTGTTCCAGGTTAAATGGTACTCTGTGCGGATCGTGGGGTGGTCACGAGGCCCCTTCGCGTGACGGCCTCAGTAATGGGGAAGGCCCGGCGTTGAAATATGGTAAAAACTTTTCCAAAAGGGTTGTAAATCTGCTGGGTTTTTTCCGATTTGGTCCCCATCGTTTTTTTAACATTTCACTTATAAATCAGGTGGACGGAGTTATATGGAGCCATGTATGGAGCCGATTTTCTTAATGCCTTCGAGGAACGAACAATGAATATTGTATAGATTTATATTTCATTTTTACATAAACACTCTCTCTCTCTCTCTCTCTCTCTCTCTCTCTCTCTCACGCACGCACGCACCCCCCCACACACACGCAAATAATATCATATTTGTCGTAATTTGTCTGAATTAATTCGGAACTTGTTCCTATTTTAGATTTTTGACTTTCTATGTTTTGTTATTTTGCCCCACGTATTAAACTAATCAAAGTTAAACTGCTCTATCTCATTTACTGATTAAGAAAGTTCAACCCTGCAGAATTATCTATACAGTTCAAAATTACATGGAATGGAACTTATACTTTTTCAGAATCTACTGGGATTGGAAGCCTGGGGTTAAATCTAAGTCCTATACTTCCGGCCGTCCAAGTTAGCCTCAAGAGGTGTGCTCATGCACTACTCTAATGTCAAGTGGCACTCCTACACGCTTACTATATGGAACCAAGAAATGGCACTCTTCAATTATGTGGGATACATCCGTTATCTACGGGCCTGACACATTGGCCGAAAGTACATGTCCACTTCTCGCGGCCTCTTGTGATGATCCATCTTGTTCAATCCGCATTCTCAGAGGACCACCTATCAACCAACTTCTTCAAGTGTACTCAGCCGATCCAGCCCATCGACGCTTCCATTTCCTCTTAATAATATTTTTAATGGCATTTTTAGCGTCAAAGGTTACATCCAGAGTTCGCGATTGTTCTTCGCCTCTTCAACTTTTCGTTACCCTCGAGAGCTATGTGCTCGGCGACTCTGACAACCTCCCAGTTTATCTCAGACGCTACAATTCAAAGTAATTTTCCAACACGTCAACAACACGGTGGACAAATTTGTTTTCAAACATTAAAAAAAAATGCAATGGATTATATGCAGACCGCGGGATTCAGTTTCACACAAAATTATGCATTTGTCTAACCTATAGATTTTATGTTTTCACCCAGTGTATTTTTATTCCATAAACATTACTTATTTGGAGATAGTGAGATGAGGTCTGGTGTGACGTAGGTTTTAGAAAAGCATTTTCTTTATCGTTCTAGCGTTTCGATCTTTATTGAGATCATCTTCAGGGCCTGGGCCACACAAGAATGAGACATCTTCACAGCAAACAAACACATTGAGCTAGTACAAATACTATGATTGAATTTAATTGTCTACATTTTCTTCTGTTCACGTCCTACATGTATTTGTAAAATTTAAACAATGTTTATAAATACCAGGCCCTGAATATGATATCAATAAAGATCGAAACGTTGGCACGACAGAGAAAATGTTTTTCTGAAACCACCAGACCCCCATCTCACGATATTCAAATAATCATTGACTAGCGGTCACTGAAGACAACACATAAAAATTTATATTTTAAGCAAATGACACATGCATCCTATACCAGGAATGTTATCTCATACAATGATTGTTTACGTGGAAGTATATTTACAATTATTAATATGGAATCCAATCAAACAAAGTTATAAACAAAACAGGACGCACTGATTCTTCCATACTTTTGTTCTACGAAGGGTTAATTAGATATGTTGCATCTATATAAATGCATTTGTGGTTGTCGTAAAATAAATTATGCCTAGATCTCCACCGATTTTATAAATATTCTAATTATAATCGTTTGATGATTTCATTCTTTTGTTAATAGGTAAACTTCAAGATTGTTAAAAAAAAAGTAAAATATTTTACTTTATGGAAATGTCATTAAAATATCTGGAATTGTGGTTATTGCTGTAAGGTACATGCTTTTCTGGAAAAAAAATTATATGCATAGCCAAAAAAGAGAAAGAAGACTTGAATATGCTTAAAATGTTGACTAAAAAATAATTTAAACTGAAAATCAGAAAAGATCAAAGTCCATTTGTTTCCCTTTTAGTTCTAGCTGTCACTGCGTGTAGGCTGTTATAACATCTAAGGTCATTTCACTCCATCACAAATCTATTTAAAACTTAAAGAATTCTTATCCGCACAAACGCTTCATTCTGAAATGACCTAACCATGTTTTTATTTATAAAAATTTAATTATGTAAGTTGTATCAATGATCTAATTGTCAAAAATATTGAAAGCCTAGGCAGTAAAGGTAATTTTTATTTTATAAGTTCGAAATTCTCTGGTTTTGTGTGTTACGGTCCATTTTTATTATGATCATATTATGAACATTTTTCTCAATAAATGAAAATATACTTTTTAACCTTTGTACATTTTAACAATGCAAGTAATTTTTGTCCATCTAAATTGTTGTAATATTTCATCTTGAATCTCGGACAATGATCAGTCAAGTTGAAAGACGGCCAGTGATGATGGCCGACATCCAAAACGACTCCTGCCGAATGTGTACAGCGAAAATAGCCGTGTGATGACGATAAAAACGCGATCAAATTGCTGACAAATTTTCAACTTTATAACATTATATAGAAAAATATATAGTTTTATTTTGACACTGAGACAATATCAACAAAATATATTTGCCTTGTGAAGTCCGAACAGGCATCGGTATGGCACTTTATGTTAGTAAAATTTTCGTATTTCAACTTCGAGGGTGGGGTTCAATTACACGCGGACTACCCAACAAAATTTTCCCATATTTTATTATATCCTATGTTGTCCTGAGCATTTATTTTATATCGCAAAACATCTTAATAACATTTAAACTATAAAATATGGACTGTGATTTCCGTAAAGTTAAATTTTACTAGTCAGACCACAACCTAATCTCCAATAAATATGGATATTTGTCTTGTGTAGTTCTTTTTCGTTTCGTTATTGTACGTTCGGTTGTTAAGAACAGTTTACGAACTTGCAGTTTTGACACAGATAACTTTGCCACTCTATTTGATAATATGTGCATTGGGTTTTATGTAATATTAATGAAAATTGTAATACTGTCTAAACTACTCTCACTAGTTGG
This sequence comes from Cimex hemipterus, assembly GCA_039619505.1. Taxonomy (NCBI): domain Eukaryota; kingdom Metazoa; phylum Arthropoda; class Insecta; order Hemiptera; family Cimicidae; genus Cimex; species Cimex hemipterus. The sequence continues at coordinate 11,680,738 of CM077103.1, read as the reverse complement.
TCCTGGCATACGCCGTCTTCAGTGAGAAAGTGATTAGTGTCGAATAGAATCCGTACACTCACTCGTAAGCAACAAAAAATCCGATAAATCAGGCTTGGTTCGGGTGATTCATAACATCGAAACTAAGTAAATTTATTTTTTACCATTTTGACAGGTCCTCACTGAAAATGGGGTAACGCCTAAACACGCCTGAAACGTAAACTACTGAGAATTGACGTGCCGTATGTTTCTCGACTCACAGGCCTACAACACCACCAGATTACACATACATTAGAAAAATCTGACTTTTTTCAGTCGATGCGTAACATCCAAAGTAACGAAAATGAATCATTTTTACAGGTTCTCGCTGAAGAAGCCAAAGTGAAGCCGAAACTCGTCGAGGTAAACAGGCGAAAATAGACGGACCATGTTCACCCAACATCTTTAAACTTGCTTCCGGCGATTCATAAAATAGAAATATTTGTTTTATAATTTATAGAGGTCATTACTGAAGATGGCGTGGAGGTAAACGCGGCTCAGTGGAACATAAACTAGCGAGAATAGGTGTCCGTATAGAGACTCACCGCCACAGAAACTACTCCAATATCCAGACTTCAGACGATTCATAACATCAAAAGAAAGGAATATTTTACAATTTATACAGGCCCTTACTGAAGATGGCGTGAAGCCGAAACGCGCCTGAGTGAAATAAAGTAGGCAAGTGCTCATGAACTTACAGGCCAACAAACACCACCAAAATATTCGACAAATCAGACTTGATTTAGTCGATCTATAATATAAAAACTGAGGAAAATCGGAAAAAACAAATTTACAGGTTTCACTGAAGATGGCGGAAGCCTAAACGCGCTTGAGTAAACTTAAATTAGCGAGAATCGACGGATCCAGTAAAGTGTTCGATTTGTCTAACATGTGTTCATCGACTTGGAGACCAAAACCACCAGGATGTTTAACCGCAATGATAATAGTACACCATGTTAAAATGTTCTGTTAATTTTACTATTTGAAAATAAAATATTTATATATTGTTTTATAAGTAATTTTTTATTATATATATGAATAAACTGGTGTATCTTTGTTGCGTTTTTGGATACCTAATCCATGCAAGAACGAAAGAAGATGGACCTTTTCTTAAATTGGATAATGTCGTGGCCGGATTGTCGGATTTTGTAGGAAGCTATTACTTAGTTTAGCAGTTCGCCCAAAAGAAGAAAATCCCAAGCCACTTGAAAAGAGATTCAGACCGATTCGAATCCCGTGTTTACTCAAGTCTCAAAACCAAGGGGAGAAGGGGATATCCTATTTTAAAACGGAGAGAGCTACGCGACCGAATAAATATTTTAGCCCTATCGGAAAACGCCCTTTTAGTTATATCGTTTTCGTTCTAAAAATATTCCCGAGGCTTAAATCAATCGGTCGTGGTAACAGTATGTGGAAAGTTTTCTTGACGAATTCACATCCGATAAGCAAAAAATTAGCCGTGTTGAAATTCAAGAAATAACTCAAAACAGATGAATAAACCATCCAATCGAATCAAAAAGTCGCCTGAATAATTCAGTAATTTATCAGGCTTATATTAAGTCGATGAATTCCAAAACAAAAAAAAAATTAAAAAATTGACACGGTTGTTTTCCCAGCTGTCATGCAATTTAGGCATTCTTGCAAAGTTTTAATTGATTTATGGGCATTTATTACGTCCGGCTCTTTAACATGAACAATTCATGAGCCTGCGATTCAAAGGTTGTAAGATTACAGATTGACACAGTTTCAGCCATTTGCAATTCATTTGACATTATCATTTGTGTTTTGAGTTGAATTTCACCATGCACCTTTTTTTTTTATTCTTCCTGGAGGTTGAGGCAGGAGATCGGCTTCGGATGGCCGTGAACCTTCTTTTCAGCCTTTCCCTTTGGCAAGGGGCCGCGTTTGGCTCCTTTCGACCTGCCTGATGGCGATTTGAAAATTCTTGGGCCCCCATTGCAACATTTTGACACGTGTGAACACTTTCTGTCACCTTTTATCTTCCCGTGGCAATTTTATAAAACCCAACCGAAATAATCTATTTGTGAGAGCTGGTTATGCAAATAGCTCCAATACGAAAAATTAAAAACAACACAAAACAAATTTGAGTTTAAATATAACCAGAACAAAAATTGTTCTGAAAAAATTAATTGTTGAAGCTGGATTTATTTACTTAAAATAAAAAATCGTAGATCATTAAACGTTATTTTTCGTATGAAATGGGATATTAAAAGTTTAAGTCCAAAAATATAGTTATTAGGTTTGTTGGCAGTAAGGAAACATTTAGCCATCTTCAGTGATACGTTTGCAGAAATGAACGGAAACGGTCAAGCTATAGGTTCACCCTGAGATACTATGACGGTATTCTCACCATTTGTCCATCATCAGTATGACGTTTGGAATTTATTCTGTGGACAAGCAGACCTTTATTAAATTAAAATTGATTACACTTATTAGTAAATTGAAGCATTTTTAAACAAAAAAGACTCATTGTGACTTTTCGGTTAATTAATTTTTAAGTAAGGTGTGGGTTGAGATAAAAAAGTCAGTGTCACGAGCGGGATTCGAACCCACGACGTTCGGCTCAATACACCGCTGCTCTACCACTTGAGCTATCATGACTTCGATCCACTCGGGCACCTATATCCTAGCTCAATCCGACCTTTTGAATTTTCCATCATTTTTGCCATTTTTTATCTCAACTCTAACCTTACTTAAAGTTTAATTAATTAAAAATAATTTATTTGGTCACTCGGACCACGAAACCTAATCGACTAAAGCTCTCCATGGCCATTTCATTTGTTCCGGAGAATTAAATAGACCGCCATGTCACAAAATTTCAGACGGAGTGAAAATTTGAGAGGTAAGGTTGAAATAGGAAGTCACGATAGCTCTAGTGGAAGAGGAGCGGCGTATCTAGTTGTGTTCGAATCCCGCTCGTGCCACTGACTTTTTCATCTCTACCCATACCTTACTTAAAGATTAATTAATCGAAAATAATTTATTACGTTAATTGAAAAGTGTTTCATCGTATGGATAACAATACAGTTGGGTAGATTCCAAGCACTTATTTAGATTCTGTGCACATCTTTAAGAATCATTTAATCTATAAACAAAATGCACATTGTTATGCAATCGTTTGAAGGATAAACTTAATTAATGTACGACACGTTTGGCCGATGCGCTATTGTCTTTATTATCACGTTATAGTCCAGACAGTAGAACAAGAAAAAAATGTCAATTGGCACCAATGTCAGAACTGAATACAAATGGTGTAGATTCGTATAAAATTTCAATAGATACAGATAAAATTCGTTGTCGATAAAAGAACAATTTTGTCTTTCTGACTTAATTAAAAAAAAAGGCAACACATGAAATATTTTTGTAAAAACCCGGCTTGAAATGTATTAATTCCATAGAAATGCTTCCGTATTACACGTTTTATTGACCCCAATCGATTGATTTTATCAATACAATAGTTATTGACTGTTACGTAACCTCAATCTCGCACATGTATGCACATACGAACAAACACGCGTGTACAGATTTGAACCTATCACTTTTTCGGGCTCGCAAAACAAGCGGGAGCCCCCGGTGTGCCGGTGTTCTTCCATCGAAGAAAATAGTTTTTGACGGGGCTGGGACCATATTCAGGGTCGCTGAGATCTGATCCCGCCCGTTCCATTGATAGGTACCGAGTCAATTTCTTTCAATTGAAACCACCGTTCCTCTTCGGCGTCAGAAAAGTCCAGAGGCGACAGAGGGGATCGAATCCACGGCCGCGGGACATACTAGCCGAGAGTCTGACGCCTACCGCGACCCCCCGTTTATGGTCATACCTCGATCATGACCGTCTAGCCGCAGAGTTGGGCTCCGGGGGTGTTACCACCTCCTAGGTCATGTCTGCCCACATCGCAACCGTTTTCTAGATTCAAACGCACTCTCTCTTAAATCGTCCTTCCTGTTTACATACTCTACGACCAGTTAAGGCAACGTAGTACTTGATATTCCTTCATCACTCTCCACACACATTATGCGGATATCTAATCAGATTGAAGGTCGATGTTGTACTCAATATTCCGCTATCAGCCCTCTTATACTACACATTCACGCTATAATACATTCAGTCTTAATAGAGACAAAGAAATGTAACACGAGAAATTTGTAAAGTATTATAAAACACTTTCTTCTTAAAATGGAAACAATGGCCTCATATGTACTGTCGCCCACAAACACAATTCATATATTAGGGCGCTCCTACACGATCGCTCTATGGAACCAAGTAGTGGTACCTTTTAATTAAGTTATCGAGCAACGTTTCTGTACATGCCGGACACATGTGTGGGTTTGGGCCCAAAAGTAAGTGTTTCAATCTTCATGGCCTAATCTTAACTAGATGAGTTCTACTGATCTGCTCTTCCACTGGCCAGCTATTGGCAGTGCTCTTGACACGTGAATCTGTGTCTAACCAAAGTATTTTAGTAGATTTCAAAATAAAGTGTATTATTCTTGGCTTCCGTAATCCAATCTTCTGTTTTTCTCGTGCCATCGGAGTTACATCTTTTCACAAAGTTTAGACAAAAAAAGTCTTATTTAATTTAGCACAGAAAGGTGAATTGAGGGGGAAAGTAGAATATGAATGAGATGTGACGGACCCTACGTTTCGTTTGTCTCAATAACAGGGAATTTCTATTCAGCAGGTGAGCCATGGATTTAATTCCATTCTGGGCCCACTTTTGTTTTATCCTTTCTTGTTTTCAAGAAACGTCTCGTTGAATTTGTATGTGTAAACAGTAATTTATTATTGATGGTTTTGCAATTTCTTTCTTCAATTCGATTGAATTGAACACAAAAAGTGAAAACATATTATTTTTATCATGTTGTTGTTTTATTCCTAAAGGATTTTTGATAAAGACAGTTAACGAAAAAAAATCATCGCAACAAATATCCTGATCTAACAATGATTTCCGACTTGTGTCATTGTTTTATACTAGGTATGTGATTGTAATCTGAATTTATATTTACGATTTGTACCTGTCTTCCCTATTGACGCTGTATATCACCATAAGACTGTCTGAATGTCCGCCAGGGTGGTGATTCAACATCCCATAGACCGTATAATTATGCTTTACAGCCTACCAAACTCTTTTGCCTAAGGACTTTTTATTATAAGGTAAATCTCTTTACAGGAAGATGTTATCATTTTATTCTTCTACTTGTAATTTATTATTCGATAAAATCTATTCGATTTCTATAAGGTTTAAGGTGGTTTATAATATCAAAACATTATTAGACGATACGGAATTGGTCGAAATATTGGGAAGCTTAAGAATTTCCCATTTTCAAAATTGAGCGGCCCGAAAATATAGTGTGTGCGAGCCCAGACATATTCGATACTACTCAAGTATCGACAGAAATTATTCAACTCACGTGAGTACTTTTTTACTTATGCATAAATGATCAACTTACTATTGTGGACTTTGGTTAAAATACGCTCATGCGCTAAAATAATCAAGAAATATCAGTTTTTTCATTTCTTTCGTATTTTTTTTCATACAGCGGGTACGTAGGTAAGAACAAAGAAAAGCTGTCGATACATTTCAACATTGAAATATCAATTAATTAATTTTTTTACTTGAGATATAAAAGTCATTGTCACGAGCGGGATTCGAACCCACGATCTTCTGCTAAATACGCCGCTACTCTAGAACTTGAGCTATGCACTCGGACACTCACCACATTTGAAAAATGGCAAAAAAGACGAAAATTCAAAAGGTGGGGTTGAGATGGGAAGTTAGTGTCCCAATGGATCGATGTCACGATAGATCAGGTGGTAGAGTAGCTGCGTACCTAACCGAAGGTCGTAGGTTCGAATCCCTCCCTGTTTTGACGTAACGTAAGTAACGAGAAGGAAGGCGAAGATTTTAGTGTCTTGAAGAGAAAAATATTTATAAGTAATTTTTGAAACTGAAAGTGCGACGACGCGGGCAAGAATTTTGAGTTACCAAAATTATCAGCAGAGTTACCAACCACCAATTAAAAATCTCGATTAACTTTTTTGACACCTGCCGCTACTAGGTGCTCTTTACAGAGTTAAATGTCGATCAGTAAATAACAATTCCTTTATTAGTTGAACACTCGACGAAAATTCTGTTTGAGTATATATTCCGACACTCCAAAAAGTATTCGAGATCGTACTTATATCAAATGACAATTTTCGACACCAAAAGTGCTCATTAGCGAAATGTCGATAATTTACTCTTTTCGATTGGTATTGCAGGTCAGAACGAAAAACTAACTTGTTGGAACGTTTGGCGGTGGACTTATAAGCCATTTCTACAATTCACGTCGGGAGATGTGTTTGTATATTCTGTCTGATTATCTATCTTTTCCAAAATGTTAATTGCCATATTCACGCCAGTTCAAATAATTCGATGTGTAATCAGGTCTTGTAGATTTAAAAACATTGCCCTTCTTCTGATTTGTTAATCAATTTAACAAAAAGTGCTAGAATTTTCACGCAAATAAATCACCGACCTCTTTTTAACGACTTTCCCCTTCGAATAATTAATTATGATCGCCAATAGTGGCCGAGGGCTAACCAATGAGGGCTAAACGAGCCCGAGGTCGGCGAACCAATAATGGGAAAAAGTTGCGAGCGTAACTTAGGATTGTGGGTCCATAAGTTGTTGAAACTGGGAAAAAGGGTTGAGGGTTTTTTTGGATTTGGTAATTCGTCGTGGAACGAATGGACCTCGGTTTTCATCCGGCCTTTGCTAATTAAGCGAGGAATCCGTTTTAATGTACTCCTGTAACCTAGGCCGATTACAACCCTCATGTTGTGTTATCTTCACTTTCACTCTCACCCAGTAAAAACATCGTTTTGTCATTGAAACGTTAAGCCCGTTATGGCCGAGATGACACAAGATCTAATTCGAAAAAATGGCTCACTTATCAAACGGTAGCTCAGGTAGGGCCATGGGTGTTTTTCATCAGGTGTTATTCACCCTTTTGTAAGAAGGCTTATCGTGTTATATTAGGGGGTTTGTAAGGTCGAACAGGTAGGATGGAAGATAAATCTAAAGGGGAGAATGATTGTATTTTTTCTCCAATAGATATCGGGCCGGAAAAAAAGAATCCTCCAAGGGTAGCAAAGCAAGAAACCACAAAGGGTTTAAAACGTTTCTCTTACAATTTTTTCCCCTCCGACCTACCTACGGAACAAAACCATGTGATTAGAGTTTCTAAAGTTGGAAACTATCATTTCACGTCTTAAAGCTCTTTACGTTAGAACGATTCTGAATTTTTTAACAAACCGAAATAAAAGGCTCATTTTGGTTACAACAGCAAAATAAGAAAATGAAAAATATATACATTTACCGCATATTACAAGAAAAGAATGATTAAAAATCGACAGATCATCCTCTTTGTCTGAGTACTATCGCTGTTCCTTCCTGATCTGATGCTTTTGCTTTAAGAACTTTAATTTCTATTGCAATATCTATCTGAAATGATATACGATAATATCAGCCTCTTGTTTACCATCTTTGGCAACTTGAAAGGAAAATGTATAAACTTGGTTAAACAAATTTCTTTACAACTTGACAAGTTCATCTTGTTTTCGTGAATATACTTTTTAAATTATTACACTTAATGTTGTAATCGTTTTATCAATACTTTCAAATATATACTATCTACTCAATTTTAATTTCTTTTTTAGACATTAATCTTTACTAATGACTTCAAGACTCTAAATCCAAGCGAATAAAGCTAATTTTTTAAACTGTGATTCACTTTATTATCATGAAAAATTCAACACTTTAAATGCAAATGAGGAGAAGTCTCAGACAAAACCTTTCCAGTGTTTGCCAAAGCTAAGTCTTCAAGTTTAATTTAGCTGAGAGCACTTACTAATTCTATGAAAGAAGCTATTTTCCCCTTAATGAAATATGCAAAACTAAAACACTTTGACTCCTTAAACTTAAACCGTGGTAAGTCCTCGGGCGAATGGACCAAGTTAATGAAAATACCTTAGGAAAACTCGAACTTTTACCTCGCAAGAATCCCCCCTCGTCACTTTCCCGTGGAAAATAAAGAAAAAAATCGTTTTAGCTGATATCAAATTAAACCTGCCCTTCGTGAAAGCACTAAAACATGTTTAGCTCTTGAATCTTGAATTAGCAATTTAATAGACTTATTTTGCATGAATTTGGGAAACAAAGAAGAAGAAACTTCTTAGGTAAATATTTTAACATAAGAATACGAAAGGGTAGAAAGGAAAAATATAAAGCTAACTTTTTAATCTTTTTTATACAGTTTTATGTCATACTATGTATAGCTGCAACGTAAACTCTTACTTGTTACTTAATGTACAAAAAAATAAATATAGCATAAATCACATAGGCACTGAAAATACAATAGGCAATATACGTTAAATAATAATCACCTTTGTGGTTCATAAATCGCAATTCCTCCATGACGAATCATCAACGCATCACAGATAGACTGTTTTCTCATTTTCGGTCTTTTTGTCAATTGTTATCCAGTATAGCACACATCAAGGGTGGAAAATATCTATCAGATAACCTGACAGCTCCAAGCTTACGAGATCCGAGATAAATTCAAAATTAGTCTCAGTAATACCTTAAAAACCTGGGATTTACAATTAGTTTGACGCTATGGTCGGTCGCAGGTCAATTCGTAATTTCAGGTAGCATGACTTCCTATCTAAGAACAGAGCCTTGGAACAAATTGGCTCAAATACTTTTGTGTCATAATTTCTCGAAAACAACACGATATGGAAAGAGAATATCTTACAAAACAACAATTGAAATAAAAATACTAATAAGTATATATTTACAAGACATGATCAAGTAAAGTACAACTTAAAAATGTATTTAAGATATAAGCAAATGACCATGGTTCAAGCGACAGGGTCAACAGAATATATAGGGTGTCCCAAAATTAACGTAAGATTTGTATTTGCCGCTATTTTTGCTGTAAATTGTTGGCAACCCTGAAAAAACAAAAAACAATTTGACAGCTGAGTGTGTAAGGTCAAGAAAAATGGAGCGCTGTACGATACACCAACGTGTTTCCATCTTGGTGTATATTGCAACTAAGTACGTTTTTCTATCAATTCTTGTCCACGAGACCGAATTGATCGTTCCGGGTTTTCACCAACTCTCACACACTGCTTCGATATTGACATTTGAACGCACCAGCGTCTCAAACTGATCCGGTCTCACTGAATTTTTTAATTAATCTTTTCACAGTTGACGGGGTTAAAACACTAATTTGACCATATTTTGTATAACATTTTTGAACTGCGGCCGCCAAATATTCATTGTTTTTGAAATATTGTTCCGGCCCGGTTTCAAAAATGGCGGCAAATTCAAATCTAAGATACCATACCATTCGTAAGAATTTCTCCTTATTAACGCACTTATTAAAGTAACTTGAATCTTTCACGGAAACCATAATCAAAGCTGGAACAAAACGGACGAAATTTAAGTGTTAAAGGAATTTAGTTTGGTACGTAAGGATGTTACACAATCAACATAAACATAAAGCGACATCATGTAACCTTTGAGGTCTCTAGCATGAACGTCAATCCTGGTGTGGCAGTCTATCATATCGAGGTTAAATAATAAATTTAAATAATATGAAAAAATGTATGATATTTTTCAAATCATACATGCGCATACGACTCGTCTTACCTTATGGGCATTCGTAATAGACCAACAGATAATTTCGTAGGTCAATTGGCAGTTTAATAGAACGAAAACAGATTGATTGAGAAATAGGTATGATAAATACATTTTTACGTATTGTAACTATATAAATATATATGAGATACCGACAAAGGATTTTAGTTGGCGGTTTGTAAAGTTGGATATTTTTTTTCAGAGATTTCTTAATAATAAAATATAGTAATGTGTGGTGATTAGTGACAGCTAGTCGATGATTATTCAGAAATCGTGAGATGCGGTCTGGTGTGATGTGTTGGTCCCTGAAAAACATTTTCTTTATCGTGCTACGTTTACATCTTCATTGAGATCATCTTCAAGGCCTGGGACTTACAAAATTGTTTAAATTTAACAAATACATCTAGGATGCGGGGAAAAGTGAATTTATACAATGCTAAAAATATTGTTTATAATCAATCAAAGTAAATGTTTGTAAACCAACCATGAAGGTAAAAAAAAAACTTGTTTTCAGATATCGAGCTTTCGATGGTAATTACGGTTAAGAATAGAACGTCTCATTTGAATTTTAAATTTGCATTTTAATATAACAAACCTTGTTTTTCGAACCGTCTCCAATACGTACTGAACTATGAAGCAATATACAAATAGTCTTGAAGCGATTGCAGGACATTAGCTATTATGGACGAACTAAGCAGTTACTCGACGATATACGTCGACCATGAGAATATTATGACAGGGAAAATGATAAACAGGGTACAGATCATTTTCAACATTGTCATAAATTCAAAAACAAATGTGAAAAAAGTTACTTGGGGAGGAACTTAATTAAAGAAATGTTCTACATAAAAGCAGATAAAACGCATCTAATTTTGAGACAACATATATCTAAATTGACTTGATTTTATAGTATCTAAATCATTATCTTAATCAAATAGTCATTTTTACTTGTTTTTGTTATAATTTATTTATTATTATTTATGAAAACAGTAATTATTATACTGGAATTGTTAGTTGAGTACATTGCAGTGAAAAATCTCTTTCACCAAGTAAATTCCTTACGGACATTTAGTAAACTTTGGTATCCTTTTTGTGAGAGATATTTACGTGGTTAACTCACCCTGGGTCCTGGGTTGACTCGTCCAATTCTTACTGTTCGGCCACATGTCCGGGCTAATAAAGTTAAAAAAAGTATTTTCAAGTGAATTGGTTGAATATTTATTATAATTTTATAAATTTAACGTGTAATAAAAAACTGCTCTCAATTAAAGAGTCATTTGGAAAGGCGTCAAATATAGCAGAAAGTTGGGCATCAGAAAACAAGTTAGCTTTTTTGAATCTCGTCTTTTTCTTCATCTTTGATCTCTTAGGTTTATTATTTATCATTGAAGGCCCATACTATAATCAAGTTATTTGGAAAATTTAGGTGTCTACTATTTTTCAAATTTTATATTTTTTGTGATTACACCTGTTTAAGAAACGCATTTTTCAATTATAGCCGCATAGGAAAAAAAAAATGATTTACTGAAAAAAATTAAAAGCATAAAACAATCTTAATAAATTTGACTAACGGTGTATAATTATAATGAAGTTTATCGTTTTCAATCATAACTGCAAAAGGATGTTGTTTTTTTATGGATACGGAGCTAAGGAAGTGAAATGTAGGTCTAATTCATTCATTTTGACTCTTATTTCCTAAACGGCCTGCATAATTAATTTACCGGAAATTTGGTCCTGCGTTCACAGGTAAAACTCCCTCCCTCGCCTAACCACCGGGATTCAGCCTCGGTGATATGTCACAGGACGTTAGTTTTACTGTTTTCGGAGAGCCAACCGGTTTTACCCTCCATAAACTTTCTTCCATGTAGATCTTATCTGGAGTTTGGTCAAATTTACTACTCCTTCACCCCGTCCAAACAAACACAGCAGCTCTGTATTTCAAACGAACGAAAAAAAGCCCCTTTTGTTATTTGCTAGCGGGTGTAAGGCAAAACAAAACGATATCTTAAAGGTTAGAAATGGTTGGACCACGTGAGTTGTTATGTTCCTTTTGTTGTCCATTGAATTGAAGTAAACGTGTACTAATCTTCATGTTTACACGATTTATTAATTACAATTTGGACTAAAGAAACTGCTCAAATTTAATAGGAATATTGCCAATTTTGTAGTATTTACTTTACTTTGTATTTTTTGTATTACAACTTGCATTAACATTTATTACAAATATTTTTGTTTTTTTACTGATTTTTTTAATAACAAAATTAATACCGTGTAATGTCCTTTGTTAGGTAAAACCTTTGTGCACTTGTTAGGCGTACTGTTAATAAGGTTGGCAGTAATTTCGTAAGGAATTTCACACTATTGATATTGGATAGTTTCACTAAGTTGTTTGTCAACTGACTGCGGTTGATCAAAAAGCCTACTATGCCACATGTGCTCAATGGGATTGTGTCTTGAGACAATGGTTTGATGAGGTAGATGGCGTGATATATCTTAATTAACAAGAGGTGTTTAGAAAATGCGACTTTCAAGAACAGATGTTGATGATGCTCGATTCCCTAGAAGCTGGACTTTCTCAATGTACCTAATACATGTCCAAATTGACCTAATTATGGTAGAATACGATTACGTTTTAAACCAATACATGTATATTGTCTATATCAGTTTGAATATGAGAGGTTATGGATCGATGTGTTTGTAAGAGCGGCTCTGAATGTAAGGTGTTTGTCGACAGATGAAAAATAAAGTAATTCTTGTCATACAGGAGGGCTTAACTACGCTGGGTGTCGCGGACAACGTTGGTCGAACCCTGCACCATGCATGCTATTACGTGTTTGGTAAGTTAGTGAAGAAATTAAGGAAAGAACAGTGAAAAAGTCGGCGTAAATCAATAATGAGGGGTAATATTAATACCCACGATAACGCGTGAGGAAGGTATGATTATTCATAAGGGTATTTAGTCGCATAGAACAGATGGCGAGTTTCCCACGTAAATGCAGCTTGGAGATATGCTCGGTAACGGCGGCAGGACAATGGACGAATATCTGGCCGGTTCGCATGAAATCGGGATCGGAGAGTTAGTTGCATGCGTTTTGAAACGTCCGTTGTGCAATCTTCCGATGTGTGAACAGCCGTGTGAAATTCCGTCAAATTTTGTTTGCCCAACAGTAGTAAATATTGAGTGTGGTCTGTTTTGAAGAGTAGAGACCTTTATACACCATGGTTGTAAGGTAGAAATTTCCGGATCTTCAGGTGAGGTGAAGAGGTCGAGAAATTTACAACCAGCTACTCGTATTAATCGATTCCCAGTTTTATTGCCGATCCTATCAATGGCTCATTGCGTCAACCCGGCACGTAAGTGAATTTCCTCAGAGGGATCTATCCGGCCTTTCAACATTAACTATTTGGAAATCGTGAAATTGGAAGATTATGAATTAACTTTAAGGAAACCCTCGTGATTTACCTCAATCGCATAGATACACGAGCTGACTTTCACTCGAATATGTGTGAGGACGTTATCGTTTCCGAAAGTGCAGCAGTTTGTTGAACTTTTCCGATTAATAGAATATTACGTTTAGCGTTATATAATATTTTCATTTATATAAAAAACGAAGGATAAAGTGAATTTCACAAGTTTTTGAGGAATACATAATTTCATTTTCACCAGGGCATTGAAACTAGTAAATGTGAATTCAAATGGACTAAATAAACTTTAATATTTATTAAATTTATTAAATTAATTACATTTTTTGGTCCCGATTGACCAAATAACATCTTCCAATTAATTAAATTTAGGTAAGGTTCAGATAAAAATGTCACTGTCACCAGTGGGATTCGAACCCACGTCCTTCGGCTAAATACGCCTCTGCTCTACCACCTGGGATTCGAACCCACGTCCTTCGGCTAAATACGCCTCTGCTCTATCACCTGACTTCTATCCGCTCGGACACAAATTTCCCACTTCAACCCCGCGTTTTGAATTTACTCTCCTTTTTGATATTTTTTTATCTGATCCATTTTTTAATGATGATCCCATGCAGATTATACAGCGAGAAGGTAGAAACAACTACGCATATCAACATCGAACACAGCCTGGGATATGAAGCAAATTAAGGAAATGGAATTGCAGCACCACCTGTCAATGTACGTCTCAGAAGAAGGATCGAGTCAATTGCACTGAACTGGGGAACAAATAGGATATAATACGCCAGAAGGCTGCAATGCCTGGGGACTGAAACCCCACTTCATATTATACACCATCATCACCATCATCTTTAGTAAAAAGAAACTTGAAAATAAATTTTGATTTAGTTTTTTGTTATAGCATATAGTGAAACTTGCAGTCGAGGATGATAGTAGACGATGAGAAGTTAACACTTTATATTTTTATTTTCCATCAGTAGTATCGCTCCTTAAGGTGTGTTTGTTTTTACACATTTATACGTTTTACTTTATGCGCTCCATCATCAGAGAAGAACTGTATTATTTGAAGTGAAGTATTAATTATGTTTGCGACCGTTGGGAAAAAGTTTTTAGTCTGTGCTTCTTTTAGGAGGACTCTAAATAATCCTAATTTCTACCATCCTCCATTAACCTCTTCTTTATATGTGTTTTAATACGTTTATTGTTCCATAAGTCCAGCACATCTAGGGATACTAACGACACATCTTTCGCAAGTAATGGATCGGTGATAGGGATAAAATAGGTGGCCTTCTGCCCCTGATTAGATCCATTGTGCAGCTCTCATTTAATAAAACAATGGTTACCGTCAGGTTATTAATCAACTTCTACAGCATTGCCAGCGGCTCCTCCGTGTAGGATCTTGCGGCATTTTTTCTTCTAGTTGCCTAAAGACAACTAAAGGCCGTCACAGAAACATAAAACGTCTCCTGTCTTTCCTGTTTATTAAGAAAATGATCGTCATTGGTTTTTGTTAGAATTAAGAATGTCCTGACTGTCTGTCATATACGCACAATGTTACATGGAACCCTCTTGTCTGTACAATCAATCTAGTCTTTTTAAACAGCTTTTTAATAGTTAGTGGGGCGTCGGTAGCTGTAACGGTTTAGGTGTTGACACGGTGCTCATCACTGTCAGGTAAAGGTCCCGGGTTCGAATTCAGCTGCCCTGCGTATGAACCCGACGTACTTACAAATGGGCTTTTTTTCAATTTTAAGTAGTTTTTTTCTTTTGGAAGTGTAGCTCGAACAATTTCGCTTCTCATTCTAAAAGAGAGTTTGGATTTCTGGAAAAGTATCTGAGAATCAACTGTGATATAGCATGAATTATCGAAAAACAATTTAATTAGCAGTTCAGAGGAGTCGGTTGTCGCAATGGTTTAGGAGTTGACACGGTGCACATCACTGTCAGGTAAAGGTCCCGAGTTGGCATCCAGCTACACTAGATACGAACCCGACATAGTTTCAATTTTTTTTTTCAAAAACACCGGCACCCTGAGGGTTAATATAACCTACGGTGTATGCGAACCTGCATTAAAAAAAAAAAAGTCAATAAAAAATATTAGTTAATTGTTCCGCATGATTATTTGAGCAGCATTTATTCAAACTATATTTAGCCTCAATTGTTTTTCCTTTCCTTAATATATATTAAAACGTACATTCTATATTTTCTTCGCATTTACTACCATCTGTGAATTCCGCATAATTGACGAAACCGCTTCGTTTAACTCTTCTGGATGTTCTCAATTCTTGCAGTGAACTGGCTGGTTATTATCCACCGGTGGTTCGCTGATTGATATCTTTTTGAAATAAAAGATGCTTCAAGTCGTTTACTTTCAGAGTTATGGGCAATGTAGATATAGTTCAGGCCGGATCGTACGATGTAATCCTACATCCTTTGGTCATCCTTGTCGCGAGCAAAAGTGGAAGCATTAGGAAAACCGTTGTATTAGATTTGGCTTCAAGGCTACCACTCTGCATATCTCGAAAATGATATGACAATGACAACTAGAAAAATAATTAAGCAATCTTTTTCGTTTTCTTATTTATCATTGATGGCTTTATTTCTTCATACTTTTAAGAATATCATATTTGAATTATATTGTCATGGTTGGTGGTAGAAAGATTCTTTCTTGAAAGTTTATTGTGTATACAATCAACGGTGATTGTCGGTTTTCTTAGTGGAACACTTTCTGTACTTTAGTGTTCTGTTAAATCAAGAAAAGAACTCGGTCAAAGTAGCAGGAGCAGAGGAAGCCGTCTTGATAAGCAGCTCGTAAGTCCTCGTCTTAAGAGTAGGCCTTTCTCGCCCTTCTTTCAACGTGGGGAAGAATTGTTGTTTTACCGTTCCAGTTGGGCAATGCGTAGCGGTTACCGGTAATGCCCATGTGGTCAGAGGGAATATTACAATTCCGACAGCGTCCTTTCGGCAGATTGAATTTGGCTCAGGTAAACCAGTAAGATGAAAGTTGGCCCCCGAGTCAGATCACGTTCCCTGTCTCATTCAGGAGTTCGGAAGTAGGGAACCGCGCGAATAAAGAGAATAAAGTGGCGATGGGAGGGTCAAAATAGCGAAAAGAGAACGTGCCCGGAGCGAGAAAAACGAAACTTCCAGCTCCCTACATTGTGAGAAATTGGATTTGAGGTGAGAAAAAAAGAGGAAGGGGAAATTGGGGTATCCACTTGTCACTACCAAATGGAAACTGCTATTCGTCACAACGGTGACAAGGAAAAACTCTACTAAATTTATACGGCCCTATAAACTATTCATTACGGCAAATTGAAAATGAAGGTGATGAAGATAGCTGGGCGTATCTTGTGAATACGACAATCTACAGTCTTAAAGAATATATCACATTAAATCTAATTTAATAATTGATTCTAAAACAGTGAACAGCTAGTATTTTTTAAGAATTAATTTTTTAACTTCTCTATTCGTACCAGGTTAAAATATCGTTAAACAAGTAAGAACATGATAAGGTTAAGTATGACAAATAAATTTCACGAAAATGAAATTGTATTAGTTATTCATTAACGTGTAAAATGCCGTACTCTCTCATTGATGATCGCAGGTTCAATCCTTGCCTTATTCAGTGGTGTTTTTATTAAAGCAAGGTATATTCTTCCCGACAGTTGAATTTAAATATCTTTTTCAGCAAAATTGTTTGAAAAAATAACAAGAAGGTGCTAAAAGAAACTGTGTACCTGCCAATTTTTGCTAGTTGCTGTGATAAATCATGAAGTAAATAGGTTTTATAACTGTGTTGTTAGTTGGTTTCTTTTGTAAAGCATGTACTTGAATAGCACTATTGTCTAATTTATTTATTGAAATCTTGTACCTGCTTCTATGCTGTGTTTACCTTTGTTATTCCTGGTTTATATGTATATTTTATATCGCTAGCAACTGAAGCTTGTTCTTCCCGTCAATTTGAGCGTCCAAGCATAAAATTCGATTCAGGTGAGCCCCTTTTATATTTTATTCGACGCTTGATCAATGTAGGCTGTTACCGATTCCTCAAGTATTGGCAGTCTTAGGAACAAAACCTTTAAGTGTTTGTGTTTAAGAAAAATATCTTTAAAAAAAGACCTGGTACTACGAAGAATCTGCCTGCCTCCTACAAAAAACCAATTGATTCTAATCATCATGCAGAAAAAATAGACCGATGAGAAATGCGAGCAGGGAATATTCACAAATGGAGACAAATAGCCTACCATTGTCATCTATTAGTAATGATGATTCGTAAATTGAGAGATGCGGTCTGGTGTGACGTAGGTTTCAGAAAAACATTTCCTTCATCGTATCAACGTTTCGATCTTCATTGAGATCATCTTCAGAAAGCGAGCTTAATAACGTTCCGATAAATGTTAATAGTGAAGCCTCTCCCTCATCATCTAGGCATTTACTATCTTTAACACAAACTCCAAATTTTATATCGCGAAATAAATTCTCACTTCCTCCAGTAAATGACGAAGACAAAGAGCAAGAACAGCCAAAAGAAATAAAAGCATAAACGAATAATGCAAACTCAGAAAACAACACCCCCAAATAGCCTCCCTCGAAATATAGTTAATGTTAGATTACTTATGTTACAAAAGTATAAAATAAGTTATTGAGAAAAATTATTTCCAATGGCGAGGAATAATCGACTGCACCATTGTTTGCATAAAAAGCTCCGAGCGAATACACGAAGTTAAAGCTCAAGGTTCGACTTTTACGCCTACCAATTGAAGATTTGTGTGCATTTAAAGTAGTTCTAAGAAATATTCCTCCATCCATCCCGCCCGATGAAATAGAAAAAGGTAAATTGGTCCTTGACACTAACAACTAACGTGCAGCAAACATCATGCTTCCGCTTTTCTTTTTGCACATTTTTTATTATTTTTATTTATTAAAACTGGTCTTATTAGTCCAACCATCAATTTTACAATAATATTATAGAATAAATAAATATTTACATTCTTATAAACCCATTGGCACAATAAGATTTACATTTCACTAGTCACTATTCCCGTTTATCTACACAAGTTCATATGGATTTGTTCGTTTTAATCTTCTGACCATGTTTTATGTACGAGTTTGGACGCCTCCACGTTCTCGTGCTGGCTGAGGTGAGCCTGGTGTTTGGCGGCAAATCGTCGTATTTCCGCCGTGACTTCAGGGATCTTAAGATGTAAGTCCTTATTCCTTATGTACCAAGGTGCATTGACCATGTTACGTAGGATTTTATTTTGGAGTGTTTGTATGAGTTTAATATTGCTATGTTTGGTGCAACCCCATAGTTGTATACCATATATCCACATGGGCTTTATGACTTGTTTATATAATAGTATTTTATTTTGTATAGCAAGATTGGAGCCACGTCCTATCAACCAGTATAGTTGTCTATACCTTAAACCTATCTCTGTCCTTTTTTTCTTCACATGTTCTTTCCATCTCAGTTTGGCATCTAAGTTCATTCCCAAATACCTGTATTGCTGTATGGTATAGTAGTTCCATCGATTGTGAGCGACGGAACATGGTCCGGCTTTTTGTTTGTGAAGATCAGATGAACTGATTTATGTTGATTTAGCTTGATTTTCCATTTTTTTGTCCATTCGTTTATCTTACTATATGCATTTTGGAGGATTTTGGTTGAATGGTTGATAGTCGGTCCTAGTGATATCACCGCGGTGTCATCTGCAAACGTTGCAATTTTTACTCCATCTATTTTCGGAAAATCACTGGTGTATAACAAGTAAAGCAGTGGACCTAATATGCTACCTTGTGGTTTTATTATTATGCTACCTTTTTGCACATTGCAAATGATTTCTCTACGATTGTCATATACGACGTCCAAAAAATTCCTTCTTCCACTTCTTCAGACCTCACTTCTACGATGTCCACCTTTAACAGTGAATTCCTCTCTCTTATCAGCGAATTTATCTAGTTACCGTCATTAAGAAGCTTGTCTGACTCCGCTAAGAGAACACCCGTAATGCGCCATCTTATCACACTCTTTCTCTCAAATGGAGAGGATTAAGAATTTGAATTTATAAAAAATTGTCAATTTCTTCGAACATTACCATAAACTGTACATTAATAAAATTCCTTTTCTCTCTGACTATTTTGAATTAACATAAACATCTATTAAAATCCTAAAAATTCGAAATAGTTGGATTTCATTCAAAGAAAAATGAACTTCTACGTCTGAAAACGATATTTTTCATAAAAGAAAAACGGAGAAACTAATTCACGCACAAAATATTAGGTCGTGTTAGGTCGAGAAAAATGATGCCAATGTTAGGTGCTTAGGTCAAAAATGTAGTCACATTGCTATCCGTTACGGCGTCGGTAATGAACATGGCAGACATGAATGTAACAGATGTTTTTTGTTTAAACGTATTTTTATTCTCAAATACGGATTAATTAAATCAGCCCAATACATTCCTTTTGTTAATTTCTGACCTCTCCTTATACTCTTATCCATAATAGATACATCCAATATCCTATAAACTTGAAGTCTGTTATAACTTAGGATCACAAGTTAGTTATGTTGGAACGAATTAAAGCGTGTAATTTGATAGTAATTTTCGAGTGAATAGATAGAATTTTGAATGAAAAAGTTGATTAATTTTCCTCTTTTGTTAACTTATGGAATCTTAAATTTTAACACAGAAGAAAATCAAAACAAACAACAAGTTTTCAAGTAATGTTATAACTTTATTTTTGGTTTTGCCGATCGCCACGCTCAGCTTTGGGGCAAAATTAACGTTTAACATTTTAAGAGAAGAAGGAGTCGTTCACGATCTTACCGGACGATCTATTCGAGTTAACACGAGTTAACATCGTGAAAACGCATCTCGTTTCATTAGAATCGTGGGCTATGTTAATAATAAGTAAGTGTTGATTTCAAGGTAGAACCTCGCTATGGATTGGTTAACCTATCGCCATTAGCCGAGAAGCTTCCAAAAAGCACGACAATCAAGCACAAAGCCAGATAGAAATTGCGCTCCAAAGCGTTTTACAATAAATGTGCATTATATTCAATATTTAATATGTTTGTTTAATATTGTTTTAATATATTTATATACAAATACTGCAAAATGTTGTATACAAACGTGTTATACTAGGTTCTTATGATTTAAGTGTTTGTAAATCTTGCAGTAAGAACGTCAAATTATGTCCTTTATAAGTTCGATAAAATAATTTAATTTATAATTAACGTCCTTATTGATATCAAAGTTATTTTAAATCGAAACAATGTTTGTAAATCCCAGGCCGTGAAGATGATCTCAATAAAGATCGAAACGTTAGCACGATAAAGAAAATGTTTTTCTGATCACACCAGACAGCATCTCTCGATTTCTGAATAATTATCGATTAACGGTCACTGACCACCACACATTGATATAAAAAATTAATACAATTTGCTAACTTCCATTTCACACGGTATAAATTTCATATATATTCAAGATGGGTCTGATTTTATGTTCAAATATGAATACTCAGATATACCGACATCCGTGTGTCAGATCGATATGATATAATGGTTTCTTTTTTTTCAATAGAATAGTGATTTTCAGGGGAATTCCATAAGGGATCAGTCGCTCAATCATTTGCCGGACTTCACACCTCGCCCCATGTCCGTTGCTGCCATTTTTGCCATTAACAAATGTGAAACGGCCGAAAAAAAAAAGAGGATGCACGTGTTTGACACGTCGTGAGAAATGATGCCCGCCTCTCCTCGTCTCAGGAGAACCGAACAGGTAACGCGAAGGAGGGTTCAACCGATGAGGAAGACAAATTACCAACCTGTCAGTGATACATATCTGGCGCATTTGCATTTACCATTATGCAATTTTACGGGCCGTCATAACTCTGTCTCAGGAGAAGGCAAGGAAATGTTCTTCGAATCGGCTGTTAAATCGACCCACCGTACGGTTTAAAGTTAGTGGTTTTAATACTCCACTTGTTGAAGCACTATGCATGAAGTGAAGAAGCGTACCCAATTGAGCATCCAGAACTACCCGACGGTGGTGAATTCGTGAGGCGAGAATGTTTCTTTAATGAAGGCGTTGTTTGGATTTGTTGGTCAAGCCGAGTTGTCGTACGGCATCACATCGTGCATCTTAGACACATTATTGATAAGCATCGACACAGTCGTGATCGCCTAATTGCCGGTGGAAGGAGTCCACCATGCTCTTTTTATTGGCCAACATCTGATATCCCAAAATCCGACGTCTTAAAATGTTGCCGTCTCACATTTAACGCCAATAAAAAAGAAGTTTTACTCCGGGAGGAAACGATAGAAAATCTTGTCTTTTAAAGTTACTGATGAAAAATACCATGGGCAAAGATTTTTACTGTCAGCATTTTAGATTCAAACGTGAGATTCTCAAGATATATATTCACGTTCTTTGAACCCAATGAAATTTTTATTGCTGAGGCTAAATAAAATATTATTTTATCCATAATTGGTTTGCAGGAAAATGTTTATTTTTACGAAGGTTCGCAACAACAGAGGTCATATAAACCCTCAGGATCCGGTGGTTTTTTTGAAAAAAGACCATTCGTAACCATTTCTAACCTGTCGGGTTCGAATACAGGGCCACTGAATTCGAACACGGGACCTTTACCTTAGTGTACGCCTATGCCGTTGGGCTCACCGACGCCCCTCAACTTAAATATACTTAATAATAAAAAATATAAAAATATAAAGATAATTAAATTGTTTTTTCGTTAATTCAAGCTTTATCACAGCTGATTCTCGGATTCTTTTCCAGAGCTCCAAACTCTCTTTTAGACTGAGAATCGAATTACACGGCCAAAAGAAATAACCTAAAATTTACCAAATTTCTATTTAAAAAAAAAAAAAAACAATTATTTGGATAAATGATAAAATCATCTTTAATCTTCTCTGCCCCCGTTGGCTTTGTAGCTTTCAAAACGCCTGGTTTAACAATTCTTTGCAGTTCAGAAATATTTTGGATTTAAAAATCTGATTTGAATATTAAGATATGTAACAAATATCTGATGATAATAATTCACGTATACTTTAAAATTTTTATTGTTTATTGAGTTTTTACAAATGTTTGCAGGGTAGTGGGAATATGGTATGGAAAGATGAATTTTTCATTCCAGTTTATTACTATATGAATGTTCGTTTACACGAATTTCGTTTTCAAAACAAACTAAAAAGCTTTCACAGAATTTTTCAGGTTAAGCTGTGGACGTTCAGTTTTTTGTGTGTGTGCGTGTGTGTGTGTGTGTGTGTGTGTGTGTGTGTGTGTTCAGAAATCATTCCTTTGGGCTCACAATATCTGAGTATTCAGACATGTTTTGCCTTCTTACTATCATAAATGAAAATCGTGAGATTTCTTGTTGTGATGATGATGCACAGTAGAAACAGGGTTTGTTATCTCTGGATACTGCAGCATTCTAGCTTATTTTACCTTGCTAGTTTCCTACTTCCGTGCAATTGTGTCAATCCATCTTCTCAGAAGTCATTGACTGTTGCTGCTGTAGTTTCATTCCTTGTGTTTTCTTGTATCTTAGTTATGTCTCCATTGAGCCGTTGCTTCGCGTTCAAAGATAATAAGAGTCGCTGTTTCATCCTCATCATTGAATAATATGCAAACAGGATCATCGTTACATATGCAAATGTTATGCAATTTTTTTTCTAAAATAACAGTTATCCATAAAGATAGACTTATCACTCCTCTGAGTCTGGCCCTCTACAACTGTAGCAGAGAGTTTACCAATCTCGATGGTTCCTGTAGCATGAGTGTACCGTGTCTAGCGTCTCTAGAGTTTACCCATTTCTCTTTTTGTACTGTTGTTTGGATCTATTCTGCGAGTGAGAATTCTGGATGTGGTTTTGTTATCCCGAGTGTAGGTCCATGGCCTACGTCTGGCCTTGCAGGTCCTCATCTGGCATGTGTCTGCTTTTGTGTTTCCCAAAATTCTCTTGTGTATCCTGGCCCTCACGACAACATAAGGTTGCTGTATTTCCCCAGTTTTTGAAAATTTTTAATCCATTCACGGACTAGTTTTGATGATATTTTTGTCATGACAATGCCAAAACCAAAACTAGATGCTTAGCAAGAGCAATAAACAGGTTGAAGCACCCCACCGCTATACTACATATGACGAAAAACCGAAATGGATCTGACAGACTGAAAACCAAGGGTATGATGACCAACTTGCCAACATAGAGATTAATTAAACTGCAAACCCTAAGAGGAAACTTCAAAATCTCAGTGTTATTTATTATAGAAATAATTTTTAAACTATTAGTTGATGATGGTTTGATTCCAATTTTTGAACTCCACGAAAAGATGTACTGTCTTAATGAAGAAATTATTATGAAATTTCAATAATTAAAAGACAGAAACACATAGTTAAAAATTGTAAATGGGAATAGTCTTCCTTCCACCAAACCGCTTCTGCAACTTATCTCCGGAAAATGACTACAAATAATGAGATCACTAACTTTATTCTTCTACTATGAAATTAATCATCTAGGTGATGTTTCTTCTAAGTAAAAAAATTGTCCATTATCAAAATAATACGTCGGATATAAGGAAGATTCATTTTCTTTCTCGCATAATTGTCCTAAATGATGAAACTTTTTTTAAAAATAAATATTCCGTTGCTGGATTTAATTTTCCTTAAACAAAATACACACATACTGATATCACTGTCTTTGTAAAAGATAACTTCGGACGAATAGTATATAATATATATTACACATTTTAGAAATAAAAACTTGTTATTGTACCCGTGAAGTAACACCATTTATAGATGTCGGCTCTTTAAAAGGTTCGAACTTTATGATAATTTAATAATTATTCAAATCAGTTTTGGTGTGAGGAAATGGCCAACAACAAGGTAATTACAGTTATAAAAATAAGAATTAGTTTCTGGTCAGAATTAGTTTCCCCCTGAAGGGAACGGCTGTAATTTGATGGTAATAAAGTTTCACTGGGGCATATCAGATGAGATCCCTTTTTTGTTGTTGCTCTTGTTTTTTTAAATTGTTTTGGAAACTAGCACGTAATTCCCATCCCGGATGGCCTTTGTGCAGGTTGAAATGTAAAGCCAGTAATACGGTTTTTGACCGGAACAGGGAGATCAGTTCAACCGTCTGACTGAATTAAAGATTTTAGAATGCGCCATCGGACCTCTAATTGATTTGCATTCCATTAGGGAGAACAGACAAAAAAAGGTTTAAAAAAACATACTACTGATAAAAAGCTAAACGTACCGGAACGGTACGTGAGACCATAGCCCGAAACAATAACGTAACGGATAAGGTTTGTTGCTATCTAAGATTTACTCGCGATTTACCGGAATAACAGTTTTAATGGTTAAATATCGTGCTTCGAAAATTCTCGCATAAAAGCTCAAGTTACAAATCGCTAACTACGCAACACAGAAATCCGGGCAAATTTTAAAACATCACCTACCGACCCAGAAAAAGCGTTTGCCCAAACTATCTTTCCTAACAAAGTTGTGTGATGAAGATGATAAAGATAACGCTCATGAGACCAATTGTTGAATATTCCTAATTGAAAAGCAAATTATAAGAGTAAAACGATTAAGGTTGTTATCTACTTGTATCAATTATCTTACGGGTAGATTTCACAAATCGCGGAGTAGATCTAAGCCGTTCCTCCTTTACCACAGAAAAATATTTTGGATATTAAATTTTGATTTTGTTAATTTGATTAAAATTACAGAATATTTTAAACTAAACAACTTGAACCCTTGAAAGTGCTTTGTAGTGATATTCAGTGCCCGCAATTATGGATAAATCGGAAAGAAATCCCATGCTTTTGTTACATAATTAATCCTGAGTTACTATCGTTTCATAACTTAATATAATGCTGCTTACTTTTTAATCTATATGGTTTTTACTTGGTCCTATTTATTCAAAGTAATAATCTAAATTGATTTATTATTTTTATGTAAAAATACATTTTAAATTGAAGGGTCAAACTTCAAGTTGGGAGAATTTCTGACAATTTTAGAACTCAAAGTGTAGAACTTTCAAAATATGACCGGAATTTAAGCTTTTTGAGTGATTTTGTAGTTTATATTTTTTTTAAATTATAACTATAAAGGATTTTTACAATTTGTAGCAGTTATCTTACGTGTAGAGCTCATAAGGCGGGAAATACATTCTACATTTCTTTCAATTAATTATTCTTTTTACTTAAGGTCTTGGTTGAGTTAAAAAAGTCAGTGTCACAGGTGAGATTCGAACCCAGGACCTTCGGTTAAATACGCCGCTACTCTACCGAGCTATCGTGACTTCGATCCTCTCGGACGCCAACTCTCCATCCCAACCTACAACCGTTCCAATTTTCACTCTTTTTGCGATTTTCAAATGTGTAATCAGGATTTTTGATTCTTGTTTCTCTTCTTCTTTTTTCGTTTTTTTTTTTTTTTTTTTTAGCTCCACAAGACCTTATAAGGGAAGAATAATTAGTTGAAAGAAGTAACTTGATCAATTGACCACTAAAACGTAGATGAATTCTACATTTCATTTACTCTTTGTTTCTGCCTTCTTATTGCAATATGCTTGAACATTCCATCATCATATTTCCGAAAACGATTTTATCAAAGCACGCGTCACTGCGTTGGAAATAAGAATTAATCACGCCGAGCAAGACCTAGGAGTTCGTCAATTGAAATGAAAGGGAAAACCTGTTGAAACACCCTTCGAGCTTGTTGCAAGCATAAAGCTAGCCTTGGCTTAAACCTAGGCCCAGAGGAGTTGGACGTAGCAGAGAGTAGACGGCTACAGAATGATGATCAACGGTCTCTAATGATAGTTGCTAAGTTTATTCACCAATCTGTTAGGAATGAAATCATTCAGCTTAGGAAGGTTGGCAGGACAACAAAGCATTCTCTATATACATTAGTGAAGACCTGAGCCCATATAACAAGTGCCTTATTACCTTCCCGGCAGAAGAGAAGGAAGGCAAGATAAAATGTGTAGATCAACGACTGGCGGGTACGATGTTCGTATTTAGCTCCTCAAAGAGATCTCATCTGTCTAATATGTATCTTGAGTTGAAATGTCTATCGTAGGCTATACTTTCGTTGCTCTTTCCGCTATCAAATAATGTCTTCACATTATCTACAGCCCCTCTCATACAAATCCACCGTTTTTAGTCGGTCTTTTTTTGTCAATTCCAACATCTCTTCATCTCTCTATACTCCATTCGATGTCCGTCAACCCGTTCAACCTGTAAGACCCGGTTTTTATCATTTTCTTTGTTAGTTTAACAAAGAGGATGATGAATTTTCCTCTTTTTATTTGTTATTTGAATGATAACCGATTCCGAGTGGAGAACCAGATGTCGTGGGTTCGAGTCCCGCTCGTTGCTTAGTTTTTTCATTTCAACCAAAGCCTTACATAAAAAATTTAAGCAATTGAAAGAAGTAATTTGATCAACAGACCACTAACCGTAATGGATGTAATAAATGAAACGAAGTATAGATTCATTAATAGCTCCCCTCGGACCCTTCATATGTCGCCGAGAATCGAATCCTGATTATACATTTGAAAATGGCAAAAAGAGGGAAAATTCGGAAGGTTGTTGTTGGCCTCCTAGTAGATCATAGTCAAATGGTTAGATCAGTGGCGTATTGAGACGAAGCTCGTGGGCTCGAATCCTGCTCGTGACATTAGCTTTTTCATTTCAACCAAAACTTTACATAAAAAGATTAATGAAGGAAGGAAATTGGTCAATGAACATGGATTGGTAATGGATTAAATGAGAATGTTCCATTTATTTTTGGTAGCTATTATATTGACATCTCCGATTAAATATTAATTTTGAAATGAATCGTATCAAATTTGTTACAAAACGTACATTTTGTTATTCAAGGAAACCCAGAATACATTTTCTTCTTTCTTATTCAAACTGGTTAAATGTAAGAGGTCAATACAGCACTATACGAGTACTTTATATTCAATAAAATGTGGTATAATTACAGTCATAAAAATCAAATGAACTTATTTTTCAACCCTATACGGACGATAAAACGACCAAAGCAATATATATTCCGGATTATTATTACGAAATTAATTAAATTATCTGTATAAAATTATTATTGCGAAATTCTACGTTATTGCCGACAGCGTAAATACTAAGCCCAGGGCAATGAAAGTGGAAAATTTATCGAAAGAATAAAACCGTTGTGTAATAAAAGGGGATATGGCAGAAAGTATATATTATTAGGTGGAAACCTTATTGTAACATTTAATTATTGGACATTCGACGTAGACCGTGTATGAATAATCGTTATTGCTCGAAATGAGAACAATTTGCTGTAGCAAAAAATACCACCCTCCTGCATTAATCGTTTAAATGAAAAGAAATCAATATTTACCTTGTGATAACGGATACAGTAATTAAAACACAGACAATAAATGTAATTATGGCGCGATATTACTTGATGAATTGTGCTGTAGTTTTTGAATTGCTATTTTAGAGTTTTATATTTTCGTGTAAAGTTAGGTTAAATAATTAAGATTCACTGCAATTATAATGACATGAACTATTTATTGCTTAAAGTGTTAAGTTGTTATTTTGTCTTACTTGATGATGACGATGATGGATACTAGCAAGTGGGGGTGTAGTTCACCAAGCACTGCATCCTTCTGGTTTATTGTACTTCCTTAGTTCCTTAATTCAGGGCAATTGATTCTTCTTAGAACTACTATGTCATTGACTGGCGGTTTTCTCTTGAGCGGTTGCTTCACATTCGGAAATGACATGGGTGCCGTTTTTTCCTCATCACGGCATAATCTACAAATCGGATCATCATTGAATATGCCCAAGTGTGTAGACATTTTGTCAGATGCAGCGACCCGAAAGTAGTTTTTCTTTCCCTCTGAGCCTTCTCTAACAGGCAGTGATTTTGCCAGTCATGGTGAGGTTTGTTTTAGGACAAGTTTAACGTGTTATGCCCCTACAGCATATCCATTTGTTTTTGGATTCCTTTTATGTTAGAGGAATGTGTGATTCTTTTTGTTATCCTAAGAATAGATTCAGTTATAATCCTGCCGCTCCTGGCCAGGTGTTGGGAAGGCAGCTAACTACTGAGATAAAATGTAGGCGAAATAAAGAATTACTTCGTCAGTTCACCTGCCTACAAGCTGTCAAAAACTGAGCGGAAAATATTTGGGTTTGTTGATGAACGGAACCGATGCGCACTGTTCACCGTCCGACCGAAATTAAAGAAATATTATTTTCTATTTTATTAAGAGGCGTTCGTAAAACTCCTGAGGTTTTTTTGGTGAAAAACTGATTCAGATTCTATTCTACATCGAAGGTTTTCCCCATCGAGACGAACTGAATAGGAGGTACTCAATCTGGTCAATATGGAGGATTCGGCAAAATATACCAACTTAGTTTTAAGAATTAACTGCGAATCCCTAACGACATGTAGAGTGTCACGTTGTATACTGAAAGATAATTCCTTTGCGATTAGACCATCCTGGACGTTTGGCACAGTTAAGGCGAATTAATTATGAACCAATAACAGGCGAGTTCTGCTTGATACCTCATAGTGAAGGATACCTTATAATCCAGCTTTCGCGTTGTTCCCGTGCTCCAGTACATACCAAGTTACACTATATAATCAATTTTTCATCTCTAATATGTACTTTAAAAATGGATCGTTTATATGTAACGTCACAGCGATCCCAAATAATAAGCGAACAGCCAAATTGACTTAAACGTATTCGGAACTCAAACTTCGTATTTTGAAACTTATTCAGCTTGGGTAAATGATTTTGAAGACTTGTGTGATATATGTTAAATACGACAGCAATTTTCCACACGATCTGTCGATTGTGCCTTTTATAATGTTATCAATATCGTTTAAGCGACAGGCTCCGGGTGCTGACCTTGAACCTTCAGCTGGAAATTTGGCGAACAACTTTTGACAGCAGGTTCTTTTAAGGCACTATCCGTTTAAATCAATGTTCTATCGGCCTTCGCAATTGGTTCGACAGTTTTGAAATAATAAACGTAGCAATACATGCCTACTTCCTTCTGTTGGTGGAGTTACCTCAAGTGTCAGGTAGATAGACGCATACAAGAAAAAAAATGGATAAAATTAGAATTGTTGGTTGACAACCCTACCCACTCCCTGTAAGTATCCACGTTATATTTCGAACACGATGAATAACGCACCCTCAATTTCGGTGGATCTTAATGGGATAAAAATACATATATTATGTTATTTCACAATTGTAAAAAAAAAAAAAAACCAAACGTGCATTTATCTTTATCGTTGAAATTGATCCCTGAAGGATCTAATTAGGAAACCGTGGATCTGCCAAACTGATTCAATGGTGTCTTCCGGAATTAATCGGTTCCGAGAGCAGGTACATCTGATGCCCTTTCTTGGCCGTTATTACCATTAAATTACACCCTTACCTTTAGAGACCCCATCGGCTACAAACCGGTTTTCTTGTCTAGGTCAGGCAGGTCTCATTATACCTTGAACCGGCAATTAATTCTTTCACTTGCATGACTTGTTTTTTCTTCCTGAATATGTTCTCATTTATGTTATCTTAAAGAAACATCCTTAGCGGTCTAGAAACGCTAATTTTATGCAATGCGAGAAACAAAGAGGCGGAAGCCGTGGATAGTCGGATTCTCTTCCAGGTTCGTTCTCGAGCTCTCGTTCTTCTCAGAGATATTTTATCACGTGCGTAGTTAACAATAAAACAATCGTTAATATTAAATGTATTTAAGAAAAGGTACCTAACAAAATAAAGGCTAAAATGCCTTATTACATCAGTGCTGATCGAATAAGCAAGAAAATATGCCTAGCCTAAAGTCAATTTCTTCTTTCTTTAATTTTATTGCTTTTAATTTTTAACTATAGGTACTATTTGGAAATCATGTTAAGCTAATAAAGAAGCGTCAAATCTTCTTGGCACGAAAACAGAAAAATGTTTCAATAAACTTCAACTAAGCTGAAATAACAAACATATATTGTACATATGTATCATTTGCCAGGAACATAAACCAACATAGCAACCTGATTTTAAAGTATTGTAATATATGAACAACACTTAACTGGTACACTGTATTACTGGGCAAACAATTTTATTGTTATTGGTTTTGATGTCACTTAAACCCGTTTCGGCTTTCCCCCATTTTCAGAGAGATACAAAAAAATGATTTGTGCTCTGACAGGTAGGAAGTTAGTAGTTTAGTAGTTTTAAGCAATTATTTTATCTTTAATCTTTCTTACTGTTCGTAGATCGTGAGATGCGGCCTGGTGTGGCGTAGTTTTTAGAAACACATTTTCATTATCGTGCCTACGTTTCGATTTTTATTGAGATCGTCTTCAGGGCCTGGGATTTATAAGCATTGTTTATAATTTACAAATAGTTGTAGGATGTGAAAAAAAGTATACTATGCTAGAAAATTTTATATTCAAAAATATGCTAGAAATGCTAGAAAATTTTAGATAAAAAAAATTGAATTTATACAATGCTAGAAAATTGAACACTGAAAACAAAGACTTTGAGTGAATGCAAATACTTTGATTGGACAAAACATTTTCTAGCATTCCTTTTTTCGAATACTACATGTAGTTATAAAATTTAAAAAATGTTTATAATTCACAGGCCCTGAAGATGATCTCTGATAATGATCGAAACGTTGGCTCGATAAAGAAAATGTTTTTTTCAAGCCAGAACGCATCTCACGATCTCCGAAAAATCTTCAATCAGGCTTCACATCAGCTCATCCCAGGTTTAGCAATTCTTTGGTATAGAGATAAAAATGTGTCTTTTCACATGTTTCCTTACTTTTAAATTTCACTTTTATAGAAGATTCCTGTTTGCTTGACCTTTTGAATGTATCGAAAGCCTGGGAAATATCTAAAAACGCACATTCAGGAGGTGCCCTTGCGAATAAAATTTATCACCAATAGAGCAGTTGGTAATGTAAAAAATATAAAATCACAAATTACAAAATAGTCTTAACATTTTCTTTACAAAATTGAAAGTATGCGTTAAAATTGTCAACAAGTTATCTTCTAATTTTAGTAAAACTCTAAACTATGGTAGAATAAAAATTGGTATTATAATTGGGTTACACCTCGGCCTCATTTCCAACTTAAAACCTATCCTCCATCACACTTACTATTCAATAATAAATGCTTCCTTCCTGATCGATGGTTCAAAGTGAGAAGAGCACCGATTTTTCACCCAACACGTCAATCAAAGCTTACGGTCCGCAAGGAAGTAGCCTAGGCCCAATCCTGTAGACTATTTACACTGCTAGCATACCACAACATCCAATCTCACAACTCACAAATTATGCGAATGAAACCGCAATCCTGCTAAAACTTAACAAAATATAAGGGTTAATCGTGCTCTGGCTCGGCTAAATCCAATATCCAACGTTCTACGTTCAAACGATTCATAAAAATGGATTATCTAATCTGGTTCTCCAATTATCATTCTAAACTATCTCTCCACCGTAGCCCACGAGCCTAAACTCTTTCCTCAACGTCCCACCGTTATAATCTTCCTCGGCTGACACCCAGTTGACCTCGTGACCTTCTATTTTAACGCATAACTAAATAAAAAAAAAAAAGAGGTCCGGCATTGGTCTCTCACAGGTTTGACAGATTTTCAGATTCGTATATAATGATCGACTCTATTTTCTCAATGTACATTTCTTTTGTGCAGATGGCAATAAATAAATAGAAATGTGTTGAGATTAATGACCGTTAATCGATAATAATTCAGATATCGTGAGATGCGGTCTGGTGTGATGTAGGTTTCAGAAAAACATTTTCTTTTTCGTGCCAAGTTTTCGATCTTTTATTGCGATTATCTCAATAACACACGACACGCAAGAATGGCACAATTACCCAGGAAACAAACACTGTGAGCCCTGAATACGATCTCAACAAAAGATCAAAAAAAGGGCACGAAAAAGAAAATGTTTTTCTGAAACCTACATCACACCAGACCGCATCTCACGATATCTGAATAATTGACTAAATAGATTTGAGTTTCCATAATGTATTAATTTACAATGATCATAACCAACTAGGCTTTTCAAATGTTTCGTTACGGAGAGATTGAAAACTGCACGATTGTCTCGTGTAGAAGAACGAACCCGGTCGTTTTTAACATTAAAACCTAATCCGATGTTTTAATGACATCTGATGAACCGACAGAGATGTACTGCATTAACAATGATTCGGGGCTTCACAATTTCGAGCACGAAGCCGCTTTGATCGTTAATTTCCGTGTTTATCTATTTCAATCGGCTTTAATCATACACGACCCCCGTGTTTAATAGACAGACAAATGTTAGATCTGATCAACAATATTGCGAACGTAAGCGAGTGACACTGGCACGAGTTAACGTTTGGTTGAGGCATTGGAAACGTCGAGTTTAAATATTCACGAAACATTGTAATTCCTCGATCGAAAATTAAGGCATTTTCTCAAGCTGGTGGAGTAATTAGGCAAATGGGATTCCAGAATCATACTCAATTAGATCTGAGCAGTTTTTCTTCAGGCTTTTGCATTTATTTACCTGCCCACATTTGATTTAAAAAAAGTATAAACTTTTATTGAAAACATCATTATTTCTTAACTAGACAAGATTTAATGGGAGGAAAGAAACACTCTTTGCAACAACTCTATTCTTTTTCGTAACCAAGAATGGAACGAGTCTATAAAACTTGAAAAGTCATTCATTCTAACTGGGAAAGAAGTGAAATAATTCGGTCATTTTAAAAATTGGCAGAAAGTCAAAATTACACAAAATAGCTTCCGTTTCCGCCATTGTTTAATATAAAGGTTTATTTTTCTGGCTTAGAGCTAAGTCGGGAAGTAACTCTACTGGAACAATTTTTCCACTTTTGGGTCGTTATCGTTTCCGTTTCATGCCAACCGATAATCACGATTAGGGATGGTTAGGGATTAGATGGCAGATGGCAAAATAAATTCCCACTGGAAAACCGTGAAATGCCCATTTAAGCAAAAACAAAAGAGATAAGTAGTGACAGATAAGTCCTGTCTTCGTTTCAAACGGAAATGCAAATTACTACGCTCAGAATGTGCTGTTAACACACAAGCGAAAGAAAATTATTTAGAAATAATCACGTACCTAAATCTTTAAATAGAAAACTGAAAAATAATGGATATGTATGTTATATTGCTGGATTATTTTTTAATTGATTGAAAAATAACATTTCTTAAAAACCCACTGTACATTTTTCCAGCTCGAACCTTCTTACAAATATAGGCGAGCACAATAGTCAGCTAAAAATACTTCACTCAAAACAGAACCAAATGACATAGAACGAGTCATAAAAAAATCTAATAAATTGGGCATTTCACGCATATAAAGCATTATTCTCTACAAGAAATAAGTTCATTTGAAAAAAAATATTTTTTCAAAGGATAGTTTTTATTCATAGGTTTACAACCATTTCAAGCATTAAAGGTTCATCATCAGTAAATTCAGTATTATGAATACTATCTCAACTAAAATTTTTAATTAATTGTGATATATTAATTGGTCAAGCGGACCACGAAATTAGTGAATTTAATGAAATAAAATGAAGTAAACATCACTAATGTTCTCCGTGGCAATTTCATTTGTCGTCGAGAATCCAATCCGATTACACGACATTTGAAAAATAGCAAAAAAATAGGGGAAATCAGAAGGTTTGGTTGAGATGGGAGGTTGGTGTCCGAGTGGATGTTACGATAGCTCAAGTGGTAGGGCAGCGGCGTATCTAACCGACGATCGTGGGTTCGAATCCCGCTCGTGCCATTGACTTTTTTTATCTCAACTAAACCCTTTATTAATCGTTCATCATCAGGTTGAAGGAGTTAACACTTCTATCGGTATGAATTTTCAAAGTGATAGCCTATTCACAGCATATTTCCTTCCACAAACAATGGATATCAAAAAATAATTATAGATAGATTGTTAGTAAAAAATAATTTTAAAAAATTCACTTTAAAAGAATAATCGTACTCTGCCACCTCACCACAAAAGAGTCATCACGTTTTTGTTCTCTGTCATATATTGAGAAAAGAGAAAAAACAGGAAAATTTCTTAAATGAGAAGGTTTGAAAGTAACATTTACAGATGTGTGGTCACTTAGAAACACCTTCACAAAACCTAAAGACAAGGTTGTCAACTTGTCAAAAACCAGGTTTTACAAAGTTCTTGTAATGATTGCTATATTACATACAGGATATAGCAACTTCTATAATCCATCTGTTTAATTCTGAAACGCTTAACTTTAGCCATATAACATAACTTTCTCATCTAGCTGAAAAATGACACTTTGTTATTTTAAATGTGATTCCGATATTTTTATTGTACAGTTTGATACTTAAGCTTATTTTAGGTCACTTTTAGTTAAAAGAAGATTTCATGGGATCGACCATTTCTGAGTTTTGTCACAATTATGGCATTATCTTCAACATGTTTTAACTTTCTTATCTAATTGTAAATACATTTTTCTAAATATCAATGCTTCGATGTTCTAATCAGATCATTAGGATAAGAATTAGTAGGCGGTGGATTGTCGGTTTACTTTGTCAATTCAAAACGAGAGACGAATCAACTTCAAATTGATGACGAATGTTTAACGCGTAAAATCTGGATAATTGAAAACAACTGTGAGTAGGAACCATCTTCTAGTTTTATGGAAAAGTTTTCGAATATCAGTTGGCGGAGTTCGACTTTTAAGTGTATTTACGATAAAAATTAGATGTTAATTATGCGCTTAATTGTCCGTCTCTCTTGCTTCAGGAAGAAAGGTAAAATAAACAAAAATGAGTTAGTGTAGTAAATGTTATTCTTCCAAGTGTTGGAAAACGAAAGTTTTTCAGATTATTTACACTAAGCATCAGAATAATTGATATATAAATGAAAATACTTTTTAAAAAAGGTAAAACTTTACGAAGAAGGTGTAACAAGTGGGAAAACAGAACTTAGAGGCTATCGTTTGTTATTTTATTTAAACCATAATAATTTTAGTCAGTGAACACACAAAACTAAGTTAACTTAGCCCAGTTTGACTCTTGAGTGTGATTAAATTAAAACCACAACATGAACTGATAATTATGTTGAATCACTAATCAATCTTGACGTTGGTCAAGTTAAATGGTAATATCAATAACGTTTATCGGGATTTTTACCTGGCTGTAATATTTTCACAGTTAAAAAAAAATTGTAAAAAGTCCGAAAATTTAAGCACTTTGGTTACAAATTGCAATCTAATCTTCCGGGTTCTTCCACACCTTGAATTTTTCATTATTAATGCGAGCGTAAAACGAAAAAACTAACTGTCATTTTTCTTAATATCAGGCGATAAAGTAAACACGACGAGGGTTTTAAAAGGACGATGGGCTATCTCAAAGCCGCGCCTTTCATTAAGTTTACTGCGAAACGACCACATTGGATTGAACGCATAC
This sequence comes from Cimex hemipterus, assembly GCA_039619505.1. Taxonomy (NCBI): domain Eukaryota; kingdom Metazoa; phylum Arthropoda; class Insecta; order Hemiptera; family Cimicidae; genus Cimex; species Cimex hemipterus. The sequence goes on along the minus strand of CM077103.1, from coordinate 11,645,068 downwards.
GTAATCTTCTAACAGCGCCCGGACAGCATACTATTTCGTCATATTGACTATTAAAAAACCATGTTATATGAATGCGGTCGATATTTTTTAAAATAGTAATGACACAAGTAGCCAGTAAAAATGAAAATACATATCACAAATATATGGGTATGCTTTTTTTTCTCCCATAACACTGACACTATGCCAGTGCTTCACCAGGAGAACAGAGGACAAGAGAAACCAAAAACACTACGAGACAGAGATGCAAATAGCATTAAAATTGAAGAGTCATAAACACCAAGAAACGAAGAGACAAAGATATTATTTATTAGAACTAATGTGAGGAGGTCATTTACCTTAAATATTAACGAATTAAATCTGAAAAATATCAGCACTAAATGGTCACATTTATTTGACCTCCTATATTTTTGTATACTACTCATTTTATGGTTCTTAAAACAGATTTATAATCTTTCATATCATAGAATTCATGCTAATTGGTATAAAAATAAAAAAATCTATGCCTGTAATTTTCAATTTTTTTTTTTTTGAGTTCCCTGTTCCAGCTGGGTTGTCTAATGCGAAGAAATAGGTTTAACTAAGTAAATTTCTTTTTAAATATAAAAAATACTATCATCAAGTGAAATTATAAATGACTTTGATAGAGGTAGTCCTTAAGACAGGTAGTGCAAGTTTGCGTCGTTTGCCCTACTTCATCAATCACCATTCGGTACATTTAATTTCTCTTTAAGATCGTTTTTTAGATAAAAAATTATTTTTTTCCATCTTGTAAACTATTTACCGTGATTTCTATGATATGAGACAATAAATACATCCATACAATGAGAAAATCTGGAGATGTAAAGAAATAAAAGGGCAAATAAGTTTGGGTATGCCACTTGGTACTGCGAAGGTTAGATTAATTTTAAGACTACGTGCATTGTTCTCAGGATGGAAAAATGGTTCAGGCAGAAGGGTTGGAATGGATCAAAAGTTTGTTGGAGGTTGACATGACAAATCTGTGTGTTGAGGTCTTTAATGGTAGTGCGGTTAGTAAGTTGCTTCCACAATTGGTATTGGGGTCTTTTGTTTGGAGGGATTGGACCCCTGAATTTTTTTCTCTCCCTCTCGTTTTTATTTCTCTTCCCTTTCTTTCTCACTCTCTCTCTCTCTTTCTCTTCTTTCTCTATCTATCCTATCTATCTTTATTTCTTTATTCTTTTTATTTATTCTTTCTATTTATTCTCACAGTTGTACTTAGTACGTCCAGACTGACTGGGCGCACTGAGGTCTTGTATAGAGTAAGTTGAGTTTTGACGGCAGCATGTTACACATTGACTCATACGTTGAGTACAGCGCCGAAATATTTTTAAATATAAATGTATATTGTGTACTGTATAAATCGACTTTACTTAGTCCATCTATTCTCGCAGATTTACGTTTTGCTCATAGGTGTTTCGGTTTCAAGCCAACTTCAATAAACACTGGATTTCACATATTATTTACTTTATCTTTAATAATAATTTTAGCTACCGCGTGTTCATACTTTTATTCTTTGTAATATAAAAAAAATCAGTCTGCAGGAGGACTTAATGTTGTATTATCAATTGCCTCTCACGGACGATGGTCAGAGTCAGAACCATTTTTACAATACTTTTATCTAATAAAATTCCTCGGATTTTGCTGGAATTGGAACCCACAACCGCTAGCATTACAAAAACGAGCCAGCCTAACCACTTGACAACTCTACAAATTAACATAACCTAATATGTTTAAAAGCATACAAGTTGATTTAAAATCTTTAGTAAAATAAAGAAAATGGACCATTAGCAATTTGAGTTTTTTAAACAAAAGAAGTGCTGTTTGTCAAAAAATGTTTTTTTTTTTTTTTTTTAAATTTGCATTTCATGTCATCTCGAATTATTATGTTTATTACGATTTTTCCCCACGTGTTTATTTAGTCGGTTCTTTTCGTTGTTTGAAACTCGATCGCCCCTCGAAATCGCGAAAGACACCGACGCGAGTTTTCCTGTTCCAATTCTCCTTTTTTGAGGATAATTTCCATGAAATGACTGGAAAGCTGTAGGCTTCAGTTAACCTGGGTCAACCCCGTGGACCACGGTTCACATCCTCAGGGAAAATGAGTCATTGCGCTTGAAAAGTGAAAATGCGGAACACTCTTCTCACCGTCGGTCTGTTTCCTTCCACCTGGATCCAATCTAGAAACACATCAGTCTTTATGCAGAGGTCCAACGCAATCCAAGATTAATACGTATCCGTTTCTTAATGCGTGGAAAATTATGGTAATCGAAGCCCACTCAAACTCTATGATCATTTAGACCAATTGATCGGAAGTAACTTTTAATAATAAGAAATCACTATACCGACTTTGTGAATTAATTATTTATAAGCATTTCTCGGCTACTCTACCGTAGGTGGCTAATTTGCATCGAATAGACCCATAAATCAGACGGTGATATCATTTTATACTTAATTTTTTAAGTTCTCTTTTGTTCTGCTCTGTTAATAAATAACTTATTGTGAAACTAAGTTTGCAAACAGTACTAAAAATCTCCTTAAAACTAAACATGAACTCAAAAACGTATTTTTTCATTTACAAATATATCACACATGAAATATATGAGGGAGCTATAAATAATTTACCTGTCTTTCTCTCTCCTCTCTCTCTCTCTCTACCGTTTTCTTTCTCGTTTCCTCTCTTGCTCTATTTCTACTATCTCTATTTATTGTAATTTCTTTTTCCTATTTCTCCATAATTTAAATTATTTGCGTTTTGATATTTAATTTTTAAATCTCATATTTCTTTTCTTTTTATTGAAATGAATCACTTGTTATGTATGTATTGTCATTCACTCTATATATCTGTATTTATATGTCAATTTCTTTTTCTTTTTTTGTATCTCTCTCTTTATTTTTCTCCTTCTTTCTCTTTTTCTCTCTCTCCCTCCCTTTTTTATTTATCTCTATTTTTCTTTGTCCCTCTCTCTCCCCCGCTCTCTCTCTCTCTATCTATCTATCTATCTATCTATCTATCTACCTATCTGTCTATCTATCTATTTATCTATATGTCATGTAATCTATGTCTTCTCTATCTCCAGTTCTTTTCTTCTTCTTTTTGTGCCTCTTTCTTTATTTTTTCTCTTTCTTGTTCTTTTTCTCTCTCCGTTTCCTTCTTTCTTGGAAAGACTCTATTTTTTTGTGTATCTCTGGGCTTGCTAATTTACATTTGTACATGTGTAGATTCATAGAGACACTGTCAACACGACACATAAGAATGGCAAAATTACGCAGAAAACGAACACTTTGAACCTGAAGATGATCTCACTAAAGATCGAAACCTTGGCACAATAAAGAAAATGTTTTTCTGAAGCCTATATCACACCACACCGCATTTCACGATTTCCGAATAATCCGAATATTCACTAGTAAACATTTTATTTTTTTTCTAATACTATTCAAACGTTATTTATTTATACGTTATTGATTTATTTGTTTGATTTATTGGTAATTGTTTTATTGTATACACATGGGTGCTGAACATATAATCAATTATTGTTCTTGATATAAGTTTTCAGAAAATAGCAAAGTCATTTTCTTGATCGACATGGATAAGAAATTGTATAAAAATTTTTGCTTCAAAAGTTTCAAATTCTTTTTTAAAAAATTTCAAGCCTCCGGACAAAGACAAATTATCCCCATTCAATTTCTAACCTTTCCAAACAATTCCTAACAAATAGTGCTACATCTTTCTTATCCGCTGGAACCCTAAACTCCCCACAAAAAGCTAAATTTCGCTCCATCACTGACTCCCCTCCTGACATCCGATTATGCCCACCTATCTTTCACACAACTCAGGGTAATATAACACGGCTTATATTACGCGAATGCGGAGGGGAAAACGATCCAAAAACCCTGAAATCGAACACAAGGAAGGAAACAAGGATAACTACTCTTACACGAGAATCGCATCTTCAAGTGAGTTTACTTTCTAACACAAACTGAACTTGCCTCGGATACAATGGAAACGATCTAACAGTGTTCAAATAAATTTAAAAGGGACTGTATTTACTGTACTTCTGCGTAAACACCAATGAAGAAAAAGTGGCAGGGGAGGTCGATCAATTCAATATTTATCGACGGATTTTTTATGGTAAACGTGAGATTTATGAAACTCCATTAGTTTTTTCACACAAAATGTTACGCTTGCTCACAATGATTGAAGAAGAAAACATGCTATGAAAGTCCCCTGTGTTCACACATAGTTCTTTCATTGAGTAGCAAAATGAGCATGTAGAACTAACACGCGTTTTCCAATATAATTTTTCCAAAAAAGCCATGAAAAATAAAGCGTTTCATAACAATCGTACAATCTATGTTATCGTAATTCTTAAACAGTGCGAAACCGTTCTTTACCTACATTGCAGTACGTGGATGAAGGAGAATAATAACCATATATATATACACACATAGTAAAATTATAGTATAATAAATCATTATATATAGTAAATCATCATTATCATCGAAATGCCTGACAGACAAAAATGATCTGACCACCAACTACCTGTAAAATAAATAACTTAGCAGTTTCAAAAAGAGAATTTTCCCTATAGGTCAGAACAATGATCATTAGCTGCCCAAAATGACCTGAGTCTACCATTAAGACGAAAAAATGTCATCCTCTACCAAAAAATGAAGAATGAATCTACCAAAACAGTCACTTAAAATCCCTCTAATTAATGTCATGTTTTCAAAATGATCGCCAAAACATTTTAAGATCCGTTTGAAACTATATACTTTTTTTCCGGTTTAGCACGCTAAGAAAGCCCACATTTAAAATACCTTGGGAATTCTTCAACCTAATCCCAAAAAACATACATCACTGTGTAATGACTATTTGACTATTTTATGGTCGGAAGATCGTACCTCAGTAAATTAAAAACAAATAGAACAAAACACTTTATTTACTAAACTAAATATATTCTAATAATAAATCATAAAAAAATAAATTCCCAATCACAAATTATAAAAATACTAATGTTTAGAATAAAGAATAAGAAAAATTCAAATAGGAAAAATTAACCAAAATATTTGTGCATGCACAAACAGGAACACATACTATGTGTGTTGTTTGCTATGCACCTTTAACTAAATTAAAATTAAAAACATACACCGATAACAATTTATCGATAATCAATTTTAACTTTAATAAAAGCCACGTGTTTTTTCTCCCCTTTTTCTCAACAAGGTTGAGCCGGTCAGCCCTATCTCCTCTCCCTCTATGCTTTTTTTATTAGTTTCAATGGTTGGGAGAAAAAGCGGGCTTTATGAAGTCAATATTATAAATAAAGTTGTTGAGAAGCCAACAAGTCTACAAAAACAACGAACGCTGGAAGATGAAAACGATCTAAAAATCCTAATTTTCTAAAATGTTATTCTCCCCGGGACAATTTTGCAATTTGGCAAGACTACGATGGGGCGATTTGCAGAAACGATCAAACTACACCGTAAACCTTAAGGGGAAAAATTACTTCTTCACACAGTAGAAAATGAATAACGAATAAAGCAACCGTTATCACAAAGGGATTCTCAAAATTTAAAAACCATTAGCTTGAAAATGTTTCACCTCTATATACACTATATATTTTAAATTTGGCCCGGCGTAGTATGTTAGCATGTTTGTTGAGAGTACAAAATTTTCAATAACTTTGAGAATTATCCAACGGAATCTCCAAGGAACCATACACAACAAAGAAGACGAAAAGGCTCTGATAGACAAAAATTTGGGCAGCAGTTAATCAAAAATAATCCGAAAGTAACTACTAGTCCTTCATCTATCAGAGCCCTAAAAGAAATTCAAGTTTCAATTTTTTTAACTTGGTGAAACAGAAATTACTTTGGAAGATTTCAAGAAGAAAAAATTAATTAATTCCCATCGTATAAATTGAAAAATGCTAGTAAACGTATAAAACACAAAGATGTACTCGAGAAAAAAATTTAGGGCTGGTGAAGAAAGGTAACTTTTCAACGTTTCATTTCTCTTCATCCATTCATACTATTAGAAATAGTTTCTGGTATCGTGAATTGAATAATACAAACTTTTACTGAATTTGAAGATTTTCTGAGAACGATCGCCCCGCTATTTCCTAGAGGAAATTCGCAATTTAAATTTAGCTAAATTTTACGGGAAACACTTTTGATTAGAGTAAGCATAGTTTATCTATAAATTTTAATCTAGTGATTATACCAATAGTGCTCCGTAAATGATATTTTTGTTTAAACATTTATTAAAAGGCTAACCTCTTTAAAACCTTAAAAGGCTCTTTAATGTGTATTATGTTTCAAAAGGTAATGTTTTACGTTTGATAATATATGAAATTACACAGGTTGATTTAAGAAACTTATTCCAATTATTTTCCGGTGAACCAAATCCGGCCATTTCGGCTTTGTAGTTAGTTAGACGGAACACGTACTTTCACAGTACAAGGACCTGTTCCGCTGCTGATCAAAGACGCATGTTTTTTTCTTTTTTTTTAACACCGACCATCAAAGCGTCATCTTATATCGATCAACAGTTTAAAAGGAGAAAAGAGAATTTTTCACTCCTCGGGCGTCCCTTCCATCTCTTTCAAATGAGAGATAAGGGGAGAAAATCGCGGCCAGTTTACGAAAGAGTTTTTGGCATTCTGGTCACACCCATGGCAACAGATATGTCGCTGCGGAGCATCCCAACCTGAATCCCAATACGCCGACTTGACTTATTACGCAACGTCAATTAATTTGCATTGTCCTAAAAGTCCGACCCTGTTTGGGACAATCGGTTAATTGAGTGAAATTGGGCCAAACACATGCCAAACAGAAATTCACAAATATAAGTATGGCGATATCAGTAAAAACTACAAATTGACGATAAACTGCATTTCAGAATTGACTAAGTTTAGTCTTTATGGTTTGCGCAAATGACAATACTACATTGAGCCTGATTACGGGCCGATCATTGAACCTTTTGGTTGCTCAGGTTTCATCATCCTGGTCCGTCCAACTTTGTTAAGTTGAGAACAAACGCATCACTAAACTTTATATCATAATGCGTTTGACCGAACAAATCAGTTATAGTTATATTTTACAAATATTATTGCCACACTGCTAATATACCAGATTTATTTTTCTTCTGAAACATTTCCCACATTTAATACTAATTGGTGAACGGTTTGATAATGTTTCAATTTTTTTTGTTTCGGATTTTTGAAATAATGTTTCTGTGTTGATTGTCTTTTATTTCATGCATAAGATTATTAAAAGTGGTGTACGTTACTTACGTCGAGGACACTATGAGGTTCAGGCAGCTGACATTTAACAGAGGGTTGCTGGATGAGCTTTTGAACGTTAAACAAAACTGATGTTTGAGAGTGTCCCAGGGCAAGAATAGATCGTCTGTTTGTATTTCCGCTGAGAAAACCTACAACCCCAGCCAACATCGTTTTGAACCTGGACGTTGTAGAGCTGCCTTGATCTACCTGATAAATCTTGTACACTCTCATTAATAAGGAGCAATGTTCTTCCTATCATATGGCAATTTTCAGGAAAAATAAACTGTAATTATAATTGACCATTATACCACCTGTTATTGGTCATCTAAGAAACTAATGCTCCATCATACTATAGGCAGCAATCCTGACATATGAATCTGAACTATGGGACATCCGAAGTTTTAACAGACAGGAATTAATTAAGCAACAAGGTATAGGCACTCTTGTTCGTACGAATCGCTCGATAAATATGGTAAATCCTGGTTTAATTGCCATTTTCCGAAACATTGCCAGCACGTACCTTTACGTTACACATGTGAAGATGTGGTCTCCATCTAGGATTAGTGTTCAACAGCAGCAAGTCTCTTTTCCTGAAGGATCAATATATCTCATATTGCACATCCACAAAAAAGTGTCACAAGTCGGAAAAAATTTAAAAAAATAACAGATTATTTATTTATTTAAGTGTGATTAGTGAACGTTAGGCTATGATTATTCGGAAATCGTGAGACGTAGGTGTGACGTAGGTTTCAGAAAAACATTTTATTTATCTTGCCAACGTTTTGATCTTTACTGACAATCACTTTGAGCTCTGAAGAAGATCACAATAAAGATCAAAACAATGGTACGATAAAAAAAAAAATTCTAATACGTATGTCACACCAGTCCACCATCTCACGCCATTCATATAATCATTAACGAACAACAGGATGAAGCTATATGAGCTATTATTAATTATTTATTAATTTTGATGTATTCGGGTGTGAGATGCTATAGGAAAAATAACATAAATATAGATAGACTCTTAGCTGATAGGCAGCAGTTTTGAATTGGCTGGGACGTACTGTCACCATTCACGAAAAGTGTCTGTTCTGTGTCGAACTTTAAAGCATTGAAGCATCCGTGTGAATATTCATCAAGAAAAGTCGTGCATTTCGAGTTACGTCAGGTTTTTCTTGTTTAGTCATGTATATTATGCTATACGGCATTCCCATTATCACATTATGACAAACAACTGTCAAATCAATTGTACAAATATTTTTTTCGTAATGTGAAATTAATATAGGCAAAGATAATGACCTTAAAGTAGGTCGAAAGCTTGGCAGTAACAACTGAATTTCCTTATTTGATTTTTAATCCAAGCCCATACCTGAACTAGAGGGTTCGTGAATCATTTTAACTTCATTTCTTTTTTTATTAACATTCTTAATTATACTATTGTTTTTTTATAATTCTTTAATCATAATTTTGTAATAATTTTTTTCAACTTTTATATTATTTTATAGCTTCAATGATTTTTTTAATGTTTCAAACACATTATTTTTATAGTCAATAAAACCTTTATTTCAATAATTAATTTGGCGGCTTATTTAATGAATTAGCTCTGAATCCAGGACGAAGGCAGATCTGTGTCAAAATCAAGTTTAATATAACTTACTACATGGATATTTATGCTCGTTTGTTGTCTGTTCCTATCACAAAAATTTAACACACTACGGTCATTTATTGGCCACCATTATCGTTAAAGCAAACTATCTTAAAACACTGAGAGATCATATATGCAAGAAAAGTGATAACTCAAAAAGGAGATCTTAGAGAGAGTACAGCTAAATTTTCGAGTTTTCTCTTTCGAGAAACAAAAGACAATATTGATAGATCAAGACAGTTTTTATTGAGAACCACCGTGATGTGAACTTAATGCATGAACTAAAAAAGTAAACTTTCATTTGTCTGTCCTCTATTTTTTTTTTTTTTTTGTGTTGTGTCATTTTTCCTGTTGGAGTGCAATATCTTAAGGTGCTACGGCTGTTTACTAATGTCCTTTGTCTAGATAATGATTTATGTGCAGCCTTAGATGAACTAACATTTGTCACCATATAAATCTTTTGGTTTCCTTGAATTTTCTAAAAAGTATTTCTGGTAGACATCCCATGTCTACTGAACTCTACGCTATAATACAGTTAATTAAGGTTTTTAGTGAGATGAAAAAGACAATGGCATAAGCGGAATTCGAACCCCACGATCTTCGGCTTGGTACGCCGCTGCTCGACCACTTGAGCTATCGTGACCTCGATCCACTCAGACACCAACTCCCATCTCAAGCCCTCCTTTTGAATTTTCCCTCCTTTTGTCCATTTTTCAATATTTTTCTACACTATAGTTTCCCTAACTCTGTTTATACCATGATCCCTCTCTATTTGCTAGAAACACCACGAGTCCACCAGCACCTTTCCGAAATTTTGTTAATAATGTCTGACATTTTTCTGTCGTTAATGATGAAATTATGACACCTGCAGATAGGTCCTACATTACAGTGTCTGAAACATCGAAATGATTCAGAAAATTTTCATGGCCTTTGCTATGCCTTCAGGCAATCTACATTTCCCTAACTTATTATTATACTTATATGTATACTTATTATTTATTTACTTTATTGCATATTAAAATTATTCAATTATTATATTTGTACTTGTTTTCAGACATTTACACAGCTACATCAAATGCTAGGAACCCCGTTGTACTTAATATTTGAAATTATTCAAACAAGTGCATATTATACTTAAAAAGTGTAATTGCTGAAAATTATTGTACATAATGCAATAATAAAAAATTAAATTGCCCCGATACAAGCACGTAGGCCTGAGACGAGTGAATTTAATTTTGAACGGACGGCTTCTCAATTTCAATAGGAGCTCCGACCTCGGCCGGGCACGTTAATTAATTTATGCCTTCAACTGACAGTAGATGCTAGTTTGTGATGATGATTTCGCAATTTCTCCCGGAGGGAATTGAACACAAAGACGGGAGCGGCCCGCGCGTAATGGTCGGCTATGGCTCTTGAGTCTTGCACCTAGTAAAGGCCCCCGGGGCAAACTTTCACCCTCTCGCCCCGAGGAGAGCCAATGCCCTCCGTTGACATTTAAGGTCCCACTTCAATCAAGGCGTCCTAGCTGGAGATAATTATTATGGATTGAATATCCTGCAATGTGACCTCCGATTCCAGTTATAATTGAGGTGTAAACCTCGTTTGGATCTTCTTCTGAACAATAGCCAACGATTAGTTTGACCGATGACCCACAAACCGCCTTAATGCCATATTCTATATCTTCAAGGAACTTTTTTGGATTATTATTAAAATAAAAAATAATTATAAACTATGTAATTTTACATCTGTAAGATGTGGTTCCGTCCTCGCCATCTTCAGTCATAGGTAGGCTTGCGAAGTATTACTTTTTGACGCATCCAGCGTCATCGAGAGTCATGTTTAAAGTCATGCTGAAGTAGACCAAAGCAGCAAGATTAGACATACCAAAATGATCGGAAGACAATCAAATATAATTATTATTTCTCAAATGAAAAAAATATATCCTGCTTATATTAAGCAATAACCACAAGCCATCAAAAATCAAAGTACAAATATATATATGTATACCTTCTAACGTCTTCCGGCCAATGGCTATACATTTTCTTGAAATCTAACTCAAGTCAGCTTAAGACAACTTTGCCTTTTATATTTGCCATTATATTCCCCGACGTTATAACTCTATCGAAGCTATCTTCAATATAAACAACAATTACAGCTGTAATTTACGAATTATCCTTCTGTGGCTAGGAACCCACACTATTACGAGTATTTCAGACAGAAGTACAAATAGAAAATGAAGGAACTATGGAATTCACTCATTGGACCCAGACAATCCAAAAATGTCCCAACCAATTTTGGAAGAAAAGAAATTACAGTATCGAGGGAAGCAGGAACAAACTTTAATAGGATTCCTAACAGGCAACTGCAAGTTAAATGGACACATAAAGAAGATTGGAATAATCCAAGATGGCACATGCAGATTCTGCAAAGAGGCAAAGGAGACACCAACACATCTACTAACAAACAGCGGACACTAGCCAGCAGGAGGAGTGTTTTGGGGCGTAATGTGACCAAGTGGAGCTTCAACCACTGAAACTGAGCCTATTAATCAAGTTTCTTGATGAAATTGGACTCACCTATGTACGTTAGGCAGAGTACGGGATATACAACAGCTCTTAAAGGGCACAGTATTCAATACCCTGAAATTACATCTATATCTACATGTACAAATTCTCATATTACTTTTTTCATCGCATAAAAAAGTGCACATAATAACATATACCTCTGAAGATCCATGAAAGCTGAAACTCCGGGAAATATCCAAATGTATAGCAAAATCACCTGTTTTTAAACTTGAACTACTCCTCGACTTAAAACCAATAATGGTAAGGGAAGAGCCATGTTAGCGATAGAAGATTATACGATGGAGATTTAGATTTTCGTAAAAAAAGTGGCTGCAATACATGGGCCAAAACATTGAAGAAAAAATCCTGCTCGCCTTAAACTCATGGGATTAGCTAACCTTTAGAAAATTTGTTAAATTTTGATTTTCCCTGAGGCAGCGTTGTACAAGAAAGTGTAAATAGCTTCTTATAATAAGTACCAAAATCATTATTTTTCAATATTAATTAATTTCAATTTTTTTCTTTGTATGTGCGAAAAAGCATTCGACATCACACATCTGCAATGACTTTGCAGATTTCTCTTATACAGAAGGTATAATTGAATTTTAAAAAATGTTTAACTTTAGATACAAGTCATTCCCGACTCCACCCCAGTGTCTATTGTTGTGTCACGATGATAAAGCCGAATGGAAGTCGTGAGCTTTCTAGCATCGGTTCAACCAACTAAAGTTTCGCATTTTTCACATAAAACACTCATAGAAATGTTAAATGATGGGGTGAGTGTGGTGTTCAATACTTTCCAAAAGGATAGTTCCTACTCACAGTAAGTTGCTCTGCAGCTTGCAAAGCAACTTACTGTGAGTAGGAACTATCCTTTTGGAAAGTATAAAACACTCATATCTCTGTGATAAATCTGTTTTTACTTTTTGATGAAAAATTTACAATATCATCTAAAAATAATTATTTCGGATATTGTAGGGAAATATTCAAAATCTTTCGTCCAGTTTAAGCACTCAGGTTGCCCACAGACTGGAGTCTGAAAAAAAAATTTAACGTGGCAAAAAATCAGACTTGTTTCTTGATTTCAGTTTTTAATAAGAACCGTGCTGTTTGCCTTCCTCTAATTCAATTATTATTTTCTCAATCAAATATTAGCTTATTACTTTTTCATTATAATTATTTAAAAAATGATTCCTTCCTTAGAAACTAAGTTTATTATAGATATTAAAAAATTAGTAAAAAATAGTGTTGAGTTTAAATGTAATAATTATTAAAATGGCCAAATGGGAATTCGAAGCTTAAATGGGGAGTTCGAATCCGAGTGGATTGAAGTCAAGATAGCTCAAGAAGTTGAATAACTGCGTATTGAGCCGAAGGTCGTGGGTTCGAATCCCGCTCTTGACACTAACTTTTTCATATTCAACCAATACCTTACATAAACATTAGTTAATTGAAAATGTATTGTTACCTAGGTACTTTTAAAACCCTTGGCCCCTTTATAATCTTCTTCTTATATTTGTGTTCTTGGACTGTTCGTCTCAAAGATCCGTTGGGTCGGAAGAAATGAATATACAGACTAACGTATTCCGATTACGAAATTCAATTTGCTGCAATAAAATATATTTTAGATAAGACTAGAGAGAGTGAAAAATCCTTAAAGGTTGGTTAACGCAATAGAACATAATAAAATATCGATAATTTTTGAAAATGGAAAAAAGAGGTAAAACGCCTCCTAGTTTTGGCTTTATCTGTTCCCCTAATTTCAGAACATTTTACATTCGTTAATCGTTTCTCTTGTAATAAACCAATCTGCCTAGTCCAGACAAACAGAACGTATAATATGAATAAAATATGGATAACTATGGAAAATGACAAAAATGATCAAAATGCGCTGTTTTTGCTTTTCCGGTTGTCCTAATTTCAAGACATTTTATAAATGTTAATAAATTGTTTTGTTATAAACTGTCCAGGCGAACAGAACGTACGATACGGATAAAATATCGATAACTTTGGAAAATGGGGAACTTGGCAAATTTGCTACTTTTCAAAACCCTCTGTACATACCATTTCGAGTACTTTCGGAATAAGTGGCCAAATCTAGTTGTACGTCCAGTAAATAATGGACAGTTGCAAGCTAGAGAGAATTTTCATGCTATTATGCCAACCGGTTAGATTTCTCACGACCAACGCCCAAGTGAATCGATGCGCTGCAAAATATTTTACAATATGTATGCTGCTCCCTTGAAATGTTTAAAAGGTAAAACTGAATAGAGAAAAATTAGTTGGTTTCAGTAAAGAGATGCATAATCAAAGATAACTTGTTCAATTATTAAATTAGAAAAGGTTTTGAACTTTCACTGAGCCGTGAAATAATCAGGATCAAAATTTCACGATGAGTTCATCCAAACATTATTTACTTTCACCGCATGAATTCAGAATAATAACTATAATTGCAAATGACAGTGTGCACTCAGGGACTTGCCAAGCGTTAGGATATGATCAACGGATATTAAAACGTATAAGACATATTTTATTTGAATTCGATTAAAGTTAAGTAAGCTACTACTAATTGTATTTTATTTGGGCCGAAGGAATTTTCATAAAGCCTTAAATTAAAAAAAAAGGTGGGACATTTAAATTATGTGTGGGAAGCGGATCTATCTATCTGAGCCGCAATTAGTATAAACAATTTTCTTAAACAAACAACCATGATATTGTAAAAGAACAAAATTGCAGAGTTACAAGATGCTAAAGAATTTAATACACACTTCTCATAAAATATTCATTTTTTTTCCTGTTGTACAGTTATATTTTTCGACATGGAAAATATATTTCACATATCGTTAATTGTTTAGAAAAAAAAGTGATTCCATTATTGAATTGGTCACTTTTGGGTTTAAAATTACAGAAATGCTTGTTGCGAGGGAGTCGTATTAGTAAAAAAAATATGCGGCAGTGTGTTTAAAAATTTTGTTTTTAATTTTACAAAAAGAAGAAATTTTAATTTAAACACATCTCATAGAAATGCCTTCCTGCTGCTACATTTAATATCCAATCAATTAAACCAAACCAATTATCAACCAATCAAGATTAAGTTGAAATTTTAATTAATTAAACTTTTATCTGAGGTCTTGGTTGAGATGAAAAATTTAATTAATTACAATAATTAATACGATCAATTATAATTACTAAACATATATGGCTTAAGTTAAAAAGTATTTGTACAATATCATTTAACCCAGATATTTTCAGAATTTTTGTTGGAATCTGCGGTTTGATGTGTCAGACGCGATTCAACATTTACCCTATTCAGTGGTGATTTGCCTCACGCCCTTACGAAGGCAGTCAACTTTCGTTCGTGGGACACCGGGTTTATCCAAAACGATTGGAAACGACCAAATAACAAATTCTCCAACAAATCTCAGAAATATCATAACGTTTATGGTGCCATATGAGCATCAACACGCAGTGCAGGATCTGAAGTTGACGAGAAGAAGAGAACTACATAAAAGTCCGAAATACAAAGGTAAGAGAAGTTCAACCAAAATGATCAGAAATTAAAACCTAAACAACGAGTAGTCTTAACTGAAACCACAAATTTTTTGAGAGACTATGAAGCTATAGATTATAACGCTTCACACAACCACATGACAAGGATGAAAAAATTGATAATGTAGAATCGATGGTTGCACTTTATTATATTTATTATGTTTAAAAGACCAACGAGATATAACCTACATATCATTTATTGATATATAGCGTTCGAAAACTTGCTAATTTTATACAAAACATCACCAAATATGTCAATCGGTTTCACATAGGAAACTGGTATCAAGAAAGACCAGATAGAAAGTTTCTCTGGTTTTGTTAGTTCATGATATTTAACGATTAATTGGATCTCGGTATGGTCTGTGTGAAAAAAAATACAATTGCTAGCTTCCAAGATTTTGACCTATTTTACGGTCGTCATCAGAGCGTGTATTATTTACAATTTACGACAAATTAGTACAGTTAATTCAACAATCAATTTAACAATATACAATAGATCTTGACTAATTGATATCTAGCCATCTATTATTCTATGGGTAGTTATTGTTTCTCAAATCTTTCCAAAGTGCTCGCTCTTTAACTTCACTCCAGAAAGACTGCTTAGCGCCAAAACTTTCGGCATTTTTCATTCAGACCATACCGAGGTTCATATTATTTGTGAGTAAAAAGTGGTCGGTTTATCTAATAATTTAATCATATCAGTCAAACCCAGTGACCTAAATTAAAATCGCCATTTGACATATTGCAAAATGCTGTATAATTAAGCTAACTATCAAAAACTACAAATAAGATTATTTTATTTGATTAATTTTGTTTAAGTCTTGAAATAAGAGTTAATGAAATTCAGGAAAAAACTGATAATATGTTGGTATTTAGTGATTTTCCATGCCATGCAATAATTCTCCGAACCCGGGGGTAACTGAATTTTCGACATCTTTTAAACCGACTCACGTTATTGACGAAACAATGTTCGGTTTGGTTTTATTCTGAGAAAGCAAAATTGAAAGTGAAATTTGGTAGCCGCACTCATCTGATTGCATGGTAACCGGATCGGAAGGTAGATCAAGATCGCGGAACGAGTGCGTGCTGTTCCCAGAAACAGAAAGGAGATCTTCGAAAACATTACACGGTTGTGGAGACAATTAACCCGTGGAAACAACACGATGTGCCAAGTTCGGCTTCCAAAATCCGGATGCTAACCAAAAACCATGTCGGCGATAATGAAATTCGGAGAACGTTGGGGCATCGAGCGTATGAATTTTTAATTCGACTTTGAATTAATGCAACCACCGAAAAATTGAAAGCAATCTGAAAGATGGGGAAAAGCGACGTGAAATTCTTTCGGCTGAAACGATTTTTACTTTTTCTCGGATGTCACAGTTTTTCCGAGATTCTATCGACCTTAAGTATTTTGTATCTCATTGCTTCGCCGCTTTCCTTCTACCATTTATTAATAATAGATCTTTGACCTTTTAGGAAAGGTCAAGTTGCAAAAAATATATAATACTGTTAAACGTATAATCCAACGACAAGGATTTACTAGATGTTTTTTTCGGTCCTTTTATTAATCCATTTATATTTTAGTGGTCAATCAACCCAGTTATTTTTTTACATTAACTATTCTTTTTATGGAAAGTCTTGGTTGTGATAAAAAAGTCAGTGTCGCGAGCGGGATTCGAACCCACGACCTTCGGCTAAATACGCCCCTGCTGTACCACATGAGTGGTTGGGGTGTCACTTACTTTTTTATCTCAACCAAGACCTTACATAAAAAGAATGATTTCTTATTTTTTTGAGGACCAGTAACAAGCCACTTATCGAGAATTTGCTATCATCATAAAAAGTGGCTAATTCGGACAAAAACCACCGGTATTCGATGAATTTATATTCCATGTGGACGAATATGTCTTTTGAAATTTACTAACAATGTGTGTTTTCAACACCCTTTGTCATCTCCATGTGTCCTTCAATAGGAAAACAAATTGGGAATTCGATTTTCTTTAATTTAGATAGATCGATCTTAAAATCATCAAGCTGCTTTTGACACAGACAGTCGATTTGTCTGCGGTTGACGTACAAAGACTAGGTTGATCGTTACCACCAATTCCTCGGTTCGACTGGTCTCGTCGTTTATACCGAAACAACCTGGTAAACGAGAAATCTAGCCAAAAAACATTGGAAAAAAAATATGTTGGGAACTAATCACTATACTCGAAAAATTACCTTTAAATAATAGTGCAAATATTTTTAACTTCGTTAAAATTACGTAATTAAGTGCTAAATGTATTTTTAATAGATTTACACCCCATTTGTAATAAATTCCCCTCAGAAATTTTTAGTGATGTATAAAATTGATTGTTATTATCACACTGTCTCTCTATCTCCCCATTTTTTGTTTATTTACCTACTTTACTCTTTCCACCACACAGAATAATATAATATAAATCATATAATACATTTGATGATATGATTAGGTTGGAAATGGCCAATTATACATTTTATAATGTAAAATTTAAAAAATTAGTTAAATCTTCAAAAGTTTCTATATATTTTCCTATTTAATATCACAATTTAAATAGAATACATGTTTTTTATGTCCATAAGTTTATTAAATTAAGACGCCAGCGAAGTTTCTTAAGGAACTCATACACGTGCTAATAATTGGATTTATCATGCTGAATACAATAATTGCTTTATACATTTGTATGAAGGGGGTCATTTTGATTATTAAAAAAACAGTATCTTAATAAATAATTGCTCTAGTTGAAGTAACATATAGAATGAAAATAAGCGGGCGATCACTGGCCGGCTCTTCTCTCATGAATTAAAGGAGTATTAATTTTCAAGACCATTTGAAATGGAAATTATAGCCGTATGTACACCACTTAACTTTCCCATCCTCCTAGCTACCTGGATACGCATTTTTTACGGCGGGTGAAAAAAAAAAATATTGGAACTGGTTAACCGTTCGGGACGATAATTTCCGACCGATAAATAATCAGATTTAATATTCTGAAGCATGGGGGATTTTTTACTCTCTTTTTTTGTAATTAAATCAATGGGCCTACGTTGGTTAATTCCGGGGTAGCAGAAAAAAATGGAAAATTCGACCATCATCGTATATAAACTCGTATACATTCAAAATTTATGTAAAATTTCTTTGAAAATAATGCTAAATATGAACACCAACTGGCTTCTCCGCAATCTTGATGATTATAGCCAAGAATTGAATTTCATTTAAAAAAATTAACTATAGACTATCCAAACGTTTTAAAATGCTTCGGAAATAAAAGCATAACATGTATTTGAAAAATTAATAACCCTCTACGACACACCTTTCCATACGACTCACTTCCCGAAGCCATTGAAATTTTTCGTACTTCACCCAATTCCTAACCGCAAGAAACCAAACCGCCTTTACAATTCCAACCGCCCTATCAGTTTACTGGCAATTTTTGATGAAAAACATCTTTTAGAACGCTTCATCCTTAAATAACTGCTCAACAGTTCCACCGCCTTATGGTCATCATCGCATCTTACCATGAGAAGATAGAATGCTGCCAGGAAATCTTTCTCCATGTCGAATGTAGATCGAGTCTGCCGTCTGGGTTTGCTCTGGAAACTAAAGAGAATTCTTCACTCTATACACTATCTCATCCTTAAATCCTATCTGGCCGATGGTATTTTAGTGTACGGGTCACGCTCTCCTCTGTAGAGGGTGGGCTCGGAAGTTTCTTAGGTTAGCCCCCTTTATTCCTTGTATTGTACAGATAACCCTTCCCATCACAATCCTAACTCATGCTGATGCCATGTCGATCTATCGTTTAACTCCGATCATAGCTCATCGACCCCTCCAGACATAACTATATTCCATTGAACAATGGTTAAAACAATGGCGAACCAAATTGAACACTACATATTACCAAAACTTTTCGTCGTATTACTTTACCTTCATTTTATTAAAATGTCACCCTACTTCCGAATGTGTCATCCTCTACCTAGTCCGTATCTAGACAAACGACTGTCTAGGAAACCACATGGCTGAAAAATATAGAATTGAACCGACGTTACCGATTGCTCAAATCACTACTATACGACAGATCTTTCTAACAATAAAATAGTCATATAAAACTCAAAACTGAAAGGAACGTACGGCATATACCAATGGCTAAACTAGAGCTTTCAATTTCCGCAGACTTTGGACCCAACAGTCTCCAATCCTTATATCCGTCGTGAACGTGTTTCCAATTGCAAAATTTAACTACTTAAATCAATTTTTGCTCTTAATACGTTATTTAGAAAAAACAAGGTAACAATAGTTAGTTATTAATCTTTCATTAAAACATTTTTTGGTGTTTTGAAAATTTTTCAATCAAACTATCATAATTAAACATGTTTTGATCGCTTTAATTTGATTTATATTAAAGTTAAAATTTTATAATTAACATAATGTTAAACTTACATGTACAATAAATATACACATTCAGTTCAGTTTAGAATGAACAATAAAATACGAGTGTTCAGTTTTACTTTTAGTATTAAACAATTGATTCAAAGGTGACAACCAACAAAAAGCTAATGAGTAATGACGGCAATTTCTTCTTTCATATTATTCATATTCTTAACATAATCAGTCCCCTGTCGATCTTTCCTTACGTAAGTCGTGCGTTTGAATATTTAAAATAAATTTTTGAAATCCTGGTAAATCTACAAGAACAGACCTAATCTAGCTAACTTCATAAAATGCTTTCCTTTATTAAACGTAAGAAGGGAATTTTCAACCCCTTTAATGAAGGATTAAACAAGACTGCCGTGCGTTTATAGAGTATTCAGATCTTTACACATCACGGGCGTTACGGACCGAGGTGAACCATCTTTGCATGAATATTAAATTTGTTGGGAAGAGTGACTTCTCGGGACAATTTCCTAAGGGCGGCTAGGAATAATTTATGCACATTTAATTCTATTATTAAAGTTAGTATCAGAGTGGGTTGAGATCACGATAGCTCGAGTGGTAGAGCAGCGGCTTATTTAACCGAAGATGGTGGGTTCGAATTCCGCTCGTGACACTGACATTTCATCTCAACTGAAAGCCTTAATTAATTGAAAGATATTAATTGATGAAGCGGACCTCGAAAACTAGTGAATTTAATAAATAAAAATGAAGTATACCTACCATTCATACGAGGCCATTTCATTTATCGCCGAGAATCAAATAGATTACACGACATTTGAAAAGTGCCGAAAAGGAGGGAACATTCAAAAGGTGGGGGGTTGAGATGGGAATTTGTTGTCCGACTGGATGGAGGTTACATTAGCTCAAGTGATAAAGCAACGGCGTATCTAGCCGAAGATTGTGGGTTCAAATCCCCTTCGCGACACCGACTTTTTCACCTCAACTGAAAACCTTAATTAACAGAAATACTACTTTGTCAAGCCGACCACGAAAACTAGTGAATCTATTCTTAAAACTAAAATCCTCACCTCCCCCAGGGCGGATATTTACCAGGTAATACCTCGGAAAATTTTAAGCCGAGAAGTAAACAACGGAAGATTCGATAAAGAAATATCTGTAGATATAAGGAAGTGGGAGGGCTTTTGCAAACATTCGGTATTGTAAGACATAAAGTGATATTTGCTAGGATGTATCTGAGTGAATAGAATGTCGCCTCAGCCCCTTTATACTATCCCTTTGATATCTGGTAGGCCTTGGGTGTTATTAGGAGCTTCGATTCGGAAATACTTGCTCCTTTCATAAGACGTCCGAGGGATGTGATAGGTTGATGTCAATAGAAATACATTTGGATCTGGACAGTAGAACTTTTTGTATCATATCGTTAGACTTTATATACTTTCAAATATAAAAAAAATGTTTTTTCAATTATGATAATGTGAGTAACAACCAGATATTAGTAAAATAGTAAGTATTTTTTAGCATTCGATATTTAATTTTTTTCAATAAATTTAGAGGGTTTATAGGTAATATTCATTCCTTCAATGCACTTTTTTTAGTTTATAAACTCTATTTAATTTTTTCAACGTATTTATTTTTCTAAAGTTATTATTCTTAGATTCTTAGTTATTAGATATCAGTCCATTATCGGCAATACACTGGAAAAATGTTCAATTAATTAAGGTTTTTAGTTGAGATAAAAAGTCAGTGTCACAACGGGATGCGAACCCACGATCCTCGGCTAGAAGGCTAGGGAAAATGAGTACAGCAGTGAAAGAATGTATCATATTATTAATATTAATGAGATTTGAATGTGTGATTTTTTTATAAATTACATCTACATATAATTATTTATTTTAATTTTTCGGAATTTATAAAATTATATATAAATATATATATTTTCATGGTTAATATTTTCTAAATTGGGTTTTCAAGGGTTTCTATTAATAAGTAGATGTAGATATTTTAGGGAAGATTTCTAGTAGTGGCTTTTATTTAATAATTCCATTTAAAAAAAGAATATATTAATAATTCGGATATGCCATATTTTTTTATTAAGTTAATTGCCAATGAGGAAAGTTACATATTTAAAAAACTGGTCATTTTAACTTTACATTCATATTCTTAAATCGACAAATAATTTTATTTTTATAAAAATGTTTATTTGCTGGGTTAACATTTTTTGAAAGTTGTTGTTATAAACCGTTAGTTATCACGACCAACTTTGTATTTTTTCCCCTAACTTCCTTATAGAAAACCTGATTTCTAACCTATTTTAAAGTCGAAACATTTAATTGAAAACATAAAGCATCAATAGTCCTAGGGATTCTTGTCGATTTGACGAAGACCGCTTTCTAATCCTTAAAACGAAGACATTGTGGCCCAAATGACAAAAGCCGGGTTCGCGTTATGTAATTTTTTTTCGGTGTTTTTTTTTTGGGGGGGGGGGGTCAAGTAAACAAGGCGTTGTCAACCTAGCTAAACCGGTCCCTGTCGTAAAATGAGGAAAGTCAGTTTGTCTTCTCGTCCTCTTAAGCAACAAAAGAAGATTTGGTCGTATCAACACATCCATTTGACAAATAGAACACCGTCACATTTGTTGACACGGATTTCACTAATTGACAATTAATGTCACAAGATGTAATTAACGTGTCACGTCCTCAGTAGCTTTGTTTGTTTTACATTTGCATAAATGAGATAGCATTTCTATTTTATTGAAATTATATTGCGCCCAGTATTGAATGTTTCTTTCATCTGCATCATAAGTGTGTACGTAATAATTATGCTCAATAAGTAATATTTTGTTCAACAAGACGTAGTAGAAAAACAAATTGTACATCCCTGATCTGTGAAAATGATATCAACACCTTTAAAACCTTTAAAATTACCAAGATTTACCTTTCATATTTATTCCAGCTCTTAACAAGTTCATATTTATGTACATTATAATAACTATTGCATTTCAATTTTTTAATTGGAATCTTATGTTGTAAACATGTGTCAAAGGTCTAATGGCTTAACTAGCTATAAAAACCAATCTCAAGGCTGATCCTGGTAGTAAAGACTTGGATATTATTCAAAATCATATAAATTTTCAAAATTTATGAAATTATCATTTGTATTAAATTAAACACATTGAATTAGGTCCCTAAGCTTTCATATATAAAACCCGTTTTTTCCCCATAATACATTCCTCGATACGCATAATTGAACTATGTTATTCCTTAGCTTCATATTAAGATTGCCTTCCGATGGGAGAATTGTGCTTGTGTATACATATTTCATTTTGTGTTGCATTTGCATTGAGAGTGAATGTATTTATTAAGGTGCGTCTGTAGGATGAAATTAGATAGTATTCCATAGAAAATGGAGCACAATAGACCGTCTATTATATTAATTATATATGGATAATTATAAATGGACCGATATCGGGTAGTCAACCACCATAATATTTTTTACATAGATCGTGTGAATGTATATATTTGCGATTATTTATTCCAATAAGTAATTGTTAATAATGTATTTTTTATGTAAAGTATTGGTTGAAATGAAAAAGTTAGTGTCACGAGCGGGCCATTGAAACATAGCAAAAAGGATGGAAGATTCGAAAGGTAGAGATGGGGAGTTGGTGCCCGAGTGGACCGAAGTCATGATAGCTCAAGTGGTTAGAGCAGCGGCGTATTGAGCCGAAGGTCGTGGGTTCGAATCTCGCTCGTGACACTAATTTTTCATTACAACTAATACTTAACATAAAAAAATATTAGTTGGAAGAAGTTATTTGGTCAATCTGAACACGAAATATAATGGAGTTAATATATTTCATTATACTATACTATAATAATATATTATTGGTTAATATAATAATTCTGTCGCAGTTTAAATTTGAAAAGGCATAACATTATTGAAAATTAATTATAATACATATTGTTTTCTTTATTATATATGAAGAGATTAGTGACCGTTAATCGATAATTATTTAGATATCGTGAGATGCGGTGTGGCGTGATGTAGGTCTCAGAATGGCACAATGAAGAAAACATTTTTCTGAAACCTAGATCACACCAGACTGCCTCTCACGATATCTGAATAATTATTTATTGGGTTGTCCGGAAAATAATGCAGGATTTTAAGTTTTCATTAAAAAAAATCTATATAAAATATTCTGTTTACGTTTACAGGATTACTCATTTGTATGAATGTCAACACTTATTAATCCTCTTCCAAATGATATTGTTTGTTTACCTCTGTAGCATTCCGCTACTTGGAAATAATTCAGTCATCCTTATAATGTCAAAGCGAGAATTTCGTACGATTTTCTTTTACGAGTTTAAACTCGGCCGAAGCGGAGCCCAAACGGCTAGAAACATTAACCAAGTCTGGGGCGAGGGTTGTGTTAATGAGTGCACTGTGCAAAGGTGGTTTAAAAAATTTCCGGAGGGAGATTTCAGCCTTGAAGATGAAGAAGGTCGTGGAAGGCCTTCCTCTCTTAATGATGATGTTCTGCGATCAGTGGTGGAAGAAAACCCCAAAACAACTGTTCGAGAACTTGCAGAGCAACTCAAAGTCAGTAAAACGACCGTCGCTGACCACCTCTTTGGTCAATCGGAAAGGGCCCATTTTGTTGCATGACAACGCTCGACCACATGTGTCACGTGTAACGTCACAAAAATTATTGGAGCTTGGCTATGAAACTTTGCCTCACCCACCCTACTCTCCGGACCTCTCGCCTACTGACTACCATTTTTTTAGACACGTGGACCACTACTTACAACACATAATATTCAAAAATCAAACGGAACTGGAAAATGCATTTATTGACTTTATCAATTCTAAAAATTCTGAATTCTACTCAGACGGAATTAATAAGTTACCAACACGTTGGGAGAAATGTATTGAGAGTATGGGAAATTATTTTGATTAAAGAACATTGCTTTAAAGTAACTAGTTTCTTTTTTTTTTGTTTAATACCAAAATCCTGCATTATTTTCCGGACAACCCAATATTATAAATATTCATTTCAATTTTTGTTAAATTTATGTTTAATTGTACCCTCTTTCGTTGTAATCGCAATGAGGTTCATGATAAAAAAAATAAATAAAAATCCTGCTCTTATACATATTTGAAGACTGTCACTCAGATATTTCAGCTGTACAAAATTAGGAATATTTTTCAATCAAAATAGCATAAAAATAGCAGGTGTACCCACAATATAGACTATAAATGAGAGTGACATTGACAATTTATCGATACCTCCACGAACCGACTGCAAATAGCAATCAACAGCACGGCTGGATAAATACTTGGAAGTTAAAACTAAGCGACCAGAATGCCGTACATGAACTTGACAAATAGAAAATTATTAGACAAACGAATCGTTTCGAATGTTAAATTATTTCCGAGAATTCCGTAAAATATTTTGGGGTGACGCTACGTAATAAAATTAAAATTAAAAGAAAGAACACATCAGAAAGAAAAAGAACTTCACTTCAAACACCGACAAGTTATTTGATTGCTTCGAAGGAATTTCGTTCAATTCATATAAAATCATGATTTGCACTCATTGTTAATTACTATATGGTTGTGCCAGAAGAATCAATATCATAATACAACAGTTTCAATATAAAGTACTAGGAAATATGGAAGATAATCCAATTATGTAGGCAATAGTGGGCAATCACAACATCCCTGAGACCACATTCTGCTTGTGGACATTACATACGCCACCAAAGCCAACCGAACACCGAGGCCAGCAGCCTGCACTGCCATTCATACTAGAGGGCTGATGAGGACCAAACCGTTTTTCAATAATGACATAGTCGACTTACCTGGTTAAAAACTATTACATTACATCGACTTAAGTGAATATAATACTATTATTATTATATTTATCAGTTAAGTTGTAAGTTTAGAATGAAAAAAATTTAAAAAATCAATAAAATTGATAACTTAAATAGATTTGAAGCGTTTATTCATAAGGGCTGAACATGCAGTAACTAAATCCGCATTTTAAGTGAAAGCAGTATTTTTAAACTAAAATTGTTTATAGAAAAAAAATTCTTTTAGAGCACACTTTTCCTCTGTAAAAATATAACTGAATAACTTAATCATAAAACAATGCATTATTTAAAATTTTTGAGTATCTTATTAAATTAAATTACGCATAAAATTATACTAATAGGGTCTTCAAGGAATCGTTATGGAAATTCTATAAGATTTTTAAAAAAATCAGTAATCCCTGGCGTGCATTTCTTTTCGGATTATCCACTTTGAGCCGGCCGTGATAAGACCACGGGGGACATTAGTATTGGCCGGGCGTAGCACGACTTTATGCAAATCTATGCTGATGAAGACGAATCTTAAATAATTAACGGAAACCGAATCAACACTGGAGATTAATTTACGATGCCTTCCGCGCTTGATTAATATGGCTTATGTTATTCAATAGGCCTATATTGCCAAACAACTGCCAGGAACAATGGGCCAAATTGTACTAATTACAAAAGCCATATAGAAGTGAATTAATTGAAAAACGTTTATTTGGAATACTTGCGTCTCGTTTAAGCGCGGCATTCAGAATAGCTCCAAATGAGAAGAATTTAACGGGAAAAATTAGAACAACGTTGGTCGGGATTTATTCTGACACCGGTTTAATACAAGGTCTCCCTTTCCTAGCTGATAAAGGTAAACTGTAGCTTAGGACAAAATCGTGACTAAAATGTATATAAAATTCTGACATAAACAAAGATACAAACAAAGGAAAATACATGAATGGAGATTCCTGACCACAAAATGTATTTATTTATATAAAAAGATGTCATCGTGCTAACAATATTCTTAGTAAGAATCGTTACAATATTTACACATAATTCTGTGTTATTTGCAATATTATTAGGATAAAAAGTAAAATCTATGTAAATGTAACGAATATATGCCATGATTCTCAAGATTGGTTTAGTGAGTTGGAGAGTTGGTCCAGGAAAAAATATAAGGGAAGGCTATCATTTGCGGAGCACATTATTCTGTCTAGCGGTTGAGTTTTGCCATAGTATTGTGGGCTGTAAGCTGATAAGGATTAGTGGAGAAGTAAATAGTACTTAGAAGTTGAAGGCTTTCAATGTATAAATTAAAAGAATTATAAATGAAGGCGAATTGGAAAATAAGTGTTTTTAATTGGATTAAGTTTACAGTTAATTCGTTGTCCAATTGATCAAATAGCTTCTTTCAATAAATTAATCTTTATGTAAGGCATTGGTTAAAATGAAAAAGTCAGTGTCACGAGCGGGATTCGAACCCACGAACTTCGGCTCAATACGCCGTTGCTCTAACCATTTGAGCCATCGTGGTTTCGATCCACTCTGACACCAACTCACAATCTTAACCAACCTTTCTAATTTTACCTCCTTTTTGCCATTTTTCAAAATTAAAAAACGTTATAGCATTTTTCAGTTAAATGAAACTTTTTTCAAGGAAATGAAAACTTTTTCCAAGCCAATGAAACATTTTTTCAGCCAAATGAAACTTTTTTCAAGGAAATTAAAACTTTTTCCAAGCCAATGAAACCTTTTTTCAGCCAAATAAAACTTTTTCCAAGCAAATGAAATCTGTTTCCAATTTTTTCAACCAAATGAAACTTTTTTCAAGGAAATGAAAACTTTTTCCAAGCCAATGAAACCTTTCTTCAGCCAAATGAAACTTTTTCCAAGCAAATGACATCTGTTCCCAATTTTTTGAAAAAAGTTTCATTTGGTTGAATAAAGGTTTCATTGCCTTGAAAAAAGGTTTCATTTCATAAAAAAAAGTTTCATTCGACTGAAAAATGCTATATACCCAGTTTATAGGCTACCATTCTTAAAAATTTATTTTTTTCTCTTTTCTAATTTCCATGAGTCTATCGATTCCAAACTGGAGATTCTACAATTCAGCACTGTCACCACTCAAACCTATCCTCTTCACTACCTACTCACTTATCTTAAAATAGGCAAAAGTAAAGCGTTAATTTTGGGTAACATGCAGTTCACCCATCGAACGTGCCAGAGCAGGAGTTCTCGAAGGTATTGTTCTTGGGTCAATCCCTTAATTATTATATACTGCTGACACCTTAATTTCATTTTATGGGTATCATTTCTTCCTCCTGTTTACCTCAACCGTGTTCTTCTACCCTCGACATACGTTCGCCATGTAGCATGAAACATCTTCAAACGACACACGTGGATTCATCATACTAGACGTAAATTTACTTAATAGACTGTACAAACTTCTTTTCGACTCTTAGGCAGAAGATCCAAGGTATCCCTCATCAATAAAATACTAATCTACAACACATCAAACCGACATGGACTTACAGCCTGGAAATGTGGGGCTCAACCAAAGTATCTAACACGTATCCGATCCAATCCTTCGTCCAAAACCGTACGTTGTATTATAAATGCTTTTTTCTATGTGTTCAATCGCACCGGTCACCACATCCCTTATGCTTCCCACGACATCAAATCAAAATACAACAAATTCCTCTCTTCACTTACTGGTCTTCATCTTAATACCTTAGGAAGCCCAATTTCCTCAACCACACTTCCTGATACACTACGCCGACCGAATCGGCAATGGCCTCGTGATCTTAACTGGACAAATCACAAGTGAAGGCTTCGGTTTAGTGTCATTACTGAGGAACTTCTCTCGAAACAATACAAGTCTATTTTCTATCGCGGTTCGGTTTATTTCTTGTAGTTAATTCTGCATTAGTAAATTTGAGACTGGTAGTGGAGACAAGGTAAAATCTCTTATGTCATTATTTGTTTGAAAAAGTTGAAGATTCTAACTTCCTGCTTGTTTTCCTTATGGTTTGTGGTTGGATAAAAGTTTCTGAAGGAACCAGGACCATAATTGGCCTTGTTGATTTGTTTTCATACGTGCGTAATTGTGGAGTAGGGTCATTCATGAGTTCTGTTGCCTTCCCGTAATCATTTGGATTTACAAATGGGTCCTTGTTTGTGTGCTATTTTTCCACTAGAGAACATTTGGCTAATAATGATCGATATTATTGGAGGAGGAAGGCGAGCCGAAGATGATTTTTATCTTATCATAAACATGTCTAGTAATTTAATGAGACATTTGATCCTTACTTTAAAGAAAATTTATTCCTGTTTTCGAAGTTAGTAACTGTTCTTCCACCTCAGAGTCAATTGTACTTATATATAACATGTCATGGAATAATGTTGTTGACGTCTTTATTGCCGTCAGCATGCCTCTTATTTTGCGATTTCATTGGGGACTGATTCGATCATATTAATTAACTTCTTTTAGTTTCCTCGAGACGAACAAAGTTTTTTTAAGCTCTTGTAGATTTTTCGTCATTATGATGTTAGCTAGTGATTCTAATCTGCCTATTCTCACCAGTTAGTATTTCTAAAACAAAGAATGTATAAAATAATTGTTTTCCTTTTCTTTTTGGCTCTGTAATAATTTATAGTTTGAAAGGCGAAAAATAGCATATATATTATGCGTACTTTTTTATAAATATTATTCATGCAAAAGGTGTATTGGCAAGAAATACGTAAACAAATAAAGCCATAAACATAAATGTTCCTGCCGGAAATTTACAGATGATTCAATTTACGATAGTCCTTGCCAGTTTTTGTTGTTTAAACAAATGACAAGGACAGTTTATCGAGTGGGTCATATTGAACAATACTTCATTTGTTTTCCGGTATATTTGATGTTACAAACGGACTTAACGATCTTGAAGATTATTTAAACAAACGACAGGAAAAAAAACCGGATAAAAAGTATAAAAGGATCCGATGAACTCCTTTGATCCGATGAACCCTGAAAGCCTAGTCATTAAAGATGTGAGTCAGTTTATGAGGTTAGGTCAAAATTGACGATCCTATGATTTTCATTGGAGACGACTGCTTCAAACGCAACTAATCTCCGAATGGCAAACCTTTTTTTCGCCTTGAACTGCAATCAACGTTGACTCGCCTAATAACACAGCAGGGCATGGCCGACGGAGAAGAAAATCCCCGAGCTGGAGCTACCGTAGGAACTAGTACTAGAACCGGTTCTAGGACAATATTTATGGCCTTATTACAGGGACTAGTCGTGCTAGGAATAAATTCAAAGACCTCTAGGGCCGCACTCTATCCAGCCGACCTCTTCCACCTCCTCCCTCCACTCGTCCACTGTACAATAGTTTATAGTTAACTTTAATACATGGGTTTTTAAAACCCGTTTTTTATTGTTGGAGTTATACCACGTAACAATATTTCTATAATAATAATAATAATTAAAAAGATAAATAATTATACGAACTCGAAGGGTTGACATTTACTTAATTTACATACATGCTAATAAGGGAAACTTCAAATTATGTAATTTAGGTTTTTAACCTACAATAATTACACAGATCAATCATGAATAATTATATAAAACATTAGGATCAATTATTTTATTAATGACTATTAATGACCATTTAAAAAAAATATTAAACACTAAATTTATTGTATATCGATGGCAATGAGAACTGCTCGGGTGTAGAAGTGTCAACAGCTATGTAAACAAGATGAATAAGCGTAAAATTTTCCCCTTTTTCTTCCACATGGAAAACAACAAACAGGTTGTTCATCTGAGAAAAATAAGCCACTTGTTCTGTCCTCTCTGTACGCGGCCGTGACATTTTCCTATTCAGAGGCCGAGGATATTATATTGTTTAAAACCCAATAAACCCCGTTTCGCTCTTCGGATACAATTCACTATTCGAAGGTGAGTTCAATAAAAGCATGTATGAACGGGGCTAAGAGCAAGGTGAAATAATGCTAGTGGAAAATAAATGGAAAAATTTATAAAAAGTGGCTTTATTATAGTTAAACAATTCTTTACAAAGATATGTTTTATACATCAATATTGGCCCATTTCGTTTAATTACACATTGCCCTTTAACGTTATAACTGATTTAATTTATGTTTGTTGAACAAGTTTAATTAAAGTAAGATTTTATCCTAACTTTTTGGAAAAAGCAAACAAACACCAACACTCGAAAGATTTATTTGTTCACATTTAAAAATACAGTTGTTACAAATTCACAGTGTAATATAATTCGATATATGTATGTATATAGTACAATATGAGCCCATAATAACACTCGCTAAAAATATGTTTGTGAGTAAATCTAGTTCGAATCCGCGGCCGCTTTTTTATAGGTTTTTCTAAAACCTACGTCACACCAAACCGCACGTTACGATCTCCAAATAATCATTGGCTAGCGGTCACTAAAGACCACACACTTTACATAATATTTTAAATCATTGAATAATTTATTTGGTTCAGCAATAGGATCAATTAAATCATAATGCAATGTAATAATACTCTTGTAGGTTACTTTTTAAAGAACTCTTACAACTAGATATCTTGACATACTTGTTCAGCATACAATATTTTTATAAATTTTATTTTCATTCTTACAGAACATAGCAATAATTATTTGTTTGTGGTATTTGCTTCGTCTGCGAGTGGATGAACATATCTTTAACTGAACGATACTAATCTTTTTAATAGTCGGACGGGCCCAGTGAGCAGTACAGCACACAACAATTATAAATAGCAAAAAATTTGAATAAATTTAAGAACAATTTTTAATTTCCAGCACAAATACTGTGAGAGGGAGAATCACATTACCAATATTGTTTATACAATTAATCAGAAATCGTGAGATGCTGTCTGTTGTGATGTAGGTTTGAGAAAAAGATTTTCTTTATCGTGCCAGCGTTTCGATCTTTATTGAGATCATCTTCAGGACTCGAAGTGTTTGTCTTCTGCTGTTTAGAGTACCACGACACGCAAGAATGGCACAATTACACAGACCGCATCTCACGATTTCTGAATAATTATCGATTTACGGTCACTAATCACCACCCATTAATTATATAACATGGCTATAACAACTGTATTGTGAAAATATACAGGCTTAAACAAAACTTAAATTTTTTCCTTAAGAGTCGAGTAGAAAGTGATAATAGTCCATCTTTTGCCAAAAATGGTTTAATCGAGCTAAATATTGTTTCTTGAGGTGTGAACAACCCACTAAAAATGTATGCTAGAAATAAGTATTAATACAAAATAACGCAAGTTAACGATGATAGGCCTCATTTTTGACAGTCAAATGCATATGGTGTGATTTTTTTTTAATAACAAAACAGAGAGTTTCACCAATAAAAAGCCAACGTTA
The DNA here is from genome assembly GCA_039619505.1 of Cimex hemipterus. Classification (NCBI taxonomy): domain Eukaryota; kingdom Metazoa; phylum Arthropoda; class Insecta; order Hemiptera; family Cimicidae; genus Cimex; species Cimex hemipterus. The sequence continues at coordinate 11,613,330 of CM077103.1, read as the reverse complement.
AACTGCCTGAAGAATGGAGGAAGATAATATTTATACAGAACTAAGCCACTGCTATTTTGAGTCATGAAGTGAAGCCTGACTTTGCATCAGGCTTAAGTTTTAGTGCTGCTTATGTATATATTTATCTAAATGTCCTTTCGAAACAGGACTGTACGGTGCATAAAAATTGTGCAAGGTAAAGATAAATTGATTCCCTACCGCAACACGTTTTTTAGAGGATATCTGAAGTGCAATGTTGTGTGGCAACCTTCAACACGAGGCAACAAAGCGGAAGCCACCAACAACATGATGTGAGCTTACCAACTCTTCTTCCGCTCACGTCCGCTAAGTACAACGACCTAGAAAAAAAAATTAACGTGATTTCTGATCAACTGAAGGTTATCTATTTATCTACTTAACTACCAACAACTGGCACTATTTCCTTTGAAGATTTTTCTTGAATTATTAAGTGGAATGTGAGCGAATGGATTTTCTTTTTTCGTAATTTTATTACTATTATTATTAATATTTTCCATACAAATAAACACATTTTTGACCTTATAACAAACCTTTGGACACAAACGAAACGACAACAATTTTTATGTTTTATTTTTTTAAAATTTTATTGTATTATATTTACGCCTTATTTCGTTAAATCGTACCTCATTTATGGTATCATCCAAAACCGTAAAATATGAGGAAACATTACATCCAATTCGTTGTCTCTGAATTTTATGACATTAAAAACTTTTGTTGTAGCTTATTTTTAGAAGGCTAGAACAGCAACTCCATCGAGGAACAAGTCATTGTGTACACATGTCAAAGTAAATTGTACATATAAATGCCAATAGGATCGTTGGAAAATAATTTCCCGTATAAATTCTCCAATTGAATGAATCTTTGCCTGTATGGGACAATTGTTTCCCAACTTAATTCTCAGAATAGAGAACTGAGGTTTAAAATTTTCTATCAGAAATCGAGGAATGATTTCCATATCTGGGATTGTTGGAATTCCATTAGCCAGAATTAACGAGGGGATCTGGCTTGTCGAAAAATGCGACCGAGGGCTGGATAAAAAATTTATCCCAAATTAAAGTCAAACGTAATAAAATTAAGAATATATTATTATCTATTTAAAACCAAACATTACTTCTAAATAATATTTAACAAATGTTATTAATATACTTTCTTCGGCCTGTAGTTTCTTGTTAATGTTTATAAGGTCTTTATTAGCATCAGGATTTGAATTTAGTAAAAATTAAATATCCACCCGATAGTTGAACATCCGTTTTAAGACTGGTTATTGGAATATTATTCAACATGAGTTTTTTTAACGAGGGTTCTCAAAAGCAGAGGTCATATGAACACTTGGAGTGCTGGTTTTTTTGAAAAAACAAAAAACATTTGTAAGTATGTCGGATTCTAATGTAGGGCCGCTGGATACGAATCGGGGACCTTTAACTCAGTGATCAAGTCACCGCCTAAACCGTTGCGGCCACCGACGCCTGCTTTTAATTAATTGCAGTCTATCCATATGAAAAACATTTCGAATTTATGGATATGCTTTTTTTAATTCATTTCTTGGAGGTCTCGAGACCATAGTCTTTTAAGGAAAAATGTAGATAAGGCTTGGGCCGTAGAGTTAGGATGGATCTCCTTATAGGAAAAAAGATCGAATTATTTCGATGACAAAATGAGTGTGAGGTTACTGTGGATGGTGAAGTTGGTCGTCCCATAAGGAGCAATACAATTCCCCTGAAGACTTTTGGATTGGAAGGATTGGATGCGCAGGTACTGGATGGCTTGGCGGAACCCAACAGTTCCACTCCTTATTTGGCGATCAAATCAGAGTCTCGTCCTAAAAGTCTTCTGTTATCCCTTTCTTGTTTGGGGATTACAAATGAAGTTCTAAATATCTTGCTTAACGGAAATAAATTAACTGTATTTTCTATGTTCTTTGTTTTTTAGACTAAACGGTATTTTGCCAGTTTTTCAGTGACAATGTAGTCAAACCACAAAACCTCTTAACCCCTCAGTTTATTCAGACGTACATGACTTTCATTTTGGTATGTAGTCGTAAATCAGATTGCAATTGATGTAAGATTCGTCTCGTTCATTTATAACTACACGCAATTTCAAAGTAGCCAACTGCTCCTTGACATTATTAAGCAACAAGAAACGTCACTTAATGAACATCCATTGTCCATTACTTAATAGATTTGAACACTTGTCTCAAGAGGGAAATGAGCGATTTCCTATTGTTGGCGAGATCACGTATTGTGCCATGGCGATTCTGTTATGTCGCGCTATTAATAACTTTTTCTCTACTCAACTCGCGTTTCGAATGTTGTGTTTATCGAAGCGTTATGCAGAAACGGGTTTTCATGGACAATATAAGTGAAACCGGATTAATTTGCAATTGAAATGTAGAAACGGGCGAATCTCCCAAAACAAACAGTATAACTGGCGAAGAAATAACTCATTTGATTTGACACGGAGCCAATTGCTGTTGTGACGTCCTTGGAATAAACTGTTGAGGGCATCGATCTTGTTTATGGCCACGATCCCCATTAACATATTTGATTTCTCAATATATCACTAGACATTGTCATTGTTCCAAGCGAAATCCGAAGGGGGCCACACAATTGCCTGTTGAATATCACATTGAATCCGATATCGATTTATCGGTCTGGAGGTTGCAACTGGAAGAGTGACGTAATACCGTGATACCCCAGGAAAAGTGATAAATTCTGTCAGGATTGTTGTTTATTGGTATTATTCGAATTTCTGGGCTTTCTATTTGTCCAAACCCTGCCCTTGTTCTTTACGAGATGGCCGAAAGTAGTTGGCAGGCAGCCTCGTCGATTAAAATGATTGATCTGGATTCTTACTATGCGTAAACAGGCAATATCTCTCTATAAACATGGTTGAGTCGTTTTTTTGTTAGGAAATAAATAAAATAAAAAATAAATTCTTACGAAACTCACTTCTCACTATCGTCATCACTCTTTCCATCTCTTTCTATACCGACCTACCTACACGCCTCTTCGCCTATCCACATCTATTCCTATTTTCGAAATAAAATAATTACCATTAATCATTATAGAAGTAGATAATTTATGAAGTCGGCATACCATTCCGCTAGACAGATTGCCACAACCTTAAAATACGATTTATGGATCAAATTTCATTAATAATTACATGGAGAAACTGAGCGCGAATGGCGTAATAATTATGTTTCTGCCTTAACCAATCTTCAAAACAGATTCTATTGGCCTAATTTATATAATGTTTACCTGTATGATATGGTCTTTTGAAATCATGATTTGATGGAGGTTGTAGTGTCAAATAGTACTATTTTAGAATCGACGGAATTTCTCTCTGATGTTTGATCTTTCGTCTCCCTTATGCTTTGCCTGTAGAGAAAATAAATTCTCCATTCTTCAGCAGGCCATAAATAGTATGAATTTGACCGTCGACAATGGGCCCGTCGATGCTTCCTCATTTTAGTAGAAAAGGCCACTGAAGATGGGGTAAAGCAGAAATGAGTGAAACGTAAACAATGGAATTAAACGAATAGACAAGCAATGAAATGATAAATGTTTGGCCATTATTCATTTTTACAATTGAAACTGACAAATTTGATAAATATCACAAATCACACAAAGTGGCAAATATCGCTCAATCATATCAACCTTACAGTCAATTGAAAATACCGCCAGGATTCAATCAATTGGTAGGCTTTAGGAGTTCTGAAAAATTAGTGCCAACAGTTTGTTTCAGCGTATTCACTCTCATGCATACATTATCCGGCCATGAACAACGACGGTTGAACATCTGTCCTCTTTTTCTTGACATGATCACTTTTAAACAGTCAAAACAAAATTATTCAAATAGGTCGGCCTAGTAGTACGAGATCAAAATGAGAAACGCACGAAGAAGAAGTGTGAATTAAAATGTCAATGGTGCTTTAATTGCGCTCATTCGAAAAATTCAATTGTATTCTGTTTGAAATGGTGACGGTTTCTCGGTTATTTTACTATTATTGTTCTAAAATTCAAAAATGGCAAGTTCTAAGCTTCAAGAGGTTTTTATCGATAATACGATGTTCGCTTTACGCCAACAGATGCGTTAAAGACTGCCTTGAATCTGTATGATGTAAAGAGAATGAGACGAGTCTGGACTGGCAAAGAATCGACAGGAGCCACTCTCAACCCCCGAACGCAAAGACATCCCACTCTCCAATTATTTGTTTATCAGAATTAAAGAACTCATCTTTCTGATGTTCGATGCATAGCTAATACAGTTCTTCTTTACGTGATTTTTGCAGTGCCGTACTCTATTGTTTGACATGTCCCTTAATTTCTCTGAGTTTATTTTCCCCCATGTTTCGCCATTACAAATGCCAGAATTTTTCCTACGAGAAAAACTGAAAAATTCCCGCCAGGCACTTCTACCACTGACCTTCCATTTGACACATTTAGCTGGTATGTCAGCCTCTTCATTGTCCCTTATAATCGGGAAATACAAGAAGGCAGTAATTACCTGTAATGATCTTGTGCATCTTTAAGAGCAAGTCATATGTAGATAAGGGCATCTGTGGAAATCACAAGGCAGTGTTGTTAGAGATTACATTTATTGATCACATTAATTTAGATTGTGTAGTTACTACACGTTCGGAAAAGAGGGAACATAATTTATTTTATCTTGATAAACCAATGCTACCCCAAACCCAACCGAGTTATGAAAACTGTGCGTAAATGCGGAAGTTAAGTTTGGCAGTATGAAGCGGTGTTTTCTTTCAGAAATCATGTTAACCCAAAGTTAGACATTATTATATCTATTGATCTGATTAAATGTAAATCAGAACGTGTGGTGATTAGTGATTTTTTTACTGTGCAGACGTTTCGATCTTTATTGAGATCATCATCAGGACTCAATAAAGATCGAAACGTCGGCACGGTAAAGAAAATGTTTTTCTGAAACCTTCATCATACCAGACCGCATCTCACGATTTCTAATTAATTATTAAATCAGAATTATTATTATTTATGAAATAATTACTGTTGTGGGACTGGCATAGTGCTGAGGGTATACTATCACGAGATTTGATTAGATCATTTACTTAAGATTTTACTAATTGAGGACTGTTTATTTCATTTGCAGCTTGTGCTGCTCTATTTTTGAAGATCACTTCAGCCAATTCATACATTTTCTCTACTCTCCTTATTTTCTCCATTAATTACTATTGTATGTAGGTAGGATATTTGCGATAAATAGTTAGGTAAAGATAACTACAATTGGCACAATTAGATGGGATTGGACATTCTTTTACTTATGAGATTTGTGAGTTTTTCTTTTGACAAATGCAGTAGGATACCAAGGAACTGGGTTGGGTTCAAAAGGTCAATTTTGACATTTAAGAAATTAAAAACCATTTGATCTTGTAATTTCTTCTTTTCAAAGGTAAGAATGGTGAGTGTAGGATCCCATGGGGTATTTAATGTTTTCAAAATACGCTTTACTTTGGTGGCACCCTGTCATCTTAAGTCGCTATCTATCTCTGATTTGTCGCAATATAACAGTTCTATTACTGTTATAACTCCTCTGGAATAATGTAGATCTTATCAAAGAGGTATACCTTTATGTGTAGAGACATTTCTCAGATTAATAAAGCCTTTGTCACTGGAAATATTGTGAAGTATTGTTCCATGTTTTAGGAATTTAATGGACATTTGTGTTCTACAGTTTGTGATCAATTTTTCCATCTTAAAAGGGCTAAAAATCATTAAAATTTGTATCATGGTTAAAAAGAAAATCTACTTTTAACGGATAATTTACTGTTTTTAATTATATTCAATGAAACAGCTGTCACTTTTTGCAAGGTAAACAGATTTCGTTTCAATGATGCTTTGATATTCTTTTTCACTGCGATTGTGCTGTCAGAATTCAATTTACTTGAGAACTTGAAATTAACCAATTTTTCTTCTTTATTTCACGTCCAGCATTCACAATCTGTTTTTCCCTCTCTTCACGATACCTCTGGTTCAGTTCTTCAAGTTGGCAAAAATTTAGTTCTTCTTCATATCGATTTTACCAAATTTGTATCGCTATACCCGGCATTCGATACAATACGCGTTCAGTGATAACAATTCTTATATGAAAAAAATTATTTCATCTGTTCAAACCGTTGATTATTACCGTATTTGATATTAAAGGGATTGAGTGGATATCCAATACCTGAGAGGGGATTTACTTTTATAATTTATCCCTCGGCTACTGAACCGTACCCAACCACCAGGTCCGGTTAGGTTTAAAATCCAAAAGTTATGAATGATAACCGAATAAAGAAACCAGTTTCCGAGTAATTAACATAGTTAATAAGGTAGGAAAAGCAGCTGTTACTAATTGGTCGGTACGGGTGGTGGGCCACATGAAAAACTAAACCTCCCCTTCCGGAATCGGCTTGAGAAACTCGGGGGCGGATGTGAGCCCTTCGGAAAGGTGGGCAAGACGTGTAAACAATCATTTCGACTATGGGAACTGCCATGGTCGTGTTTCTTTCTGTTTATACATGGAAGAATTACTCGAATTAGTTCCAAGTTTAATATGACTCGAATACTCTTTGAAGTTTTCAACGGTTTTTGAATGAGGTTTGGCAATTTTTTTCGTTTGAAAGTAATTTCATTTTATCAAACAAGAAGTATTGACCTATTGTGGTATTTAACGAGATTTATCCCATGGAATTGCTTTTCTTAGTCCCTGTCAATAGCCTTAGTATTGACCGATTTGGAAAAAATATCTATCTGAGGTCCAAAAAGCGTTACGGTGTACTACTGGGAGGAATACTTGGTCCCTCCTTGTTTTTAATTGATTTATTTGCGATATATGTGAATCATTGAATGTTATTTTGCTTCGCATGCAATGTTCAATCCGATATTTGTTTCAATTTTGAATTATGGAAAATTCGATCAAAGGCAGAAAATAAACCCATTTGAGAAGGCAGTTTAGATCATGGCGCTTGAACTATTTTGGTGTTTGCATATTTCTTACTGTGCAATAAGCTTTCCCTTTTCACGAAACCTTTAACCTATGATGAACTACAGAGATAAGGAGAATAAACAAGTATTTAAGATGCGAAATCTAGTTGATCTGAGGATATAATAACCATATGGTGTACGACAAAGAGAAATGATTAGATCAATTCGATCTGATTGGTTTGTTGCATAATTCACACATGCTTTCCTTTACCTTGGAACTTTAACCCATGATTTTATTTTTTTTATTTTTCTGAGAATTTTTGTATGATACTAGACGACAGTGGAAATGATAAGCTTCAAAATGTTGCATGATTACATAATGTAGTTTTACATATGCTACACGCAAGTTTATTTGACAAACCTTTAAATTTGAGGGTCGATGTGTTAACACTTGAAATATTGAGACATTTAATAGACAAAAAACAACAAGGCGTTTCAGAAGGGAATTAGATGTTGAGAGCTTGAAATATTTAGGCTCTGTAGCCATCACATCTGGATACACACGGTTCTGGATGCTAAATCTGGTCGATCTGAGAGGTCACGGTGATGTTCCACAGGGAGAAATCAAAAGCCTTACTCATCGGTTTACTGGTTAAATATCTGTTAATTCACAACCAATTTTGTTTCTCTTCCAGCTATTTTAAAAAAAATGGTTTCAGTATTTTTTTAAAACTTTAAATCCTCTTAAATTTAACATAACTAACAGGGAAATCAGACCTGGTTATCATTTCTCCAAGCGGGCTACATTTGATCTGGGTCCGCAATATAAGATTCTTTTCGGATATTTAATGAAATATCAATCTAATGGATAATCAAGAGAATTCCAAGTATTCCATGCAGATAAGATCAAACTCATCACGGAAAAATATAGTGTTTAATGGTTGTACAAAGGGCAATTAATATAATGGACGAACGGGTGAGACCCCTCCGGTCACATCCTGGTGATTCATGACACAAAATGAAAAAGTGACCTCTTCGTGTTTAACTAAAGAGTTTTCAGAGTAAGCTCGCCCAAGGATGATTAGTGATGATTAATCCCCTTTTTTCCCATTGCTCCTACGTTGAGCTTTTATAAAAGTGTTTCCATTAATACGAACATACAGACATCAAATGTCTATTTTTTTAAAACTTAATTCTATAAAAGCACATATGAAATGTAGCTTCAATATTTTTTATAAAGTTGGAGTTTTTCTTAAAGGTTTGTGTCAGGGTTTGTACAATATGTTGTAAATTAATCGGAAAATACCGTACTGCAGATGATAAATTCCACAACAAATTTTGTTATTAACAATCCTCTTATTTCATTTTATTTTCAAAGGATTTTTTTTTTTTTTTTGTAACGATTAAACTATCTGTTCAATATAAATCGTTGCTTCTGTCCTAATTTAGCAGTTCAACAATTTTCCATCAAACAAACAAAATAATTATATTTTTCAACTTTATCCCAATTTAATAAGTAAGCAGTAATTATATCAGAAATTGGGGCATTATCTTTGAAAGTGGTGATGAGAAACAAAATTTATGAATAAATTTACACCAATCTTCAGATGCAGCTGATAGAACTGTCATATTTTCCGTTTTAGTACAAATCCAAAAAGGACTAAAACACCCGGTCTAATAAATTTTGAGTTAAAGCGCTGTACAAAATACGAAATTTATTTTCACATCTTTTGATAAAATGATAGCTTCGACGAAATAAAATATTAGAAGAAGAAAAATTAAATCGTGGGAGGAATAGAAGATATTTGAACTTCACCTAGGAAAACGGGAGAATTTGAGTTTTGGACATAATGAAGTAGAAGTGGCCGGATGTAAATCACCGTATTTCTGATTGGTCGCGTCATGTCCCGAAAGTATTTTTTTGACAGTCGGCAATGTCAAACCTATTCCCGTCGAACAGCTGAAAGTGACGAACGATTACATCATAAAAACGGAGATTAAATCGGCACAAAGCCTCCAAGACGTTTATTTATTTCAAAACCAGCTACTGGAAAGACATTGTTGCTTTAGCCCTCACATCCTGAATTTAGATCCTATCTTTTATGCTTTCCATAAATCATGGTGCATGAAGAAGGAAATGGAATAAAAGGAGTCCCTTTTGAACCCTCGCGATAAAAAGGCTTTCTCTAAGAAGATCTATGTAGACAAACAAGATTCTCATATAGAAAATATCACTAAAGTATAAACCTCCTGACCCGAAGAATTATCTTTAGGTGCAGAAATTCATTCTTTTTGTAATAAACCGGACAAAAGTTAACTGCACTGAATTCACTAATTATGTGGTCCTCTCGACCAATTAATTAAGGCTTTTAGTTAGATAAAAAAGTTAATGGCACGAGCGGGATTTGAACCTACGATCTTCGGCTAGATACGCCACTGCTCTACCACTTGAGCTATCGTGACCTTGATCCACTCGGACATCAACTTCCCATAGCAGCCCCACCTTTTGAGTCCCGCTCGTGCCATTGCCTTTTTTTATCTCAACTAAAAACCTTAATTAATTGTTAATTATACTTTTTAACTAGTATACATATAAGCTAAAATGGATTGGTATCACTTAATATATGAATATATTTTTTAATGTTTCTTAGTCTTGTCCGTTATTCCGGCACCTCAGGGGTTTGAAAATGTTATAGTGTTCGTGTATTAATTTATTGGAATGAAAGAAAGGGATTGTTTGACCCGGCCTTGAGGAATATCAAGTACTATGTGGTGAGTGTGAGACGCCTGGACTGTAAAAGTAAGATATTGGCGAAAAACCAGAAACAGAAGGAACATATGGACAGGGACTCTGTGCTAGAAGTTTATTGTTTTGTTACATCGTTTTGCATTGATCCAAACCAGATGTGTGATCAAAATATATTTTTAATTGTTTTATCAGCTTATGCGCATGGGCGATCGATCTCACGGTGGCTCAAGTGGTGGAATAGATGAGTATTTTCCCGAAAGTCGTAGGTTCGAATCCCGCCTGTGACACAAATTTTTCACTTTGAAAAAATCATGTATAATAAATTGAGGAAATGTATTTTATTTTCAGACTAGAGAAATGTCCATTTTTCGTATTGCTAGGTGCTGAAGTTATATTTTTACCATTAGTGACCATTTTTTAAATAATTTAATACTTTCGTTAATTCAATCCATATATATAAAACGAATATATGTAAAATATGTATGTAATATATATAAATAAAATAAAACTGTGTGAAAGTTTTTAAGAATATCGTTATATTTCTTTACGAGCACATGATTTATAAGCCACCAAAAATCTCTGTAAAAAATAAACCAGATCCTTTTCGAACTGGTTTTTCATCGTCTGACAAATACGTTGGAATTCGAAAAACACGATAGATCGGTAAGGTTATGAATTTGTAATAATTTAAATTCAGTACGGGGCAGCAGAACTCTATGAACGTTTTTGGCGACTGTGGAGACAACGTGAACAAGAAAATTTCAATAGGACTAGAATAAGCGGACCAAGGTGAATTATGACTAGTGAAGAAGAAACACGAATATTCAAAAAAGTAGCATGTTTAGAACGCAGGTGAAACTACACTGCCTATCAAAGAAAACCGACCATCTGGTTTCTCCACGATAAATTGGCCAAATTAGTTCTCAGCCTTTTAAGCCATAGGTCTCACATTGTAGAAAAATGTACGCTGAATAAGATATAATAATATTTGCTTAACATTTATCAGAAAATTAAAAAATTCTGGAACATATCAATTTTTTGCACTTTTACATAAACTGGAAATCGTCCTGGAGCATCGCACTTTAGAAATCGATAGGAAATTTTAATGCTCTTTCGGTTGGTCACCTTCTACTTTCTCGATCGTTTTCTAGTTATTTGCGATTTTTGGGTTTAAAAAAAGTGGTTTTTACGTGTTCATGGAACAAAACCGATCACTCTCACCCTCTGTCTCTCTCGCTCTCTCTCTCTCTTTTCCACAATGCATAAATTATGAACTGTTATTTTTTCGCAAATTTACGCTTTACAACTTTGGTCCAGAGGAGGTTTCCAGAAACTTAACAGAGAAGCGGTAATTCTTACTATTTCTAAATTTTCTCTTTTGGGATGCGGAATGCTTCTTATGTCGATAACCATTTGCTTACCCCATCAAGGAAATTCAACTTTTCCTGCCCTTTTCACAGTTGTTGTGGAAGTTTGGCTCAGAATAACGAACTGAACAATACATAGGTTTATGGACATTCGTGCAAAACCTAGGTCGGTTTTGTGATGTGCAGTGTATTTCTCAATGCATATATTTGTAAAAAAAATTACATTATAACGAATATAATTAAAAATTGTATGAATCAGCTAATGTACATTTTGCCAAATATAATTTGAATGAAATTATACAAAGGTTAATAATTTATTAACAAAGAAAAGGTGAAATATTTTTTGAATATATGAATATGATTAACGCTAACATCAACAGAAAAATGCAGCCATGCTTAGCAAGATCTTGCTTTAAAGAAATTACAGAAGCATGGAAGGACATTGGAGCTTCAATAAAGCGAGTGGTGGAGAGTTCAATAAAAGTAATTTTCATGGAAATTCTTCGTCAGATCTCCGCGGATATTTTCTCCGGGTCGTAGATATATTTTTTTTCTCTCAGAGCTGGAAGTTTATTTCTTTTCTTTATACTCCTCAAGAGGGTCCTCGACCCAATTCAAGGGTTGGCCCCTTCCAAACTGCGAGCCAAATTAAATTTCGACATCTGGCTACTCTCGATTTGACGGCCTGGGCCTGTATTCGTCCCTTGCCTCTCAATAATAAAAGGAAGCCAGCCGAATGGCCGGCGAGTCTCTAATTAATCCCTCTATTTTATTTACCCCTAGTCTAAATCATATACTGAACAAAACTACACACACAAATTTTTATCGTTCCGCAAAAAAGGAGCTGGTTTAAGCAGATATTCTGATGAATGTCACATTCGCAGAACGATAAATTTAATACGGCACGATAAAATTCATATTCTTTGCAATGTCTGTCCAAATTTAATTTTCCTAGTGCTAAATGGAAAGGGTTAGAGAGTTAAGAATATTTGTTTATTTTATCGCTCTCTAGGCCTCGTCTTAGGCACTCGAAGATCGTCTTATATGTTCTTAGATAACTCTCTAAACTAGTCTCATATCTTTTACACTCAAAATCTCCCTCTCTTTCAATCTCAATCTCTCCCTCTCTACCTCTCACACCTTCTCTATCTTGTTTTGACTTATCAGATCTCTCCAAGATGAGTGTACCAAAGTGAGTGAGTGTGAAAGAGAAACAGAAAGAGAGAGAGAGCGAGAGAGAGAATGAGGGAGAGAGGTTCCTCTGTGGGGCTGCCTAGGGCTAGAAATCACACTCCTTAGAAATACCTGTGAAAAATGCCCGTTGATTTTGTGGATTTACACATCAACCCTGAATACAAAAAATTAAAACAAAGGAAGAGGAACAGAATATAAGATTGTTATAAATCATTTTTCGGTTACTTTTACTAAAATTCTGGGCCGATAAGTTTGAAAATTAGCAAATTACTTAACGTGATTTAATAATTGTAAGGGTTTTTCTCTATTATTCAAATATCGTGAGATGCGGTCTGACCGCATCTCACGATATTTGAATAATTATCCGTTAACGGTCACTAATCTCTACACGTTTTTCTCTATGTCCACTAAAAAGTTTCCACCATCCTGCCTCTTCCCCTCTCACTCTCTATCTCTTCTGTCTTATACTGGATCTCTACAAGATGAGTGTACCACAGTGAATGAGTGAGTGAGAGACAGTTAGAGAGAGAGAGAGAGAGAGAGAGAGAGAGAGAGAGAGAGAGAGTGGGAGGGGAGAGAGACCTGATAGGAGGAATCACACTGCTTCGAAAGTCCTGTGGTAAATACTGATCTCAAAGGTTTTAATTCAAATTTTCCCATCAATCGTGAATGTAAAATGAAATTTAAAATAAATGAAGAGGATCACAAAAAAAGCAGGCACAAAAATTGTATTAATTAATTTATAAAAAAATATAATTTGGTTCATTTTTCAGTTTCATTTACTAAAAATATGGGCCGATATGTCTGAAAAATAGCAAATTACCTAATGTGATGTAATAATTACAAAGTTTTCCCTCTATCGTTCCTCTCTCCTGCAATCCCACTCTCTCTTTCTCTCTCTCTCTCTCTCTCTCTCTCTCTCTCTCTCT
>CM077103.1:11492344-11538439 GCA_039619505.1 Cimex hemipterus | reverse complement strand
GTCGGTTTGGTTTGTCGGTTATTCTGGTTGTTGTTTCTTCATGTAAATCCGTAATTCTGCAGGCAAGCTTCTGCCTTCCAAAGTGGGATATAACGTATAATATACTATTATCTCTTTTAAATATTATCCCTTTTGGTCGAATTTCTGTCATTCGAAAATTATTTGGTTCCAAGGTCGGGTTGTTCCACAGCTTTGGCAATTAAGGTTTCCAATTGTGTTCATTCGTTAAATATTTGCCGCGATAACCTGCAGGCCGTATGTGCCTTTATAGTCTTAAATTTGTGACATATTTAAATTAATTTAGAGTTTAATGGTTCGAATAAATGCTATGGTGTGAATTCCTTTTACTCATTTTTTCAGTCATTTGTATATATACTTTCGAAGAACGTAGGTTATTGGCACTCGAGATAGGTAAGGTTTATTCAGATGGAACATCCATTGCCATCCTATCTGCCAATTCGTTGTCATTATTTCGAATTAATACGAGCCACCATCCGATTTCTCCCGCCAGTTTCCTAAGCCTTGCAGGAATTTCCTACACTGCATTATTATGATTTCGGTGGTTTATGAGCATGTACAATGATGCACTATTATACATATGTCGTAACAGTGAGCATAGCTGGAAGCAGAGAGTTTTCTGAGTTGTTTGAATAACATTTTGTCGCATACTTCGACGCCAGAATTTCCGCTTCATTTTTTGAACACCGCGCTTCCAACAGGTGCTTTAACGCGCATACGTGAGAGCAACTCACTTATCTTCCTACCATCCGAAAAAAGGCTACACCTTGAAAACTTCATCTGTTTTTCCAATCTATTTTCCGGATGCGATCATTGTACAAAACCTTGGGAAACACAACAACCTGGGTGCCAGGGCACAGGGAAATTTCGGGTTATGAGAAAGCAGATAGTCTAGCCAGAGAATGATCTGCAGAAGAACCTATTCTGCGGATAAGAAAAATAAATGTAGAATCCTCCATCGCAGAGTGGATCCAAACAAAACACAATGATAAATGGATAAGTTATAGCATCGCTAGACACAGCAAATTTATGATGAAACAACCCTCACCACTGGTAAAATCACAGCCGCAATTCGGGAGAGCCCAATTCGGAGGAGTGGTAGCACTACTAACCGGTCACCGGCATCTCAGAAAACATCTATACAGCATGGACATAAACAACGATAATCCCATTATGTGCACAGATTGAAGAGGACGAAACAGCTACCGTTGTCATCTTCGAATGCAAAGCAACACTTCAACGGAGATTTAGCCTAAGGTACAAATAGCAGCAGTGAGCTGATACTTTAAAGGATAAGGAGTGAATCTTGCACTGAACTAAGAAACCGGGAAAATGCAATAACCCAAAACGCTGCACTGCGTGGGAAGCGCAAACCCCGCTTCATTGTATCATATTTTACCATACCATACCGAACCAGTTCAATATAAACATAAATATTTTGGAAGGGAAACCCGTGAAAAAGTATATTTATTTTATGAAAATAAATATTGTATTTTGCAAAAAGTGGACATTTTTAATAAAATTCATTTTCTGGCCTGTTTCAGTTCATATTTTAAAAGTGTAGGAACGTTTTTTTCCTTCCGACAAGGGAGTGGGTTAATTTCTAGCAAATATTTATAAACGGGTAAAGCTTAGCACGAAATATGTCGCAATTTATGAAATAATTCCTTGCTTTGGGGTTTTGCTGAAATGTTTTGTATGCTTTGGAAACAAACACTTCTCAAGAACAGAATTTAATTAATGCTTTCTCAAAGGGTATAAATTCATTCTGGACGATTGTTTAAAAACAACAATGAAAATAAAATAAAATTCTATGCTTGATTTTCTTTTCAATGAAGATAATACAATACAGTTTTAGTAAGGTTGCCTTGAGAGACTCTAAGAAAGTGAAATATTTTTTTCATTCATACACAGTCAGAATAGGCCATACGCGGCACACCTGAAATAAATGTAGATGGTTTTCCTTTCCATATAGGGAAATAGTTAGACCCCCCCCAATTGATGGTTCATTGAAATACATTTCTGAGTTCCCTCTACAATAGTTAACCAATAATTTTAGTATTAATATTTATTTACAAAAGAAATGTTTATGGTTTGTGAAATAAAACAATTAATACAATGATTGATATAATAATTAATACATACAATTTCCAGTTTACAAATACTTCAATTTAAAATGTGCAATGTGTCTCCCAAGCATCATCATCCGGATTCTATTTGTATTTTCTCATCGTGTTAGAAGAGTATAATCTAAGGTTGTTTGTTTGGGACAATTTACCGAACAGATTGAGAACAAATTGGTTTTCCTCCGTTTAGCCATTATTCAATAAGTATTCTAATGGTCCTGGTGGGTTTGATTGATTTTCCGGAAGTGAAGAGGTTCGGATGGAACTCGGATATTTGCCTGGCGGAATTTCATACCAGCGTTCATATTCAAACTGGTCTTCAATCGGCACGAGAAAATAAACCAAACAGAAAATAATTATAGTCGGTCAATTTAAAAATAACTGCAATTTTAGTGTTTTATTTTAAAAAATAATTCCTCAATTCCCTTACACGGTAGTAATTCACATTCATGGCATAAAATATAAATGAAAAGTATCTGAATAAAAATAGTATACTTGTAGATAGGTCGTTTCTGCCTGTCTTATATCGCATGCCATCGCAGTTTTGTCACAATATTCTGTAATGGTAGTTATTTAGTAATCGTGAGATGCGGTCTGGTGTGTTGTAGGTTTCAGAAAAACATTTTCTTTATCGTGCCAAGTGTTTTCCTTCTGTGTAATTGTGCATATTCTTGCCGACGCCTTATACATAAATGTCTTTTCTATACATACTTCCTTCCCCACCCCTTCAAAACAGAAGGTAGATACACATAAAACTGCAAAATCAAACTGGCACTACTCAACACGATACGCAAGAATGGCACAATTACACAGAAGAGAAAAACTTTGAATGAGTAGAAATACGTTGATTGAACATATAAAATATATTAAGCTTTGTATAAAT
The DNA here is from genome assembly GCA_039619505.1 of Cimex hemipterus. Lineage (NCBI taxonomy): Eukaryota > Metazoa > Arthropoda > Insecta > Hemiptera > Cimicidae > Cimex > Cimex hemipterus. The sequence goes on along the minus strand of CM077103.1, from coordinate 11,535,412 downwards.
TAATTTTTCAACATCCAAAAGTACTTACTAAATGTAAACAATGTTTTTAAATCCCAGGCCCTGAAGATGATCTCAATAAAGATCGAAATGTTGGCACCATAAAGAAAATGTTTTCTACAGCACAACAGATCGCATCTCATGATTTCTAAATAATTATCGATTAACGTTCACTAATCACCACACATTTCTACACCAGAAGAACGTGTAATGGTAGTGTTTTACATAGTTATAATAGGTCCCTATGGACGAGGGATTACAAATTTTATCTTATTTTTTAAAATAGTTTTTTAGCAAAAAATTTTAAATGTTGCCAAATAAATTGTGCACACGAGGTACATAACACGGATACACAAAACACCGTGTAAGGTATAAACGGCGAGCATCCGGATGGGGGTTAGTTCACCAATAGGGTGGAATTCACTTGGCAACTATCCTTTGCCAATGTTAGCCAACTAACTTGTGGCCTGGCCAACGTCGGTTCAGGCTCAGGCGAGGATTGGCAGGCATTATAACAGATGACAATTCATGGTTTAAGTGGTTGGAGTGATCGGGTAATTTAGAACGAAAATTTTTGCAACGAGAAAGGAATGGGATTTTCAAGTCGGAAAAAATTGAAAGGTTAGAACATACGAGGGAGCAATTAGTGTTTATTTTGTGATCGTATGATGCAGTCCGGTGGGACGAAATTTTTAGAAAAACATTTTCTTTATCATGCCACGGTTCGAACATTATTAAGATCATCGTCAGCGCCAGGGATTTACAAATATTGTTTACTTTTGAAAAAACCATTTAGGATGTGGATAAGTAAATTTATACAATTCAAAATATATTTTATATTCAATCAAAGTATTTATACTCACTCAATGTGTTTGTCTTCTCTGTAATACTACCATTCTTGCGTGTCGTGTTGAGAGTGCACAATTATACATAAAACAAACACTTTGAGTGAATAAAAATATTTTGATTGAATATAAAAAAGAAATATATTTTGCAATGTATAAATTCACTTTTTTCCACATCCTGCATGTATTTCATAAATGTGATCAATGTTCCCTAAATCCCAGGCGCTGAAGATGAGCTCAATAAAGTTCGAAACGCTGGCACGATAAAGAAAATGTTTTTCGGGTACCAACAATACATCAGACCGCATCTCATGATTTCTCAATCATTATCGATTAATACAGCTTCGCTTTAAAAATTCACAAACAATGTGTTTAAAATGTTGCAAAATAAATTGTGCACACAAGGTACATAACACGGAAACACAAAACACCGTGTAAAGCATAAACGGCGTCCATCCGGATGGGAGTTAGTTCACCAATAGGGTGGAATTCACTTGGCAACTACCCTTTGCCAATGTTAGCCAACTAACTTGTCGCCTGGCCAACGTCGGTTCAGGCTCAGGCGAGGATTGGCAGGCATTATAATAGATGACAATTCGTGTTTAGAGTGACCAGGTAATTTAGAATGAAAAGTTTTGCCATGAAAAAGGTCGGATATGAATGGGATTTTAAAGTCGGTAAAAATTGAAAGGTTAGAACATACAAGAACAACAAATTAAAAAAAATCAATTTTTACTATATATACTGAAAGTGCTTGTTTTGCGTGTTGACGTGACATTCTTGTCTGTCTTGTTGAGAGTGCCAGTGAACGTTTTATGTTTATAAATGTTGGATTTTGAAGGAGTGACGAAAGAAACCGGAATAGATACACATTTTTTATATGAGGAGGCGACTTTTTCGAGGTGAAAGGAGCCGACTGAACCGTCAATGGGTAAAAGGGTAATGGTTCGGCTTGATTATCCTTTCAGGATTATATAGACGGGGAAAATTGAGGATAGAAAAGTGAAATTGCAAAGTGAAATTGCAATTTGTAGAATGTTTTGATTGTTTTATAAGCAGTATTATATTTTTATGTGATGATGATATGTATGTAACTGATATTGAATTTGATTAGTGATTACCGTAGCTGCGACTTAGAGTGTGTCTGTTCTCAAATTGATGGTGTGTTTATCTCTGATGGTGTAAACCCTTTCTATAAATTTAAGTTTGTTTCTGTTGTGAGTAAAATTTTTGGATTGTTAAAGCCGAAATTGTATTGGTATTCAAAGTGATGGATAGCCCGAGGTGTAGGATTTTTGTTTGGGTTTTTTGCAATCTATAACAAATACAGTTTGGCGCTGGCCCGAAGAGAGAGGGAGCTAGAGGTCTAAACAAATTTTCTTCTCTCTTCATGATCAGCATGACGAGTCAAGAATTATCAACATAATTATATTACATACATACAATTATCAACCACCGACTTTAGTTTGTAATCTTCCCTAATTAAAATTATTATAAGAAATTTAAAAGGATACTATTTATGGTATAGCAAGCGAGTAGGTACATAATTTTCTGAAATTTTCTCATTACGAATGTACATTTGTATATTAGGTGTTTTTTGTTTGTTTGTATAAAAAGAAAATAATAATTGAAGAATTTTGTCATTATTACAGAATACATTACATCACTTTTCAAGAAGGAATTTTTTTGTAATTCAAATTCAACAGCAGAGATTCAACCCTCGGGGTACCGGTGTTTTTGAAAAAAAAGCCCATTTGTAAATATGGGAGTTCGAATGTAGGGCCGCTGGATTCGAACCCGGGACCTTCACCTTACAGTGAGGTGATGAGCGCCTAAACCACTACGGCCACCCCCCTCCACAAAGTCACACCTTAATAGATATTTCTTTTTGGATAGAAGTTTAGATCCAATGAAAAATAAAAAAAATCATAGGCATGTTACTTTACTTTCTTATCCATACATTGGGATGTAATATTGATGTACGTTGCTAGCCAGTTGAAATGATTGACTTTGTAAATTATGTCAGATATATTTGTACTGGTGTCAGTATTTAGTATTGTACGCAAAATTGTAGGATTTTTAGTCTGATTGGAACAGGACAAATTGACATAAACTATTAAACTGCTTAAAAATGGTTACAGATGTGACCAGAGTATTCCTCTAATTTTATTTTTCGAAAGACCTAAAACCCTTCCAACATTTTGGAGAGGGGAATTCAAATTTCGCGAAGATACAGTGAAATATGCTGGTCCTCGTCGAAATTACGCCCTGGTTTCTTTGTGATGGAACAGCACCTGATCCGTATCTGCTCATATTGCTAGCAACACGAATTAACGTTTTGTGGTTTACCCTGGAGCCATCAGGAAATTTCTAGGAGTACAATTCGAACCACAGACCACTACTAGATAAAGCAGTCGTACGTGTATCGACCCTCTGTTCATCGGAAAAATTGTTCAGTTCATTTTGAATTGAATGCTGATGGTCATGAATACGTGCAATTGTAAAATATATGTACTTCCACGAATTAAGATTTACTCTCATAATTCAGGTTTGGCAAACAATTACAGACTGGGATCAATAAAGGCAATAAGTGTTTACTTTAGAGTAATAGTAAATCATTGGAATTAACAATTAATTAAACGAATTGCGTATTTTCAATCTTTTCACGATTACCTTGTCATTTTATGGCCAATTTAAAATCCTACTGCACGTAGGAAATTAATTCAGAGTAAATAATTTCTTTGAAATGATGTGTCTGGCTTGTATTTGAGAATTTGAATAATATTTTCTTCGGTGATTGATCAGCCTTCTCAGACAGAATTAAAATTTATTTTCTTATCGAGCTTTCAGCAGAACATATCGCCTTCATCAGCACTCTGTATTAACAAATTAACTTAAGTAAATTTTCGAATATACAATTTTTTTCTCTAAAATGAGGTAAAAATTTGAAACTACACTAAAAATAATAAAGCCTTTCTTTTTTGGCCAAGAGAAATTCACCCGGTTCATCTAAAAAGCGTGTATAACAATTAATTATTCAGAAATCGTGAGATGCGGTCTGGTGTGATGTGGGTTTTAGTAAAGCATTTCTTCGTCTTGCCAAAGTTTTTATTCTTTATCGTTATCTCAATCTGTCTTGAGATCATCTTCAGCGCCTGGGATTTAGTAAACATTGTTTTTATGTAACAAATACATGTAGGATGTGGAAAAAAGTGGATTTATACAAGGCAAAACATATTTCTTTTTTATATTCAATCAAAGTAGTTCTACTCACTTAAAGTGTTTGTCTTCTGTGTAATTGTGCCATTCTTGTGTCCTGTTGAGAGTGCCAGTGCGATATTGCTATTTTTGTGTTTATATACGTTGTGGTCGCACGTTTTACCTGACAAAATTTCATTCTTTTACTGAAGTCAATAATTTTACTGAAACTTCTTAGCAATGCAAGGAGAAACTCAATTGAAAATTTGTCGTCCGTTAGACTACAGCCTCCGATTTTGACTTATTAATTACTTTATTATTAATTACTACTACTAGCGAAAACTTTTCAAAGATGGATAATCGAAGTAGCGGGCAATAGCAAAAGTGCTATTCCACTCGCTGATAACAGATTAGTCGTGCAAGATTGGTAAGTTTAGAGCATTTTATATTATGTTCGGATACCATTAAAATAAATATCTGTTGTCTTTGATTGTATGTATGTTTGTCAGCTTTTTTGCAGTATATCATATATTGAATGCATGCATTCAATTATACATTGCATTTGATCTTGGATGGTCTAATTTGTAAGCAGTGTTTTAACCAAATATACTCTTCTCGTCACAAAATTGTATGATTTGCAGTAAACGATGTGCCATTAAGTTGTGGCTTTTTGGTCAAGGTCTTTTTTTTCTTTCAAAAGGGAATTAATGAGAGGGTGATACGGATTTGATCGGCTTACACTTTGACAGTATCGACTTTCCAGATAAACCGTATGAAGCTTCCGATGATTTTCGCCGACCGTTTCTTTTATTTTCAACAAAACTAATACGACTATTGGTACAATTCAAGACGTCTGTCACGTTTATCTTGATATGCCGTTAATTTAAAAATGGCAGAAATGAGTTTGAAGTCCCGAAAGGCGGAAAACCACCCCTACCCATAGTCCAACAGTCAAGAAATATTAGTAGATGTTAGCGGAGCAAAAAACATATTTTTGATGGTACGAGCTACATCATTCATAATATCCGGTTTGATGTCATTTTCAAAACGGTACTAGCCAGGTAAATCTGTATTTTGGTCACTGGCAGAATTGCTCAAAAGGTTTTTATTTTAAATAGTTAACACCCAGCCAAATTGGGGCTGATATTAACCGACACATATTTTTTATGAAACCAATCCAATTTTGATTCAAGTAATAATAATAATTTTAATTAGCTGTTTGCCAAAACATGTTCCCTTAATTTATTATTAAATTCACTAGGTTTCGTAGTCCGCTTGACCAATTAATATATTTCAATAAATTAAGGTTAAGGTTCTCTCTGTTTTGCCATTTTTCAAGTGGTTCAAAATATTTCTTACCTTGTAATCAATGCACATATGTCTTGCTAAATTTAATAAATATTTTAATTTACATCAACCTTTAACGAAAAAACAAACGCAAATGTTTGACACCTATCAACACAGTAATATGAAGAAAATTAATGAAAAGTATAACAAGATTAGGCTGACCTCACCGAACAAAAACGAACAATTAAATCGTCAAAATCCAACAACATGCACATCACCCCACAAACATTTATCATCTTATCGATTTTGTTATACCGCTTTATTTGTTAGTTTCATTTAGTTAGATTTAACTAGACGGTTGGAAATTAATTCAGGGATTTCGAAATTTAAAAGTAATCTGACATTTCAAACATAAATTGTATTAGTTCATTTTATTCGTATTATATCATTAAATATACAAAGTTATGCATGGAAAGCACTTTAGACCTCCTGCCTAAATCTGAGCGCTGATATTGACGAAAGCGTGAAATAATAACCGATAAAAAAATGTTTTTGTTTCTGGTAGATATAAATTAAGAAAATTATGGTTAATTATCAGTTGTTTTCTTAACATTGGTTGCAATTTAAAAAGTAAATACTATTAGCTTATATGGTTTTAGAATTTAAATTAAAAATAATAAAATTAAAATATTTCCTGAGGCTTTTCATCCAGAACTTATACGGTTTTTAGGTCATTATAACAGACTGGTTTCATGACAAACAGAAATATATTCCAAATGGCTTATCAAGATGATTATATTTAAATTAAGCTTGGTCCTTTCATACCGGCTGAAACACGTGACGAAAGCTGGAATTTTCGACACGAAATTGTACTAAAACGGAATTTACCGTCTTTTCTTGTAGCCCTTGAAAAATAAAGGTCTGATGGGAATCTAGTCCTGAATGAAAAGGGCTGATGAGCATATAATCTTGAAATGGAAAAGACGATGTTAAAAGCGTTGGAATGCCGTGAAGTCTTTGCGATTGTTGAATAATGAGAGAAAAGGGTTTGTCTCCGCCTGTTTGAAAAGCCGGTTTGTGAAGTTCGTGCTTCACTTTTTTCCAACTGATATTAATTTACCTTCCTTTTTAAATTGTATTTTATTTCCGCAATGCCTCGATTAGATAAATGATTTCAAAACAGGTATAAAAATAAGTAGTAGTAAAATTAGTTTTTGCAATTTGAAGACGTGTTCGGTCTTTTTTATGGTTTTCTTGATAACTGAACAATCAATTGGAACGGTTAGTTTTTACTGCTTTTTTTATTACAAGGAGTTTTTCCGGGGTGTTGTCTACCATCTAATTTACGAGAAACAGCGTTGGGGGTTGCTCATGGCTCGTCCCTAATTTCGCTTGGGTCCGAGGAAGAGAAAAAGCTTAAATGTTTTTGTATCTATATGTGTCTAGTTGTTCATTGATGAGTAATTTGAAAACCTGGAGCAAAAAATTCACGCAATTTATTTTTTTCATTTTCTGGAAAAAAATATATTTATTAATTACCCCTTAATTTTCTCATTGTTTTTACCAATAAATATTTGTTTATGCTGTTTTAAATTTGGAATGGCAATGTCACTTAATCCTTAATCCAAAACAAGGATAAATGATTTTTCAATGTTTACCTTTTATTGAAATTAAATTATGCTTTTTCAATCTTCTTTGAATCCAGAAGCAATACATTGTTTGGTTTTCATCTTCGTTTTCTTAATTTCAATTTTTTAACCTAAAATTGCCAATTAAGGCTGAGGATGTTGGGCATGGTATGGCACTTATTGATGATGGACGTCTATGAAACAATACTTTTTCGAGAACCTGGGTCTTACCATAGAAGGCCCGGTTCTGGACGCCTTAGGGCAACAGAGTCACAGGACACAAAGCAGGCGGTTTTTGAGTTTTGCGAAACAAGGAGCTTACTGTTGTTTCAGCGATTTGCCAGCTCCAGGATGTTCTAGTTGTTCAAATTTCTGAACTCACTACTCGAAAATGATTAAGACAGGATGGAGGACGTACAACCTTATGGAAAAATGGATTTGGATTTGCGACGGATAGCATCGTGTGTGTACCCGTCTTCAGAAATCGTCGCCGCGTCAAAAAAGAATCGAATAGTTTCACACAGCCCTTGTTAAAGAATGGGATTCTGATTCCCAAGAAGAAAATTAAAGTAATGTTTGGACTGTTATTATGTTATTAAAGTAAAGAACAACGGACAGTGGAAAATGGAAAGATTAAAATTTAATGGTTTTGTGGTTGATATAAGTATCAAGGATTTTTGTGAACATAAGATGTAAAATTTTACGCGTGTATAACATGCAAACAACGGCCATGTTAAAAGAAATGAACGATGATAAATGTTGAACAATCTTCAATTTATATTAACTTCGGTTCTTTCATAACTGTAAAATGCGCTTTATCTAATTTTCCGTAATGTAGTTGTGAATTTTGTGCGGTCGTTGCTCATAGAAACAAGTAAACTAAAATAATTAAGATTAGATTATATGATAGGAGGGACTCACCCTTAGTGGGTCAATTGTACTCCACTAACATTGTTTAGAGCTCACTTTTCAGCCCCTTTCTATTGTACTAACTCGTGCCAGAACTCTTCCATATAGATTATAAAAGCAAAACTACCTTCGTCCAGCCAAAATAGCAGCTTTGATATGTATTCTCTGTTCCATAGAACAAAACGATTGTTGTAGGGTAACTTCTAACCATTTTTTATTTAATGGATATAATGTAATGGGCATTCTACCATATCACTTTTGCCGTTTCTGCTAAATAAAAGAAGAAAAGGGAAGGCACTACTTTATAGAGGATGATAGGTCGAGATTTGAAATCTTGGAAGGAGCGGACATCACTCCGCGAGATAAAATGGTCCAAAATCGTAAGGTTTGTATACAAATCAAAAAGATTAATGCAAGGAAAAGCAAGCGACAATCAGATAACCTTGCATCGGAAAGTTACCTTTCTCATCTAATAAGCTGATGTATAAATCGGGGTGGATCGAATAAAGAGGTGTGCAGCCGGTTTTAACCACGTTGATCAATGCCCCGACCAAATGCTTAGCCGACAGGAAAATTGAGGCTCCTAAAATCGGGCTTACCGCCGAATCCTTTCTTACCCGCAGACCCCCTGAGTTCCCACTCGGGGATTCGAGCATTGAAAAGATCATTGGGAGATGTGATCTCTCTCGAACAAAAAATCAGTTTGATTACAGTCCTCCTTCAAAATAAATTAAAGAAAAGGGGGGTTACACTTCGATTTAGGGGAGAGAGCTTATAGGATCTATAAGTAGACAGGTCTAAGTAGGGTCTTGGGTATAGTTTAAACGGTGTAAGTCTCCCTGAGCGACCCTTTTGTAAATTACTCATTAAACGACCCAATGTTAAACTCGTATCTAATATTGTTTTATATTCCTGGCCCACCGAATACACTGTTCGATAAACTTCATTATTCAACGAGCTACAGGTAAGATCGTATACAAGTTCTAACAGGTTTGTACATCCCAAAATAACACGCACGCAAAACACCAATGTAAGAAATGAATACTTTCGTAACATGTTTTAAAAAATCGAAATGAATATGTAAAAAATCGACGACACGTAAAAATAAAGCTATCCATCTTTTAAAATCTTTAAGGATTTTTAACTTAAATTGTTTAGAAAAAACAAAACTTTGCTTATTCAGAACGAAAATCTTGAGTAGTATAAGTTAAAAATAAGGCTGGTGTAATGCAGTGTCAACATACTGACGCCACTCCTGGTTCAAAAACAACACAACCCAGGAAATAAGTGTATACAGTTTTTTTTGTATATGCATAAGCCCCACTTACAAAAGGTACATTATTTTCTTAATTAATTATAAAATTAAATTGCATATTTCGTGTTTCTGTTAATAACTCTATAATAATTAATGACCGCTGTTTGAAAAGGTAATTTTTGACAACATAAAATAAATACAGTATAACAAGTACTTATTTAATAACTTTCCCGATGTTTACTGTCAACAATACAAAATTATCATTTAATGTTCATCTCTTTATAACTAAAGAATATACAACAAAAAATAATTAATTATTTATATTTTATTCTTAATTAATTTCGGTACGTCGTTATTTCTTATAGAAACTATCAAAACTACACTAATATGTAATAATTGCAAGCCTACAATTATGAACTATTTTGTCTATATGTCATATTGGTGTTTCAAATGCTTATATAGGCCAGTACGATGTTTATTTCAAAACAACAATAATTTTGACCTTGACGTGTTTATCTAATCTCATAGCTGTTAAAAATAACATAAAAACGTATGAATTTCTCTGCAACAATGAACAATCGTGATTTTGAGTTGTATCGTCCTATGCTTATTGACCCTTAGCAAGTGTTCTTAAGGACAACAAAATTGGGTATCATTCCTACCAATTGAATATATATGTATGTATATATATCTGAATTAGAATTAGACACGTGTCCATCACCAAACATCTCATATATAAAAATTAAAAATTCCTGGAACTAGACAATCAAAGTGTAGAAATATTTAGAGTAAACATGGTCTTCATAGAATGATATGCGAGGAAAAAAATCAAGAAATCACAGCGCAAGAGATGCCAAACAAATGAAAATCACGAATTTCTTAATTTTGAAACAACTCCCCCCCCATCTCTTGGAAACTCGATACATGGTTTAGACGTTTGTAACCGGCACAAACCTATACTTCAGAAATAGAAAATAAGTAACGGAGATTAAAAATAAAACATTTCAGATATTTTCGTTCAATTTATTCATATTTTTTTGCTTATAATGTCATAAATTTACGTTCCAAACGGCGGTAATAACTTTGAATTTACATGAAAACCAAAGAAATTATGAATTGTTGAGTGAAAACAATTTGTATTTGTTGGTTTTACAATATGCGTAAAAAATTAATTGGAATCTTTTTTTTTCAAACAAATTTTTAGGCTCCATCACTGAATGGATTTGGCAATTTTTATTAATCTAACAGCGTTTATTACAATCTGGCATATTGTTTACTTATTTTTCGAATAATACAATATCTGGTCTTTATAATAACCTTGATGTATAAACATCGGCGCAGGAAACAGTATTGTATGCACACTGCCCTGTTCTAAATTATGTATACGACCATGTATATCAATGTACGTACGGTACATATTTGTTTGATTATTAATCTTCTCATTTATTAATGTATTTATCTAATTTATTGTTTATTTATTTACTTATTTATTTAATTTTATTAAACTCAAATTGATTATCGGAGTTATTATGCCAAGTTGTTGTTTCATTTCATTATTTTTATGTTGTTATATTTTATATATATCCAATTTTTGTGGGTTTTTTTGTAATTTTTCCACGAGCGCAATATTTTTACAACTTCTATATTTAGACTAGGGATCAAATAGAACAATTGTTGTAACTTAAGTTCGTAGGACTCAATGAGATAGACGGAAGTGCACGTCCGGCGTCGTAGTACTTAGTTTTCCGACGACGCAGATGCCCTTTCCATTTCCACGAGAAGAGAAGCCTTGTCACATTCTTGATATTTCTTATGTCGGGTATAAACCCACCATTCGGGCAAGTAAATTATTTTCACTGTTCAGGTAACACACTCTCACCACACTCAGTTCGGGATTTTTCTAGGTGTGAAGATAATACTCTCAATTTTTTAAGCATTTCAGGTCCTTGGCTTAAATGGCCATATCCCATCTTGACAAGAAAGATCTCCTCGGACGATCCGTCCATTGGACGCTGCCAACGTTCTTTTACAGCATTTTTATTGGTCAGCAGTGGTTATAGCTGGAGAACAAAAAAGAGCTTTCGCCGTTTCCTTTACTAGTCCGTTGGTCCCTAGCCCAACCTGTCCAGATACCCAGATGAACAACACCAATTTGCTGATACGCTGGAACTATATACATTTAAAAAATGGTAATGTCCTGAGGTATTTAAACAGCGACTCGTGCCGTAATGCCATGCCTAGGTCAGCAGCAACTCCGTAGCTCATCCTGCTTCAGGTTTTTTGCACTTTAAGTTAAGCGCGTCTTTTTCTCTTCAGCAAGGGCATATGTGTAATAAGAACATGACCTAAGCGTAACCTTGTAAATATGGCACTCTAATTTCTGCGACCTCCTTCTTGAAAATTCATTCTGGTACCAAAATCCATACTTCACCAAGACATTCTTTCAGAACTCATAGTCTGGCTGACAAGAGGACCTTTAACGTCCGTACCTAAGCAACCATGCTCTTACCGGACAGTCCGATTCTCAAAACGAGAGGTAACGCACCGTCTCCTTATCGACGATGAAGTGGCTTCACACCCCGTAGGGTTGCTGCCCGACGCTCCCACCTCGTCAGAATGGTTAATGCTGCACGCAAGGCCAGCCGACCGAAATACATCGGCCCGCTCATCCGCGTACTCCCCAGATAGAGAAGGCGACTCTACCTCTCTAAGTGTAGAGGCTCCTCCAGCGTAGAAACATCCGATGGGGTGGCGTGCGATTTGTATAGCGAGGGAATAGCCACCACCTGGTCGTTGCTCCGTCACTGCAGCGTACACACGGCAGAGCTGTTCCCGATTTGGCACGCTCTCGCGGCGGTGAGGACCGGGCCGGGCTCAGCCTTCCTCGTATGTACCGACTCTCTGAGGGCTGTCAGGGCTATAAGTGACAGGTTCTCTGTAGACCCTCTCGTCGTGCTCCGGCTAGAGAAATACGCGGAGCTGGAGCCTCTAGGAAAAACGATGGTTGTTGTCTGGATTCTCGAACACGTCGGCCTGGAGAGTAACGAACGCACGGACGAGGCGACGAAAGCCGGTATGAATATGACGTCATCATCGCCCCACGGTGAAAGTGAGTGAGTGTGTGTTCGCGGTCGATGGCGGAATATTAATAAAAGTACCTCATCGACCCCAATCTGGTTTAGTTTAAGTGAAGATCGGTGGAGGAATATCAACTACTCCACCAACCAAATGAGATGAGTGTGCTGTATGAATGTATTTATTTGTATGAATGTAGTGTTTGAATAAGTATAGAATATATAGATTTAGTTAGGGGCTGAAATGACCTAGATGTCGGAAGCCTCAGCAAATAAAAAACAAAATAATAAAAGCTATTCCAGGTTTTCCAAGAAAGTTAAGAAAACTTCTAATTTAATTCAGAAATGCCAAATTTATTTTTGTATGTCCAAAACTAGCATCATGAATTATTACAGAATACTTGCCATTATTAATTTTTAGAAATAGTTTACAACATAAATTCAATGGTATTATTTCCGACAGAACCTAGAATCTAAACAAGAAAAATATTAAAATATGTTTGTTACATCGCATAGTTAAAATTTAGTTTAAAAATAAACTTACATGGGACTTTTGAGGTGATCCAATTGAGAAAATAAGAAATCCTGCTGTTGATTGCAGGATGTTTGCTCCCGCAGTTGATCCCGCTGCTGATCACACCAACGAGGTACATCCGGTTATTAACGCTGTAGTAAATCGGACCACCGGAATCGCCCTAGAAACGGCGGGACAATTATTTTGCTAACGTGAAAATCCAAATTTCGTATTACCGAGCAAGAATCTTGCGTGCTGAAGAATGTGCAAATGTGCTGAGCTTCAGAGAATAACCCTTTATAGCTCTTTTGGCAGTGGGATGGCTGGACCACCTGAACGAAAGTCTTGCGTAGATAATCGGACGTGAGACCTTCGTACGTTATCCTTCCCCAGCCTAGAAATGCAACAGCTCTTTTCAATTTTAACAGATTCGGAACTCTTAGTTAATTCATTTAATTTGGACTGTTTAATACAATTGATAAGCAATATACAGTAATAGTTTTCAGTTTAGAAAAAGATATCCTTGATGGTAATTTTTATAATTACCACCGATATTAGTGTGAAAAGAGTTTAACTACATATAAATATACGATTGTGAGCGTGAAATATGTGGGTATATTATGCAAATCCCGCTCGGAGAGACAATGAGCTCAGGGTGTCCTTGTTTAGATAGATGGCCCTGCTGAATGTGGCTTGAGCCAACGACGCCCACAAAAAATTCGTATTTAATATTTTTTGTCTAGTAAAAAATTTCCACGTTTTTTCGAAGAAGTGGTATACAAAGTACTTCAAGACCAGATCAACTTTCAAATATCAACTACCATCCTCCCGGGCATAAGGTTAAACTGCGACTCCAAACCCCTCCCGTATCTGGTGGCTATCCTTAATCTCTCATTCCATCTACCAACTTTACACCTTTTCCTTTCTTCCCTTAACTACCTTCTCCCAAAATTATCTTCTCCTCTTCCTCTCCTAAAGGTCCCAGAGTCTAAGGAGGGGAAGGTATGTCGGTCTACCTTAGTGGCAGTCCCACGGACCGTCTAGCGGTGAAAGGATAGATACCTACCACCCTGAAAAGAAGATTGCTTCTTTCCAATTAAATAAGGCTGTAGATCCGGAGGCCACAACGCCAGCCTGTCGGCACTAACGCTTGAGGAGGCAGTCTGTTTAGAGAAACCTATCCGGTGACCTCGACGCCGCACAAGATATTGAACTCCAAGGGCGTGATCTCAGCTCGAGATGTAATGATCTGCCCTGAGGAGGAAATTAAAGAGGAATTGGCGTCACAAGGGGTCACCGATGTCGCACGTGTTAAAAAGAAAACCGAGAAAGGACTCATAGACACAGCCACGCTTATTTCAACATTTGATACGCCGACACCCCCTAACATATGTCAAAGCGATCTTTCAAAAATTCCCGGTCAGGCCGTATGTACCGGCCCCAACGCACTGCTTTAAATGCCTAAGGTTTGGACATACGGCTATGAATTGTAGATCGGAACATACATCCAAAATTAAAAATTGAAAAGACAATGACGCATGTAGAAGAGAGGGCCTTGCTAAGAAGTGATGCGTTGATTAAAAGCGCAAAGAACTATGCGAGAGCGGCTGCCCAAACTACGGCACAAAAAATAACGGAGGTTTGCATTCAAACTGAGCAACCTCCGCCAGTATATGAATTTTCGGATGCCATCGACACTAAGGTCATTGCCGCTCTTAATGGATGTCGTGGAAGAGACATCCAAGGGGCCAAGCTGAGAGATGGAGTCTTTGAGTCAAACATCAACTGACACATCCGGGAACGAAGTCTTTTCGCCAGTTCCCGGGAAAAAGAAAAAAACAGGCTGGCCGAAGGGGAGAACTCGGAAACCAGACACAGCAACGAAAAAAAATGTAATAATCGGGAGGCCACACATAAATAATAATGAACGGGACAATCATCCGATGGAACTTGAGAGGCATTAAAACACATACAGATTATAGCCTTTACCATCCAAGAAAGCCATTTACGTCCCGGAGAAAAATTCTCTTTGAGAGGATGTCGTACCTACACTCGGGTAGTACCAATAGCACATGGAGGAAGAGCACACGGTGGAGTGGCTATTTTTGTGACAAACGAAATGCAGTCAGAAGAAATACTCATAGAAAACAATAACGTTCAGATCGTAGCTGCTAGAATAAAGATGCCCCAGGAAATAACACTATGTTCAATTTACTTACCAGATCGAAATTGGAATCATGAAGAAGTAAAAGAAATAATTAATGCATTACCCCACCTCATTCTCTTAATGGAGATTTCAACGGACACCGTGGTGGGGTTCAGAGTCAACTGATGGTAGAGGAAGAAAAATAGAAGAAATAGTTGATGATTCACATTTAATTCGGGCAAACAGACACATATTAATACATATAATAGAAAATACAGCGCTATCGATCTGGCATTTGCCCCTCCGACCCTAGTTTCGGATATGACACGGGATACGTTGGACGAATTATATATCAGTGATAATTTCCCCATCACCATAACCATCTCCGCTACGTGGCAAGGACTAGATATAACCTGAAGAAAGTGGATTGGCTCGCTTATGCAACGACATTGGCTCTCCCAGATTTAACGGGGGAAGTAGACACTTACGTTAATAAATTACAAACGCAATTAAGGCCGCCACACCTACCTACATCAGTACCTATGACAGGGGGACCGAGACGACCCAGAGAGGTCTCCTGGTGGAAAAAGGAGTAAAGGTGGTGGAAAAAAGAATAAAGAAAAGAAGCGGGGATTTGGACGATTTAACACGTCTCCCACCGAGGAATATCAAACAAAGTTCAAAATATCTATGGCAAAAGAAAGAAGGCTTATGAACGCGGCCAAACAGGCCTCTTTCCATAATTATGTAAAAGAATTAACAAGCGACATGAACACAAGGAAGGCCTGGAGAAGGATTGACACCATCGCCGGAAAATACAAGCCACCTATTGTTCCGATTCTATTGGTAACTGATGTCAAAGAAGTGGCCGACCATTATGCAAATGTCTCGAGCAATCGGTCATATTCAGAGAGATTTAAACAAATTAAAGAACGTCTGGAGTTGGGAAATGAATTGGACCTAGAAAGAGTGTTACGCAACAGGTCAACTTAGACCTGACAATGCCCGAATTAGAAACAACTATAAAAAATACTAAAGATACATGTCTGGGTAGTGACAACATCCCAAATGCTCTTATAAGGTGTCTTCCCGCCCCCGCTAAAATGAAACTATTAGAATTTTACGACGAGTTATGGGGAGCGGGTGATTACCCGAACAGCTGGAAAGAGGTATTGAAAGAAGAATTTGTATGTCGACGATTTGACAATTCTTTGCAGCGGAGGTTGCAGCGGTTATCAATGAAATAACCCGAAAACCCCAAGGGATCGATGTGGTGGTCAGAGAGACTGAGGGGATCAGATTCACATTTTCGAGGTCGAAAACCAAAGCACTACACTTCTGCAGACAAAGGAGGGAACATACTGCCCTCTCCTCTTACTCTAAAAGGAACAGCCCTCGAGTATGTGAGCAGTATAAGATACATCGGCCATTGAGATGGCAGAACCACATCGACCATACTGCGGTCCAGAGTAAAAACGTCCTAAATTTAATGAAATTTTTAATTAATTTTTGATGGGGAGGAACGAGGGAAAATATTAATTAACGTATTTAAATCGCTGTTGTGTTCAAAATTAAATTATGGATGTATTGTGGTCTCCTCGGCACAGAAAAGCAGATTGAAGAAATTAGATAGAGCATATATCGCTGGTATAAGGATTGCTACTGGGGCTTTCCGAACCAGCCCCGTCAACAGTTTATGTGTGGACAGTGGAGTACTGCCCCCGACGGAAAAGAGGAACCAGCTGACACTGAATTACAGTGGATGTATATGGGGCAGGCAATCCCATTTCCTCCACACAATACTGTTTGATGAAGTAAAAGCCGAGAAGTATGAGGGCTGAGAACCCGTACGAGACCGATAGGAGTTAGTTTAAAGGAATTAATGGCCTCGAGGGTAGTAAAATTAGATAAAATAATCCCGGTTACTGAGACCAAAACGGAACCGTGGACGCTCCCCTCACAAATCGTATGGGTCGATATGGCGATGAAGAAGAAAGAAGAAACCCCCTCTCAAATATATAAAGCCATGTTCCTCACCATCAAAGAGGAAGTGGTAGGTGCGAGATATTTATACACCGATGATTCAAAAAGCACCGAGGGATCGGCTGTGCCGTATATACGGGGGAGAATACTAAGAAAGCGTCTCTCCCGAAGACGGCCAGCATATTCACTACAGAGATGTATACCATATTGGCAGCGCTGGACGAGATGAAACGTATGGGGAAAGGAAAACATGTGATATGTAGAGATTCGCTCAGCGCTGTCTCAGCTTTTCAGAATGAATTATCTTTCGACCTACTGGTAAGATTATTCTTCGAGCAATTAAATGTCAAAAAAGTTAATAGAAGCGAGGTTGTTATCCTACGAATTCCCGGTCACGTCAGCCTCAAAGGAAATGAGGAGGCCGACAAGGCGGCTGAGGAAGCTGCGTTGATGAGTAATGGCCCGAATATCGCAATCAGTACAGTGGATATCAAAAAGTATTTCAGAAGAACAAGGTGGGGCAACTGGCAAACCCACTGGATTGGGATGACCGAAAAGCTGAAATAAAGCTCGCAAGCACACGCATAAAATAGAACGGAGGAAAAATAAAGAGGGTACAAAAATAATGGTAATAGAAAAACAAAACGAAGAAACACAAACCGCTGCAGTTAAATTCTTTAGTGTGTCGGCTATGAACTTTACCGTTCATACATCATACCACATCATTTTAAATTATTTATTTACTCTGAAAACAATGATGCTATCGGATTGTAAATTGATCTAAAAATTACAATATTACTGCAATGTATAATCGGTTCAAGAGAAATTTAGTTTGGGCATTTGAAAAGGATACGCTGTATAAAAGAATTTGTGAAAGAGGTGATCATTCAAATTCTTATTTAAAGCATTCATCTAAGAACCATTAGATCCCTTAAATTTATATCCAAATTGGAAATGATTATATGACTATTTTCTTGACATGTAGGAGTATTTTTTCTACAACACAAATAATAACTACATTTAGAGGAAGGATTTTTAATCTGAAAATTATTTAGACATACTGTAAATAATTATTTAGTAGTTAGTTTTCTGTGGAAGTGTCATTATTGGGTGTCGTGGTGAGAGACTGTTTCTGAAGCCCTGAAGATGATCTCCATAAAGATCGAAAGCCTGGCACGATAAAGAAAATGTTTTTCTAAAACTTAAGTCACACCAGAACGCATCTCACGATCTCCAAATAATCATTAACTAACAGTGACTAAACACCATACATACTGTAAATAATTATGAATTTACTTACTTTTTCGCGTTAGGTTAGGTTTCAATTCTTAAGGTGTTTGATTGCACATAAAAAATGGTGTATGTAAAAAAATCCAGTTTTCTTTACCTACTGCTTGAACATACTTCCTCTCTAGATCACCCACATTGAACGGAAGGCAAGCCGGACCTACTCGGGCGGAAAATACTATATTTTCCCTTGTGATAATGAGCCCAATGTCGTTGAACCCGTTCAGGTAATCTTTATGAGGGATGAATTTGTTGATGGCCAGAAGTTTAGTAGCATTTGTGTCCTTGCCTGATAAAAAACAAAATATTATTTTGATCTATGTTAACTTTTCAGATTTCATGGATAACCTGTTGTAATGTCGTGTTCACCGACCAGCAGCAGATTGTCGTTGGGATCTCGGCCGATGAGGCTATGCGCTGCAGTTATAGCCACCCTTTTGGTAATGATCACTGCACCGGAGAAAAGACCGTTGATGTTTACCAAAGCGGCCATGGACGGGAATTCGTGTACGCCAGCTTCAATTCCACCGACAATCCTTGTCTTTAAATAAAAAATAAAAAATTCAATGAACTATTTGTAAGGGTGTGAGGGAACCTATTTTTCAATCCGAGGTAGAATGAAATGTGTAAAATGATTATTCATTCGTTGACATCCTGCAATCATGAGACTTTGTAGAATTGCAGAATTTCTTTTCATGTGTACTTAAATATCGGGGGAGTGAGCCGATTGGTTCATGTTTTTTCATGTTCAAATCTCCTCAAAACGCTTTTCTCTTTCTCACATATATCGCCCAGCCTTTACTTTCAAATTTCTTCGTTCTCACATACAATTGTTGACTGATAGAACAGATTCATCGTTTGGTCTGTTCCGACAATTTTGGTCTGTGTAACCTTGGAAAGGTGTGTACACAGAAGCAGAAATCAATCGTTATCCGACCCAATAAGTAAGGATAGGCAGACAGAAATTATTGTGATGTACCATATTACAAACTATATCACACCTCACATCTCAAGAGGAAATGTTCCAAAAAAAAATTTATGACCGAATAACCATTCCTAGTTCTTCATACCGTCCTACCACTATAACACCACTTTTTGGCAATAGCCTGAATAAACCCACTCTCTAACGTCTTCATAGACTTTTAGCCCGTACCAATCCAGCTGTTTGGTTTTCCTCCCCATATATAAAGCCATACATCAGAGAAAGTTGGAGCTGTCGACATCTCTCTAAAACATAATTTGCTACGCACTACTCTATTCCTGAAAAGTATCGCAACCGTTGTAAAAGGGTTTTTGAACTAAATGAAATCATATCTTACACATGCTACTTTATCCAGGCTATCAGGATTGTGAGGGTTAGGTACTCACGTTTTCATCTAATTTATCCCAGGGTTCCCATGGAAGTATCCTACGTCATATGTAAATGTGTGATACGTTTTTTTGGCAATTATGCCGTTCAAAGTTGAACGACTACCCGAAAAAATATTTTCCTCAAAATACATGAAGTCTGTTAAAAAAAACAATAAATAAAAAAAGATACTTAACGAATCATAACGATTAATTATTTTAGCTTAAAAAAGAACGTAACTCGTAAAAAGTGCCGAGTTTTAGGTCGTTAATTACATAAAAATTTAATGTGCTTCTTATGAGCATTTACGAGGAACAAACATCGAATTAAAATACGATAAATGGAATCTATTAAGAATATTTGAAAAAAGAAATTTTTCAATTTTTTTGTTTACTGTTACTATTCAATTCGTTATGAGTTAATAAGAGTGAGAGAGGTCAATTAGTTTTTCATACACTATAGGTAGGATATTTCACATATGATGATGGAACCGATAACTCTCTAAACAAACAACAAAATCTATCAATTGCTCCGTAATTGTTACAAGACTGACCCGCTTAATTAGGATTTATATATTTGCAAATTTGTTTTTATAAATTGAATGTAGAAATACATTACACTATAGCTCCGTCCGCAGTCACAATCATAGCCATTAGTGACAGGTTTACCCGCCCAAATTTTGCAATGGAATAAGCCTCCAGCCCTAAAATTAAATTTAGCGTTTAATTACGTTTAAAACTCATAATTTTTTAAACTCTACTTGCCGTGAACTTGCAACTAATTCAATGAGGAGGGATTTGCCTTGGACTTTAAAACTGTCATTGAATTTCATTCCTTCCCTCAAGCTGCCATGCTTCACTAAAAGATAATCGCCCTGCAATTAGAACGTGTATTTTTATAATGAAATCAATAAAACAATCAACAAGTATTTAGTAATAACCAGCCAATACTAACTTTAGCCAGGTCTACGATACCACATCGCAAATAGAGAATGGCATCAGGGTTAGTCACTGCGAACCAGTTGCAGGACTCGCCCGCCTCGTAGGACTCCGGAAAACCTCGATTCACGATTTCGGACGGCGATCCGGGTTTGATGTACTTTTTGTAACTGCATAGAGGCGATGATACGACGAAGGTCATGGAGACAAAATATAATCTGTTGACAATGCCAAAGAGCACAACTTTTCAAAATTAACGCTTAATTTAATAATTTGAAATATAACTTGTTAAATTACTAGCAATATTAAATGAAATAATCTTTTAACTTACAATGTTGGCGCGTGCATACATTTTAAATGACTGTGAGAAAAAACTTGATTTGTACGTAAACACTTCGTGTACCACGTGTAAACACACACTCGATGAATATTTTGGCCAAAAGTTTGGATTATCCCTTAATGAATCCGAATCCCATGTAATGATTGTGATATTTAATATATAGAACAGAGTGGGCAGAGAAATGCCAACGACAGTTAAAGCACACGTGCCTAAATCGAAAATTTTTTTTTAA
Source organism: Cimex hemipterus (assembly GCA_039619505.1). Lineage (NCBI taxonomy): Eukaryota > Metazoa > Arthropoda > Insecta > Hemiptera > Cimicidae > Cimex > Cimex hemipterus. The sequence goes on along the minus strand of CM077103.1, from coordinate 11,514,431 downwards.
ATTTAAGGATCATCTAAATGAAACAAAACGCCATTTCATTTTAAATTTGAATCTAAGGGAGGTACAGTTTCAACATTGGAAGGGAACTAGATTAGACGAGATTCACACTGATGATGAGTGTTTAATGCTACAAAATTGGGATCGATGTGCAACAATATGAGTAGAACCATCATTTACAATAAGTGTACATTTACAATACAATGAGTAGATTCATCCCATCTTCATCGCTTCTACCTGAACCCAGTGTCATTAGGACCCCAAATTGTTTTTATAAATGAAGGAACTCTATACGAAGCAAGAGGCAGTTTAGAGTGACATTAGAGAAAAGAACAACGGATTAGTCCAATTATTAGGAAAAGATGGTAAAAATGATGAATGTTGGAATGAGTGCGGTGTTCAATCCTTATAAAAAATCGTTCCTATTCACAGTAAGTTGTTTTCCAACGATCCGGATTTCGCGCTTTTAGCTCATCTCCGTGTTGTAGAACTCCTTCAACTGATGATGCGCTAAAAGCTCCTTTTTTAAAAGGAAAAGATAGCGTTGAATTAGAATATATGAATAGAAATATTCGAGAGGCGAGGTTGAGATGGGGAGGTCGTGTCCGAGCGGATCGAAGTCACTCTAGCTCAAGTGGTAGAACAGCAGCGTATATAGCCGAAGGTCGTGGGTTCGAATCCCGCTCCTGACACTGAATTTTTTATCAACCAATACCTTTCAAATATTACTTAATTGGATTAAATTAACTGGATCATCGGACCAAAAAATATAATGGAATTAATATGAATATTGTTGGATCTCAGCAACTATGGCGAAGAGTAAAATTTAGTACTTTAATGTAAAAATAAAAACTTTGTAAAAAGAACTGTAACAAGTAAATATTGATGAAATTGCAACCCAGAGTCATTCATACGGATACTAAAGAAGAAACAAAGGTATGCATACTGCGAAAAAAATAACAGAAATATGTAGAGATTAGTGACCGTTAACCAATAATTATTCAGATATCGTGATATGACGTCTGGCGTGATGTAGGTTTCAGAATAATAATTTCTTTGCCGTGCCAACGTTTCCATCTTTATTGAGATCATCTATTGAGGGTTCAAAGTGTTTGTCTTCTCTGTACTTGCTTGTCGTATTGAGACTCTCAACTCGTTGGTACTCTGATAAATTTGGTTGTATTGCTAAATTGAACCTTCGTTGATTTAAAGATACCATTTATTGTCATTAATAGTCTAATGAAAATTACCAATCGCTGAAATGTTTTCTGTAAATATGTTACATGTTCATGTTTACACGATATTTATACAGTTTTTATCTTGGAGGTAGGAAACATCTTGTCATCCAAAGAGGCCGTTAACCTCCCTGAACGTTTCTGCCACGATAACCAAAAACAAGATAAACAACAAATTTATTTTTAATGTTTTAACATTAATCACTTCTGAATACAAAATATATAATAATTTAAAATAATCGAAAATGAAACATACAAAGTATATTATTTTGAAAAGGAATCTGATTCGGGTGAGATTCGGATTTTACCAGAAATTTAAGAATTTATACTAGAAAAGAGGTATTTCTGATCCGGTGATTCTCATGCTTCATGATGAGTTATTAAAAAATTATGATTAATTGTAATTACATTTAATAAATTCATATAAATAGGCCATATTACCATTCAAAAAGCTTTTCTTTTTGAAAAATTGCTTAGAACAAATAGTTATGCAAAATGCCATACAAATAGGTAACGACAATAATAATTACCTACTTTTAATACACAAAAAAAGGACAATTAAATAAAACCAAACACAAACTCCAGATAGATCCCATGATTTCGTCACAATTGGAGCTATATTGAAAAAATCAACAACAAAAATATTATAAAACTAACCTATTTATTTAAATAGTAGATATTTTAAAAATTATATTGTATTGTAAAATATATTACTGGAATCTAGAATGCGCCGAAATCACAATGATAGCCAACCCTTCTAAACCCTTAAGAAATTCATAATATACAGTACATATTATACACTACATCGCTACTTTCAATGATTTTAAAATTACTTTGAAAAGTTTATTCGCAAGATTAAACATTTTCTCAAAAACAGGAGCATCATACTGAACTTTCAATTTGACTTTAGAAGAAAGTACACAAGAAAAGATCAAGAATCACAAAATTGCTGATATAAACCGTAGACCTTTAAATGAAAAACATCTAGACCTTGCTTTTTTCCCGACGTAACTCAGGCCTTTAATAAAGTCTGGAATTAAGGTTTGATACATAATACAATAATACACAAAGTATGTAGGGTAGACGATAGATTCTGAACTGAAATGCACATATAATAAAAAAAGAGAAACGGTTCTTAAATATAGACAATGTAATACCTTTTGTAAAGAAACTTCCATTTTTAACAGAGAACAAAATTTTCATTTAACTAAATTCTTAAACATTTCATCTATTTATACAATCGCGATGGGAAAAAAACCTGTGTTGCCAAAATTTTACAATCAAATACTTAGCTAGAAATTACATTAAGTAGATGAGGAAAAAACGTCTTTCTCTGTGTGAGCCTCAGTAAAATGAATGGCACTACTGAAATCACAAGATATGTTTAAAATCGTAAAGTTGGTCTACAATATATAGATATAATATCAATATTTATTAGGTTCCGAGCTCCGCTTGGCGAAATAAATTGAATTTTGAGCGTTTGATGTCATCTGGTTGACGTTTGATGTCGAAGTAACCATTCGTTCGAATAAGACTGGAAAATCCAAATTTATTTGGATCGGAAAGTTCTTCGGCCGTAGACCGCCCAACGCGACACAACGAATTTGTTCTAACGGACGTATGCTCATTCATTTCTTGGCATTTAGATCATCTATTCGGGCAAGCAACGTAAATCTAACTAGTTTTGTTTATGTAATTTACATGTATAGGTTGCACAAAGTTCTTTAGTTCAGTTTTAAATAATCAATTCATTGATGAAAAATTATATTATTATATTTATTTCTGCAAGTATTCCGAAATCCCGGAGAAAATCCGACGCATTTCTGAAGTCGTCTGAACTTATTTTGATTAGTCATTAAAAACTAATCGATATTTTATGTTTGGCCAATTACAATTAGTTTAAAACGATCGATTTTTCGGTAAGGTGAAATAAACCAGCAAATCTTTGCGAAATGAAAATGTACTTAAATATCGAGGTATATTTTACTGATAAATAACTAGGTAAGACGAAAATGGAAATAATAGAAAATAAATAAACATTTACTTACACACATAAGAAATACGCTACTGATCTCGTGGACACCATACTGAGTCAGCCGGTTTACCTTCCAAATATCAATAGGACTTATCAACCTGCAAACGTTTACCTTTTTCAATTATTTAACGGACAATGTAATCTTGGTCTAAAAGAGAAAAAGTTGGATAAATTCAACAATTGGTTATACGTTTTTACTTCTAAAATTTAAATAACAATCAGTACATGGGTTTGATCATAAAATTTTAATAGCTATTTATCTGGAGGTTTTGATCGTAAAATGTAACTAACAATTTGTTATAGGTTTTCATTTATAAAATTTAAACAACAATCATTACGTTGTTTGGCTCAAAACATTTACCTAGCAATTGTTATACGTTTTCACATCCTTAAATTGAACTAACATTTTATTACAGGGTGTTACACGTAAAATTTAGCTAACGTTTATTACACGGTTTTATTCATAATACGTAGCTATCAATTTAATACAAGGTTTTTGACATAACATTTAACTATATATTTATTATATATAATGATGTACAATTTTTTAACTACGTCCTATTATTTGTACGTATGATGTTATGACAACAATTTATGCCCTGGCTCTCCCCTCCAGGATAGAGGCAAGGATAGACGAGTTCTCAGTCTAGATAGGCATTGCATATAGAAAGATAATGGAAAAAAATCCAGCTGATATCCTATCAAAACATATCAGTATCGTTTTTAATTCCTTATTATAAACTTTATTTCTGTTGTGAGGCGCACACACTTTGATTTATAGTTCTGTTTGGCCTTTTTTTCTATTATTTTTTTTTAAATCAATATTTTCGTATTTGCCCTTCAGGACTGAATTGTTTCCATTATGTATAATTATTAGTTTGAAGCCAAAAATCATCTTCTGTTCATTTATGTTTTATTTTTTTTTTATATAACGTTTCCGATTTCATAAGAATATACATTTTCTTCTAAGATACAAACAGAGGTGTCCCTCTATAATTGTGTTATTAATTTGTTCCAAGCTGAAATTCTTTGATTTTGAGACTGATCTCCGGCCTCCAGGGGATAATCACGCCCGAAAAGAAGAAGCAAATCGTTCCTTTAAACTACCGGGTTATAATGTGTAAAAATTGTTATTATTCATTATTCAAACCTTTTAATAAATAGTTAGCTAAATTTGATTAGCAAAGCCATCAATATTGTTTGTTGAACTTAATTGTTTTAAATAAAGTTATTCCGAACCATCATATGAATTTTTCATCCCATTTAACTTGGTTTACATTAAAATAACATATTGTAATTAATACAACTACAAAATTACACGTACTTTGTTTGAAATAAACTACAAAAACTACGGTCTGATTTACCAAAATGCAAAACCATGAAATTAGTTAAATTCATTGTATCAAAGAATGATTCTGGTAGTTTGGTTGATTTTCTACCAAACCATTAAAATTATTAATATTATTTTATAAATTAAAAACTAATGAATTTTTGATCTCGGTTAATTTGGTTTATATAAAAATTAAGGATGTTGTAATTAATACAAGGACAATTATACTTGCGGTTTGGATGGAAATATGGGTCCGGTTGTTTTCTCGTCTGCTGTACTCGACGAATAATCTGGTAATGCAACCTTTAATAGGAAAAATCGGAGTTTAGATTAGCGTCGGGCAGCATCGGCTACCGTCGCATAGCGTACGTGTGTTCCCGAGTTAACGGCGTCTCGCGGTATTTCGTAGGGAGCTCCGATGGCCAAGTGCCACACCACGTGCAACTTCCTCAACAATAAGAGGCACTTTTATTTTCAAAAATTGAAATTTAAAAAAAGATGAAATTATGTTGAACATTCTTTGAATACTAATCAAGGTTTTTAGTTGAGATTGAGATTGATATTTGTCGACGAGAATCACACAGATTACACGACATTTGAAAAATGTCCAAAAGGAGGGAAAATTCATAAGGTGGGGTTGAGATGTGAAGTTGGTGTCCGTGTGAATCGAGGTCACGATACCTCAAGTGGTCGAGCAGCGGCCTATCTACGCGAGGGTCGTGTGTACACAAACATGTAGAATCAGGAGAGCGAGAAAATTCCTGACGTTGAACCACTTAAATCTCTTCTCTTTAAAAAGGGGTGTCTGTTCTACCCTGACACCTTTGATGATGATATTTCAGGGTGTTTTTATACTGTGCCCTTTACGAGCTTTGTATCCCCCGTTCTCTGCCAAGTGCACACCTCTGAGTCCTAATTCATCAAGAAACTTGATTAATAGGCCGGTTTTATTGGTTGAAGCTCTTCTATTGTCACATTATACATTCTAAAACACTTCCCCCTGCGGGGTAATGTTGCTGCGCAGTTTATTATTAGATGTGTGGTTGTTTTTTCTGCTTCTTTGCTGAATCTGCATGTGCCATCATGGATTATTCCAATTTGCTTTAGATGCCCATTTAATCTGCAGTGTCCTGTTAGGAATCCTGTTAGTATTCGATTTCAGTTCTATTCCTGTTGGAGGTTTCTCTCTAATTAGGTTAACTATGGTTTTAGGTGCTGTCCTTTCTACCATGTTCCGCGTGGGATTTTTCTTTCAAATATTTTCTTTTGGGTTTAAGGTAGTTCATTGTTTAGTATATTAGTCACATTTTAGTGTATCATTAAACTCATTGTCATTGCGTTAAATAAAGATGTAATGCAATGTACAGGCCATTAATTTGAAATATCTTGTAATAAATTTCACGTATTTATTTAATTTGTTTCAGTCTGACCGAAGACAACTTAAATCGATGTATTTATTCTTAACTGTAGAGGTTTTATGATTCTTTACCCAATCAGATTATACTATCATTGACTTTGCCCATTTCACATCGGTACTTTTCTAAGTTTTATTTACAAACTGTAAGTTGAAGTATGAAGTTTGTTAACAAGTTCTAAGAAAATACCGTCAGGAATTAAATCTAGTTTTATTGCTTTATCGAAATCCAATTTTAAAACGAGATAAAGCATTATACGAGATTTTTAACGGTTTTCTTTAATTGAGGAAAATAAGTAAATAAAACTGTAAAATCAATTATAAATTGTTCCAATTTCATCGTACAGACAGGCAACAAATGAAATCTAACTACTCGACTCTTGTTAATTCGAATCTCGAAATTTCTGGTCGGGGAAATGTTCAGAAGTAGCTCAAAACGCGTACATTCTGAGGAGAAAGCTAGCATCAAAAGAAAATATAAAGAACGAAAAAGCAACGCCAGCGTTATATAAAAGATAGAAGTATGCTACAGAAAAAATTTAAAAAAAAAGATACGAAGAAGGAAAATAGTTTAAAGGCAGGCAATGATTCCCATATTTTTTGATCGTAAAATCTTTCAAGCAGTATGAATAATAACTTACACAGTGTGGTATGCTTCATGAAAGCACACGTCGGTTTGTTTTGTCGGTTATTCTGGTTGTTGTTCCTTCATGTAAACCCGTAAGTCTGCAGGCAAGCTTCTGCCTTCCAAAGTGGGATATAAAGTATAATATACTATTATCTCTTTGAGATATTACCTCTTTTAGTCGAAATTCTTGCATTCGAAATTTATGTGGTTCCAAAATCGGGTTGTTCCATAGCTTGGGCAATTAGGGTTACCAAAGGTGTTCATTCGTTAAATATTTGCCACGAAAACCTGTCGTACGTATGTGCCTTTAAAGTCTTAAATTTGTGACATATTTAAATTAATTTAGAGCTTAATGGTTCGAATGAATGCTATGTTTATTCATTTTTTTCAGTCATTTGTCTATTTACTTTCAAAGTACGTAGGTTATTGGCACCCGAGATTAGTAAGCTTTCTTCAGATGCAACATCCTAACTGCCATGTCGTTGTCATTATTTCCCGCGTGTGCTTTAATTCAGCTCAATACGATCCACCATCCGATTTCTCCTGGCAGTTTCCGAAGCCTTTCACGAATTTTCTACCAGGCATTATTATGATTTCGGTTGTCTATGAGCATGTACAATGATGCACTATCATACATATGTCGTAATAGTGAGCATAGCTGGAAGCAGAGAGTTTTCTGAGTGGTTTCAATAACATTTTCTCGCATACTTCGACGCCAGAAGTTCAACTTCATTGTTTGAACACCGCGATTCCAACAGGTGTTTTAACACGCATACGTCAGAGCAACTCACCTTTCTTCCTACCATCCGTAAAATGGCTACACCTTGAATACTTCATCTTTTTTTCCACGTTTCTTTCCTCCGACGAGGGTGTCGGTTAATTTTTAGCAAATATTTATAAATGGGTAACGCTTAGAGCGAAATATGTCGCAATTTATGAAATAATTCCTCGCTTTGGGGTTTTGGTGAAATGTTTTGTATGCTTTGGAAACAAACACTTCTAAAGAACAGAATTTAATTAATGTTTTACCAGAGGGTATAAATTCATTCTGGTCGATTTTTTAAAAACAATACTGAAATAAAATAAAATTCTACACTTGTCTTTCGTTTCAATGAAGATAATACAATACAGTTTTAGTAAGGTTGCCTTGAGAGAATCTAAGAAAGTGAAATATTTTTTTCATTCATACACAGTCAGAATAGGCCATACGCGGCACACCTGAAATAAATGTAGATGGTTTTCATTTCCATATAGGGAAATAGTTTGACCCCCCCCCCAATTGATGGTTCATTGAAATAAATTTCTGAGTTCCCACTACAAGAGGTAACCAATAATTTTAGTATTAATATTTATTTACAAAAGAAATGTTTATGATTTGTGAAATAAAACAATTAATACAGTGATTGATATAATAATTAATACATACAATTTCCAGTTTACAAATACTTCACTTTAAAATTTGTAATGTGTCTCCCAAGCATCATCATCCGGATTCTATTTGTATTTTCTCATCGTGTTAGAAGAGTATAATCTAAGGTTGTTTGTTTGGGACAATTTACCAGATTGAGAACAAATTGGTTTTCCTCTTTTTAGCCATTATTCAATAAGTATTCTAATGGTCATGGTGGGTTTGATTGATTTTCCCGAAGTGAAGAGGTTTGGGGGGAACAAGTGTTTTATTTTTAAAAATAATTCCTCAATTCCCTTACACGGTAGTAATTTACGTTTATAGCGTAAAGTATGAAGGAATGGAAAGTATCGGAATGAACGATATATTTTATGCTTTGTTTATAATAGTAAACATGTGAATAGGTCGTTTCTGCTTATCTCAGTTTGCATACCATCGCTGTTTCGGTCTGGTGTGCTGTAGGTTTCAGAAAAACATTTTCTTTTTCGCGCCAACGTTTCCATCTTTATTGAGATCATCTTCAGGGCCTGGGATTTACAAACATTGTTTACTTTTCACAATTACATTTCGAATGTGGAAAAGTGAATTTATACATTGAAAAATATATTTTTATACATTCAATCAATCTATTTTTACTTACTCCAAGTGTTAGTTTTCTGGCTAATTGTGCCATTCTTGTCGACGCCTTATATAAAAATGTCTTTTCTATACAGATTTCCTTCTCCACCCTTTCCAAACCCAAGGTATAAAAACATAAAACTACAAAATCTCACTGGAACTCTCAACACTTCACGCAAGAACACCATTTCAGAGAAACACTTTGATTGAGTAGAAATACGTTGATTGAATATATAAAAATATGTTTTGCTTTATATAAATTCAGTTTTCGACATCCATAATATAATTGTTAAATGTAACCAATGTGGATGGATTACCAATTTTATCTTATTTTTTATAATAGTTTTTTAGTAAACATTTTTAAATGTTGCAAAATAAATTGTGCACACTGGGTACATAACACGGATACACAAAACACCGTGTAAGGTATAACTCTTTAGAGTTACAAGAGTTTAGACTTATTAAAAGTTTAAAAGGTATGGCTGTCTTGGAACGTTTACAAATATCCCTTGGAATTTTCATAAGTTGTACGATAAAATTTCCAAGCATTTCTGTACGACACTGGTATACAGTAGATAGCCAAGTTGAAATTTGTGCAAATATTAAACATCATTACTGAAGAATTGATCAAAACACGGGTATGCCATGTTTTGATGCAATGAACTTAACTAAAAAGTTATCATACGGTTTTCTCATAACATTTAACTAACAGTTTATTTCATGCTCATAAAATTACACCATTTTCGTCGAGTAGCTTCAGAATAGGACAGCCGTATTGTGTGCAGTCATTTCAAACTAAGTATATGTAATTTTGTCGTTATAATAATTACAACATTCTTTTTTTTAATGTAAATCAAACGAAACCAGATCAAAAATTCATGAGTTTTTATAAAAAGTATTTAATGTGATGGTTAGGATGAAAATTCACAATCTGAATAACTTTATTTAAAACAATTAAGTTAAACAATTTAACAAACAATTTATTACATGATTTTGATCAAAATAATGCATTAAGAACAAAAGAGGCGTTGCGATTGTGATAATGATTATTGTGATACAAGCTGGGTGACTGTACGCCGAGGTTGCGTTGGGCAGATGAACACCCTAGCAAAACGTGGCAAGGCGTCGGGTAGCATCGGGTAAGTGTGTTCCCGGCTTTATCCCTACATCTTCAGTGAATAAATATATTTCAAAATAACGCTTTTGTTTAACCCTACAAAAAAAACCGCCTGCTATTACATTTTTTCCTTCTTCTCGGGAAAAGATTAATAAAGTTTAAATAGTGCCGGTACGAACCGAGAAGAGAAGCGCGAGGAGGAGGAAGCAATTCGCGGTCTGTAAGATCCTGATCGGGAAGGCACTGGATCCGAGATTGGAAAAAAAAGGAAAGAAAGAAAAAAAAGCAAGGAGAGGCAGTTGGATATAGACGCCCCGAGGAAGAGGTGGTCTCCGCGAGAAAAAGAACATATTGGTTTTATTTTTTAAGTGTATGTGTGTGTTGTTTGTGAACCTCGTCGCGGTTCGAATAGCTCCTACGAAGAGGAACTGGCTGACCCCGGCAGGTAAGGAGTAATCCCGTGAGTTGGCATATTTCCATTTTTTATCAGGCCTGATAACTCCAGACTAAAGACATTAGCTATAAGGATACTTTTTTACTTTAAAAAGATTTGTCTGTGTACTTGTAAATAGTTGTGAATACTCGTATCTTTAAACGCTAAGTAAGGTATTACTTTAAGGCATCTTGCTTGTGTTAACGAATTAAAGCAGGAAAACTTCATCATTTGGCTCCCATTATCCCGGTAGGAAGCACCATCAGAATGAAGAGAGCCAGAAGCCCTGCATCGCTACCCACCCCTTTCCCTTCTTCCTATTGTTCTACTCTTCTTTTCCTTTTAACCCCTAGTTTCGGTATTTATCCTTCCCCATATACCGTGGCGTTCAACGTAACACCTGTAAATAAACTTTCACTTCCTCACTGACTATCACTTGTCTCCCCCTTCAACACGTCCCCTCCTTCTCCACTGAGTTACCGCCAACGTACGTACAGCTGCAGTAAGGAAGCTGTAACGCTGCCAAGGAAGTGACTTCCTCACATTTCGTTAAACCGTTTAGAATAAAATTCAAAAGAGATCATCTTTAACTCGCATGAAACATGAAAATTGCATAGGAATCCGACAACTGGATGTCAGAGATATAAGTGTATTCATTGCGCACAGGAGGACGATACCATTTCTACGGTTGCTATGAAATTCATAATGGACTATTTGAAAACCAACTGAAATATAATCAAAATTCGTGTAATGCTTTCGGAGATGAAGTTATGTATGGGATTTTGCGTTTGTGCATAGGCTTTCAAATATGTTAATCCGATTGGCATAAAATTTACATAAATCGTGAATCTTCGCACGGATCCGGAGAACTGCCGGCTGTAAGGAATTGACCTCAGAATGGCAGGCAAACTGACTCGGAACCACATTTCTTCAGAAGGGGCTAAAAAACAAAATACGAGTACAGAATTTAAATTTGGAGAACAAAAATTTTTTCGACCTCCCGCATTACTAAAATATCTTCCCCATCTTTGCAGTTTGGAAGAAATAAACTTAAAATTGTAATAAGAAAATTGATTTTATCTTTTGTTATACAATAGAGTTTCTCCCAAGTTTTCTATTAAAAGCTATATAGATTAATCAAGTTTCACTTAGCAAATCACTACTCAATATGGTTAAAACAAAGTTAGATGTAACTTAATTAGAAACATCGTGCTGCAGGCCGGTTTAATTTGGAACTCAAGATTACGATCTGTCGCTGTCTTCGTATAATTTAGACATAACGTGAAATTTCTGGTACATTTGAGGAAATTACGTTCATTTCACGATTTCCATCAAGGTTTTAGGTCGGGCGAGGTTCGATGAGCATAGAGTTGTAAATGTTTACCAATTTATGTTATATCACTATTTTGGTGGTATTTTTAACAATAATATTAAAAAATAACACATTTTCTAATTCTCGATTTTCTTCTCTTTTCTTCAGCAGATTTCTTCTTATCTAAATTTTCTTTTGTATTTTTCTGTATTTCCTCGACTGTTAACAGTTATGATTTCGAACATATAGGGAATTGTTATTAATTTATTTTAATTAACAATAAGACTGTTTGAATAGTAAAGTTGTAGGGTCAATGCAATATGGCTCCAACGAACTTGATTCTTTGCATGTTGGAACACTTTGTTGAGCCTCACAGTGGAATTTCTTATGTCCAGAAGGGCTTATTTTGTTGTGACAGATTCGATCTGTTTATCAAGGTGTCTTTTGAGTAGGAACAAGTTGATTATAACAATTTATATAAGTAAATTGGACAGATGATTATGCAAAGAATTATTTGCTGAGATATGAATGGAATAAATTTTAATAAATAATATAATAAATAAAAAAATGAATAGAAAATGGGGCAAAAGATGCTTCCTTGCAGAACTCCCGCTTCGGGATAGAGAGTGGGATGGTGTGAATCAACTGAACCTTTTCAACCTGAATCACCTTTTCTCCATTCTACTGCAATTATATTCCACTCCCAGAATTACTTAGTATAGAATGGAGTACATGATATCGACTACTCAAAAGGCTAGATGACGTCAGATCAAATTGGTAATTGCATAATAAACGCTTCATCTACATATCAAGGGAATTTAAAAAAAACATTGAGATTTGTAACTAAAGAAGGTCATTAAACTTCGCCACAAAAAGTAAGATCTATAAAACATTCAAAAGTTCATGCTTTTCAAGTTCATCACTGAGCCCAAAAATTAAACGATAGTTGGGTAAATAACTTAACACCAAACTTTAAAAATCAATATTATGTGGATACAATTATATGTTATTGGTTGAGTGAAAGAAAAACGCATATAAATATCGAATTCCTTATAGAGCAGAAACAGTGCTAACGGCTCATTCAGTACAAATTGCAAAATTGCTTGAACGAATTGACTTAAACGCCGAGGAGTCACTCACACAATGACTAAATTATAAGAAGACAGCGACAGATCGTGTTTGTATTTTTGTTTAAAGTATTAGGTGTTTTCAATGAGTTATTAGAAAAATTGTGTGGAGATTAGTGACCTTTAATCGATAATTATTTAGATATCGTGAGATGTGGTCCGGTGTGATTTAGTTTTCAGAAAAACGTTTTCTTTTTCGTGCCAACGTTTCCATCTTCAGGGCTCAAAATGTTTGTCTTCTATGTGCTTGTGCCTTTCTTGCGCTTCGTGTTGAGAGTGCCCCTGAAGATGATCTCAATAAAGATCGAAACGTTGACACGAGAAAGAAAATGTTTTTTTTTGAAACCTACATCATACCTGACCGCATCTCACGATATCTGAATAATTAGTAAAAGTGTTCCAACTTTTGTTAATGTTCGGACTGGCGGTCATAACGGTCAATAACGTCAAAATAAAAACAACCTGCATAAAAATGGCTGACAAAAGATACCGAAACATCTTCATGGGTACAAGATAAAAAAGTGCAACTTAAGCGTTCTAAACTGCCCTAACAAATGGCTAAATGAACATTTCATATATCTTTATTTTTACGGTTTTTACCTTATAATCGTAATTTGGAGCAATTAAGCAGTGTATGTATTCTTTTAGAAAATAATATGAACGTTCAGAAACACTTTCAAATGACTGTTAGAATGGTTATTAAAATGAACAACGCTCTTTGACGTTTTTCCTGAATAAAAGATAAAATGATTAAAGAAGAAGTTGTATGGCGGAAATTAGGAGTTGTTTTTTTTAATTGGCCCTGCAATTAAAATAAAAATAGTTAGTAATTAGCCGGGGGTTGGTTATAATTTGCAACAGAATAACCCATTCCCCAGAAAAATAATCGGAATATTATTATGGAAAGGGTAAAAGATAAGCTTGCAGCTTTCTAAGTCGATAGTGGCAATTAATTCAAAGAAAAGGAGAAAGATTGAAAGGAAAGCGCTTTTCTTTCAACAGCTTGACGCCTGTGGGAGCTCGTGGTCTGTATCGCTGGCAGCCGACACAGCATACCAACGCCCGAGTGCATAAATATTCATACTTGGCCTGATTTGCATCCGACCGTCTCATCTGAGGGGAAAACATTCGATTACTTACAGTTTATATCTCTTTGAGCCTTCCGCCTAGAGTCTTAATTGAGAATTCCACAATGTAGGGCGTCTCGGGGAGAATGGTTGAGCCGACGTTATGTAAATTCGCGGGGTGAGATAAAACCGGCGGGGCCAGAAGCGGACTTTTTATACGGCTTGGATTCTTCCCCTGTAATTTGCACACTTGCAGTGGTTACAGGAAGTATTAAAACTGCAAGGATTTATCAGCTAATTACTCTATTATGTTTAGGACCATTAAAAAATATACGTCACTGCGAAGCCTTTTATTTATATATTCATGCAAAGGTGGCTCCATATGCGGTACGGCAGCTATTCTAGTGAGTTGCTGGTGACGGGCAGTTGCTGCAGGTCGTCTTAAAGGCGCATAAAATGTAATGCCAACATCCGAAAACAGATTACGAAACGTTTGTATTGATAAAAAAAACAAAACACCTTTTACTTTATTTTGTACCTGGCGGGCACTTTGGAATCGGGTTCCGTCTTGGAGCAATGACAATATTTCGGTCCTACCTTAAGCCGAGGAACACTTACCCGATGGATACGCTATGCGACGCTACCCGATGCTGCCCGACGCCTTGTCACCTTTTGGTAGGATGTGCACATCTATGAGAAGTCAAGCGCACGCCAGTTACAGTCACAAAGCGACCTTATTTTTCATTCAGGTCCCTTATTTCTTATAATAAAAAACTCCAACATTTCCAAGAAATATTTTATTACTCTTACTTACCCTAACTAACTATGAAACTAACAGATGAAATGGGAAATATAATCCCTTTTATAGGTATGTCAACTCATTGAGTACTGTATAACGTCAGCAGTATGAAATATTATTTATCTTAAACTATAATTTTCTTGGTTAATTAAATAATACTCATTCTTGAGGAACCAAATCAGTGAAAATTCTCACCACTTCGTCAAATCAATAATACCGTTATCTTATTAACGATGTTGTTTCTAGAAAACTAGAAATATCTAAGTAATGTTTTCTAAAGCGCAATGAACATTGGTCGCAATGACCAATAATAATTGCAATAAGAAAGTAGTTTTAATTATAACTATTTAAAAAAATTTGCGAGTACATTTTATAGCCAAAGTTTCTTGTATACTTTATGGAAAAAAATCGTACTCCAGCGAATGTACGATTATGAATATGGACAGAAGGCGTCTTAATTTTTCTAATTTTACCATTCATTCATTATTATTTTTAAATCGAGTAATACCCCTTTAAAACTTAAGAGGTATTATTTTTAAATAACTGTTTTAAATCTTCTCGAAATTTTTCTAAATGTTCTAAACTTCCAAATCGGAATAAGTTTTGCTAATTGCTTTTTTCTTGAAATAGCCTACTGCAAATCATCCCTGATATCTTTCTACGAAAAAAATGGCATTCAACTCGCACGTAGACTTTTTTTGCGGGCTCGCAGAGGGAGGATAATGGGAGGGTTAAAAAGGATAAAGTGCGGATAATTGTGGCCTCATTCGTCAGGATTTTTTTCATCACGCAGATAGTAACATTCGTGATTATAACAAAAAGTGGACTAACGCTTTTAAACAAAAGCATAACATTTCAGGTTGTAAGTAGACATTTAATAAAATTTGCAAAGAAAAATCTGACATTCTTTATTAAAGTTGTATATTGAAAAATTAATAATTTAAGAATGGCGACTTACTTCGTAATTAACCATTCATAAATAACTGTTAAAGGCATGTGTAACTGTGTGTTTGCGTTTGGAGGAACTCAAGTAGTTCATTTGTTTAATTTTTTTAATTACAGTATTAATTCTGTTTATAATTTCTTCTGCCAATAAAAAAACCACAGCTTTGACAGTTTTATTGGATATATTTTGTGATACCATATTGCTAAGTAAATTTTGACAGTGAACTTGCTAGAAGTTTAAGTGCTGCGGTTGAGGCTGTGAAAGCCTTCTGTTGATTCGCTTTCACCGAGAATTTAGTTATGACTACCAAAGAACGAGCAAAATGTTTTTTGGCTGATTGACATTTTTTCTCATCTTTATTCAAATAATAATTAGCGAATTACATCCGGAGTTTCTATTCGATTGTTCGCAGATATGCTACGATTAAAAAAAGTGCGTAGTGATTAGTGACGGTAAATCGATAATTATTTAGAAATCGTGAGATGCGGTCTGGCGTGACGAAGGTTGCGGAAAAACATTTTCTTTATGTGCCGACGTTTCGATCTTTATTGAGATCATCTTCAGCGCTCATAGTGTTTGTCTTCTGTGTAATTGTGCCGTTCTTGCGCATCGTGTTGCGAGTTCCCGCAATGCAATAAAAAAAATGTTTTCCTGAAAGCTTCATTACACCAGACCGCATCTCACTATTTCTAAATAATTAAAACAAAAGGTTAAATTGTTATTGTTGATCAACAGAATATTTAGTGAAATTTATGTAAAAATGTGAACGTATTAAATCTGAAATTTATACCTTAATTCTTGTAGTCCGTTGGGGAAAAATTAAATCCACAAACGCATTAAAGATTCCGGCTGTGGCAATTAAAAGTCACGTAATGAGACGCTCATTATAATCGTAACCGAGCATTTCCGAAAAGCCGATGTCCTTTAAATTGGGGTGTCGACGAATGAATAAATCGCATAAATAATTAATCCAGCACGGGAAAGAGAGAAGTCGAAAAATAATTGTTTTCCGCCGTTGTTCTCCCGATCTGCAAATTAGATCGTCTTTTAATTTTTCATCTCTCTCTTCCCTCGTCCCGGAGGACATCTCCGGCGGGCTTAATGAGTCGGCGGGTAATCCGGAAAGGATTCAAAGGAAATTCAACCTTCTGAGTTTGCCGACGTAAAAACGTGACAAATTGTTAATTATATTTTCTATTTTCTTTAGAGAGAATAAAAAAGGTTCTAGGCTGTAAAATAAAGATTGATTTATTTTGTAAAAAAATGTATTGTTTCATGTGATAAATATATGCAGTTTTAAAGAGTAGTATTAAGTAATACGTGTGTAGAATTTAGTGACCGTTAATCGATAATTATTCAGATATCATGAGATGCGGTATCGTGCCAACGTTTCGATCTTTATTGAAATCATCTTCAGGGCTCAAAGGGTTTGTTTTCTGTGTATCTGCCATTCTTGCGCGACGTGTTGAGAGTGCCCAGTTGGCACATCTCAGAGATATCTGAACCCTTAAGTACTACAATTTTATATACATTGACTTTTCGACTGACTTCGTCATTATACGTTTTCATTTTTATTTAGTTAATTTACCTGTTAATAAGATTACTGGACCTTCTCACTGGAGAAATATTTTTTAAAAATTGCAAAAAATAACATACCTATTTATTGCTGCAATCAGACTAAAATATGTTCCCAAAATCTAGGAATGAGCCATCATGACACAAAAACCAGAATGCCAAATCATATAGGCCAATATTACTACTACTGTAGTCTTGAAGCTTTTCGGAGAGATATTTCTAATAAGACCGGACCCATTGTAGAAAACCAGAAAATCCTCCTTGACCACCATTTGGATCACGAAAAAAGCATCCAACATTAGGCCAAATTCGCCGAATAACGGGACGTAATATAAAAATCCAAGAAACCCTAGGAAAAGTAAATTTGTTCTACTTCTTCCTTTCCTTCTTTCTTTTTTTAAATGTTCTCATAACTATTGCAGATTTTCAGTAAGTACTGAAATTTTTACTATTAAAAAAATTACTATTTTAAAAAAATTTACCATTTACATTTTTTATTTTTTTTACGCTTTATTATATTGTTTAATCTTATTAGGTGGTTATTCCTGTTTATGGCTTTTACTACAGCAAAGTCTCCAAGTCTTAACCTTAAAAGTTTTCCTAATTCAAAACTTAAATTAAATTCTGAAAATTCACAATTATTATTTAATATTTATTTTATAACAGTTCAGAATCAATTTGATTTATAAACTGCGTCTTATGTTCTTTCGTCTCAGTCCGTAATTCTGCAGGCAAGCTGTTGCCTTCTAAAATGACATAAAGAATACCTCTTATGGTCGAATTTCTGGCATTCGAAAATTATGTTGTTCCAAAGTTGGGTTGTTCCACAGCTTGGGCAATTAGGATTAGCAATGATATTTATTCGTTAATGATATAAACTGTTACCCTGTCGTTCGTATGTGTCTTTGTAGTCTTAAATGTGTGACATATTTAAATTCATTTGGAGTTCAATGATTAGAATAAATCCTAATGTGTGGATTCATTTTCCTATTGATTTCCGATTAGACCAAAATCTTACATAGGTTATTGGCACTCGAGATTGGTAAGCTTTCATTAGATGCAATATCCTTTGCCATCCTATCTGCCATTTTGTTGTTATATTTCCCAGCGGGTGCACCAATACGACTCGCCATCCGATTTCACCCTGCAGTACATTGCACGAATTTTTTGCGCAGCATTATTATGGTTTCGGTAGTCCTTGAGCACAAGGGAGTGCGCGGGTCGGGTGGCCGATGCAAGTCGGTCAGGCGGCCTTGCGCGCGACAATACCCGTTTTGACGAAATGCAAGCGTGGCGGTAACAACCCCTCGGGGTGCGAAACCACTACACCGTTGCTCCGGCGACGGTGCGTCAGCTTGCAGTTTGGGAATCGGCCTGTCCGGTAGGGGCTTATAGCCTAGGTACGGACATTAAAGATCCTCAAAGTCAGCCAGACATTGAGTCCGGGAAAGATAGTCCTTGAGCACAATGATGCACTATCAGTGTATATCATAACAGTGAGCACAGCTGGAAGCAGAGGGTTTTCTGAGTTGTTTCAATAACATTTTGTCGCATGCATCGACGCCAAAATTTCCGCTTCATCGTTTAAACACCGCGCTTCCAAACGTTAGCGGGTATACGGCAGCTTGCAGTCAGAGCAACTCACCTATCTTACTACCATCCGTAAAAATGCTATACGTTGGAAACTTCATCTGTTTTTCCAATCTATTTTCCGGATGCGATCATTATGCTGGCGGGTAAGGATTGTCAATTACATATTTCGGCCGAGATAAGTGTATTTTTTTTTTTTTTTTTTTTGAGTTTCGTAAATCTTAATTCTTTCCTTTAATTTAATATCGATGGGAATTAGATTTTTAAGTATCACATCTGCTTGATCTTATGAGTACTTAATCGTCCAGTACACTCCAATAATCCTCCAGAGCAATTTTTCTTTGATTGCTTCGTAATTTTTTTAACCTCAAATTTGTTTCACTAGTGCGGATACCCATACAGGTGCCGTAGGTGAGGAACTGAAGAAGGTCCTTCATAATCACATCAAGAGCACCAACCTTTCTATACAAAATGAAGTCCTAAAGCCTATGTAGACATGTGATATTCAACTGTAGGATTGTACAGAACAATATCAAAACCACACAAACACTCCAAAATAAATTTTACTTTAAACCACGAAAGCACGTTGTTATATAAGCGAAAGGACATACAAGGGATGTTATGATTCCTAAGGAAACGACGGAAATATAAATTTGCCAAAAACCAATACTCTCGCTTCACTCAGCACGAGAAAGTTGAAGTGTCCAAACTACTACACAACATGTTTAAGAGATTGAAAATTACGGAGGCGCAGATATATTTAAGACACGGGTCGTGTGGCATAAGGCAAATCTGGGAATTTCGATAGAGTCTACATTAACGAGGAAACAAAGTTTCCCTTTGAACGAGCACCGAAGAATATAGAAAATATCTCAAGTAGGAAATTTCGTTTTGATACAGGCGCCTTAAAAGGAGGAAATAAACTGTGAGGAGGGGTGATAAATAAAGGCCAATTCCGTTGGCGATAAATAAAACCTGAACAGCTCAATTTTCATTGGGCAAAATCATCTCTTGGTTGACGTATATGACAGGACAATATTACAGCGTACCATATTTTATCGGGCTTGCGTGCGGAAAAACCGTACCGCATTTTCCTTTTCATGTGCACATCCTGAACGTGTTCGTTCGGATGAAACAATTTCTCTTTCCACCCACACATCAACCCTTCTCGGAACGCCAAAACGAATGTTTACCTTACGTTCATTATAAGGCAATAAAGTAAATAATAAAATGTCGGAGGTCTTTGACCAAATGTTATAATACTTTGCGCCAAGGAGTTTGGTCGTAGTGATGTTTGCGCATGATTACATAGATTGAGGAGAAATAGAAAATAATCTAACTCTAGTGATTACAAATTATCATCGCATTATTTTCATAATTAACACCTATGAATGAAGAAAGTAAGATTTTTATAATTTCTTTTCATTTTAGTAGGCCTATCCTGTTTACCCTTTTGCTATCTTCAGCAATAGTTTTCTGCTATATGTTACGTCAACCAAAACCTAACGATTTGTTTATCTTGAATTATGTGCCGTTTATTTAGCTGTATTTTTATAAGGTCAGCTATGATTGTAACTTTATTTGGAGATCGTCAGATGCGGTCTGGTATGACGTAGATTCAGAAAAACATTTTCTTTATTGTGGCAACGTTCCGATCTTTATTGAGATCATATTCAGGGCCCAAAGTGTTTGTTTTCTATGTAGATGTATCATTACATGGGTCTTGTTGAGTGTGCCTAATCTGAAGAAAGATCGAATGGTTGGCCCAATAAGGAAATTTTTTTCTGAACCTACGTCATCTCATAACCTTCAAAGAACCATCAACTAACGGTCACTGAACACAACACATATGTTCATAACGTCCATATGCAGGAGCAAATTTGATTACTTTCATTTTAATTTAAATATCACAGTAAACCACTTGAATATTAAACCAGTATTTTAAGCCGATAGCCAATCAGTCATCAAAGGCACTGTCACCACAACACGCAAGAAAAATAAACACTTTGATTGAATAAAAAATATTATTTTTTGTATTGTATAAATTCACTTTTTTCCACATCGTAATGTAGGTTTCAGAAAAGCATTTTCTTTATCGTGTCAATGTTTCGAACTTTTATTGAGATTATCTTCAGTGCCTGGGAGTTACAAACATTTAGGATGTGGAAAAGTGAATTTAGACAATGCAAAATACATTTTAAATTCAAGCAATGTAGAAGTGTTTGTCTTCTGTGTAAATTTGCCATCCTTGCGTGTTGTGTTGAGAGTGACAGTTAAAACAGCAAAGTCTCGCTGGCACAAATATAAACAATGTTTGTAAATCCCAGGCCCTGAAGATGATCTCAATAAAAGATGGAACGTTACCACGATAAAGAAAATGGTTTTCTGAAACCTACATAAAACCAAACCGCATCTCACGATATCTGAATAATTATCGATTAACGATCACTAATCTCTCCACAAATTTGAACAATGTTTGTACACCACAGACTCTGAAGGTGGTCTCAATAAAGATCAAAATGTTGGCTCGATAAAGAAAAGTTTTTGTGAAACCATCATAAGACGGCACCTGACGATTTCTGAATAATCATCGTCATTACTCTGTGAATGCATCCAAAATATCCAAAACCTGGGGAAACACAACAACCTAACGACATCATGGGTGCCAGGGCACAGGTAAATTTCGGGTAATGAGAAAGCAGATAGTCCAGCCAGGGGAGGATCTGCAGGACGATGAATGGGCCACGAATTCTTGGGATATCAAAAACAAATATAGAATCCTCTACAAAAGGAGAAGTGTATAAATTCTAGCGTCCCTATACAAAGCGAATTTATGATGAAACAACCCTCACTATTGGTGAAATCACAGCTGCAATTCGGGAGAGCCAAACTCAGAAGAGTGGTTGCACTACTAACAACCGGCCACAGGCATCTCAGAAAATATCTACACAGCACAGGCATATACAACGATAATCCCATTATGTACAGATTATGTAATGAAGAGGACGAAACAGCCACCCTTATCAACTTCGAACGAAGTAACAGCTCAATAGAGAATTAACCTAACGTACGAAAAACATCTTAAGAAATCAAATTGCATCAGCGACCCGATATTTCTAAGGATAAGGAATGAGTCTACTGTACTGAACTAAGAAACTGGGAAAGTGCAATAACCCAGAACGCTGCAGTGTCTGGGAAGCGCAAACCCCGCTTCATTGTATCGCATTTTACCATACCATACGAAACCAGTTCAACATAAGCATAAATTTTTTACAAGGGAAACTCGTGAAAAAGTGTATATTTATTTTATGAAAATAAATATTGTATTTTGCAAAAAGTGGAAATTTTTAATAAAATTAATTTTCTGGCCTGTTTCAGTTCATATTTTAAAAGTGTAGGAACGTTTTTTTCCTTCCTACGAGGGAGTGGGTTAATTTCTAGCAAATATTTATAAAT
>CM077103.1:11362655-11388445 GCA_039619505.1 Cimex hemipterus | reverse complement strand
GAGAGAGAGAGAGAGAGAGAGAGAGAGAGAGAGAGAGAGAGGGAGAGAGAGAGAGAGAGTAATAAGAATGTGAGCTGGCGATAGACAATTCCAGGTTTAAATTTGGAAAAATTTTTGGTAAATATAAATGATATTTATACAGACATCATGCATTTTATGTTGTAACACATTGTTCGTAAATAAGTAATTAATTCAAAATATGTAATGTTTTTAAGTTTACTTCTATTTTTGCGATATGCAAACCAAAAAATCAAGTAGGTATAAATGAATTAAGAAATTAATCGATCTATATCGCCAATATAACCTGCGCATGATTATCCTATATAGTACAATAAACTTCCCGTTTCTTAACCTAATTTTACCTGTATATTTATTATTAACAATTTGCATGACTAACGATTAATATCTCCTTAAAATATTTAAACTTAGGGTCTCACGCTTCAATATGATTTCTAAGTCCTGCTAAAGGAGATAATTCGTCGAAAGAATTTTGTGTTTTTAATTTACTTTTTCCCGAATTTTGAAGATAAAGTTTTATATTTGATACTAACATTGATTATAATGAACATAATGGTTTTACTTTTGTTTTGTACAGTTTTTGATATTATTTTTCATTTATATTTACGGTATTCGATCAAATCATGAGGAACATCGATCTTCAAATCTTCAAATAGACCCGAAAAGCAATTTCGCCGGGACAAATCTGGCGTGTGAGGACGCCGTTTCATCTATCCATCATCCTAATCGGGATAATTAAACTGTCATACTAGAAAAAAAAAACTCTTATAGTCATCATGTCAGAAAATGTAAAGGGTGTTAAAAACAAACTAATACTTCACGGTTAGGTGTATTTTTAGCTAACTCATTTGAGGACGTTGTATTTTTACCAGTTTGATAGATGATTAACTCCCATGTCAAGTATTGAAAACAGTTTGTATTCGATTATTTTAACTTCAAAGAAATGGCAACCAAGTTAAGTCAAATATACTTTATTAAAGACTATTATGCTTATAACCAACCACATTAAAAGACATTGTCTGTTTGATAAATTTAGCTAGAATTTTGGAATAGTAATCTTCAATAGTGAACCACTTCCAAATGGATGAAATTGTAATAATTCTCTTTTTATAATTTTAGCTCAAATCTGAATTCAATAGAGACAAACAAGAAGCATCTGTACTTTTTTGTGTCGAGCACCTTTCGATTTGCTATAGTTCTCGATACTTTTATTTCAATATTTTTTTACTCTTTTGATACATTTTTGTTAGATACTGAAAAAAACCACTAAGAAACAAGATTTGCTCTTTCATCCCATTTTCAAATTATGTACATATTTTTAGTTTTAATAACAGCATATTTTGAGCGCCTTTCTTGTGTTACAACTCTACTTTTTTGGGAGGATTTCGGAGCATTTTGGTCTGCTGATGAAAACGCCTTTAACAAACCAAATTATTATTCAGAGATATCGAGAGAGGCAATCCGGTGTGATGCAGGTTTCAGAAAATTCAGAAAAACGTTTTCTTTTTCGTGCCAACGTTTCGACCTTTATTAAAATCATCTTCAGAGCATGGGATTTACAAACATTGTTTATATTCAACAAATACATTTAGGATGTGGAAAAGTGAATTTATACAATGCAAAATAAATTTTATATTCTACACACTCAAAGTGTTTGTCTTCTGTGCACTTGCGCCATTCTTGCGTGTCGTGTTGAGAGTGCCAGTGAAATTTTGCTATTTTATGTTTATATATGTTGGATTTTGAAGGCGTGGGGAAGGAAGTCGGTATAGAAAAAAACAAATAAATTATTATGATTAGTCAGAGAGAGAAACAATTAAAACTTCCAAACTGGAGTTGCATTGGGACTTCAAGTCACCCTTAAGAGCTCACTAGGCATTTTAGCAGTAACAGTACATTCTGTTCAACCTACGGTCAAACTTTTTCTTTGTCTAGTACTGAAGATGACGAGAAATCATAACAGCGTAACGACGAAATAAATTATACATAGTCATATCAAACGAATCAGTGACGGTCAAATTACAGGTTCATCACTAGACTGTACAGACAAGGGATTTTCAAGGTTTACCAGTCGCTGAGGAGTATCTTATTATTCTAATTCGATCTTGTATATTTACCGGTGTTGTACTAGTGAAATACTTTACAAAATGGTAAATTTATATTAATAATTTATCACCCAAAGATCTAAAAAAACTTAAAAACGAACTTTCTAGAAGGTTAATTCTTGTCTCGCTATACTCGACATATTGTGCAGAAGCAGTTTTAGTTCAAAATCTGAGAAAAATAGAAACTTTTTTATTTTACCTAATATATGATATAATATCGAATGCGAAAAATTATTTGTTAAAATAAATACATACGTATAACTATTATGGTGGTGAGAAGCAAAAACGCGTTTATAGGCCAAATCGAAAATTGACAGTCAACGATGGCCGAAAACAAGGAAATCAATCATTTTTACAAAATGTAAATATTTGCCAGCCTAACAAAATTCTAATTAACAACGATGTCTTTTACTGGACCATGTTTAATGGTTGTTTGTACACCTTATAATTATACGTTTAACACAAATGAAATGTAGGCAAATGTAATATGTATTGATTTAAAAAAGGAACATCCAAAAATGATAATTTAAAAGATTTTTATCCTCCACGGGTTGATGAAGGGAAGCTAAAGAAACGAAGATTTGTAGGACAAATGGTTGTTATAACTTTTCATTTGACTTTCTCGCCGGTAGTCAAACAGCGACAGTTAGTTTTATTTCATTTCATTTGTTTTATCGAGAAAGACACGAGCTGACTTTCACTCATCCAGCTAATCGGATAAACGTTCGATCTTCGAGTGAAGAGGCGGAGTCTCATTACGTTTTCGAAGTTGCCAAACTTAGTTTAGGCCGTTGTACCGTTACGTCTATCTTCACGCTTAACTGCCCTAAAAAGGTCGCTTGAATATTAACGAAGGGATGGATCAGGGCGAAATGCCAAGTACCAAGAGAGCGAGAGAAAACTGCGATACCCTTCGGCCATCGATCACAGAACGAACGGCTGATCTGACCTTTAGTTTTCGTATTCACAAGAGTGATAACAATAGGTCTCAACATACATCAAACCATGCCGCGACTAATAAAATGTCACAATTCCAGCCTTTTCTTACTAAACCTCTACTCATCGAGGAGATTGTGTGGAAAAATATTTCCAAACCATTGGGCAAAGAAATCGAGAAAGGAATAGAATTGGGGATAAAAACAGTATATTTCTTTATTCTCTTCTGTGGTTATCCACTTCGGAATAGTTCTATACGGAGAAAAAAAAGAATTCTGTTTATAATATTCCACGGATACATATAAATTACTTTT
Source organism: Cimex hemipterus (assembly GCA_039619505.1). Taxonomy (NCBI): domain Eukaryota; kingdom Metazoa; phylum Arthropoda; class Insecta; order Hemiptera; family Cimicidae; genus Cimex; species Cimex hemipterus. Next base: position 11,385,072 of record CM077103.1, on the reverse strand, counting down.
ATCTTATTTGTTATTATTTTAATATGTTATTAAATTTTTTATTCATCATGAAAGGATATCATACGTAATACCATCCGCCAAAAAATTTATTAATATTAATGATATAATTTTTAAATATTCAGTTTCGCCATTTTTTATCATATGTCTAGAAACACAAATTTAATTGTTGATTTAAATGTTTCGTTGCACTGATCACTTTTCTGGGTCCGTCTATTTTCGCTGGAGTTTTTTCGTTGTTTTCCCAGTTTTGCCTTCATGTCAAATGTAGGAACATTCTGCATAATTACCAAAGTACAAAGTAAGTATATCTCAGAAATGATCAGTGTCCATCTGTTCAACATGATTTCCATCAATCACACTAAATATCAAAGAATAAGAACAATAAAAATAAGCAAAATCAATTATATCAAATAGCGATATTTAAAACGGATTCCGTAACTAGATTAAAGCAAAGAATGATTGTTTTAGATAGATTGATTTGTCGGATACAAGAAGTTAACTTTTTTACAAAATTGCATCTAGTCACAGTTACGATTTACTGTAAATAATATTTACTAATAAGATTATTGATTTATTAAGGTATTTTTATTAAATTATTTATTTGTCAAACTATAAAAACAAAATATTGACAAAAATAACAAAATGAGAAAAAAAATACCCGAAATACCTGAACGTGGCGCGTTTATTTTCATTTTTATTTATGTTTTTTAATTAAGTATCTGTAAGTGCAAACATTGTTTAATTATGTGCTTATTTGTATGAAAATTTGAAACAGTTTATGTTGGAGGTTTACCTGAAAAAAAATTAAATAAATAAAATTAAAATTAAAATAATGAGATGTGCGAAAAATTGTAAACATGAATTTACAAAGTTAAAGTTTTTTGATTTTGTTAATTAGTGGGTTTCCTTGCCGGAAAGTAAGAAAATAACTGACAAGAGGTTGACGGAGAATGTTTACTAACGAAGAGAGGAAGGATGACAAACGGTTAGTTCACATGAAATATTGCCTGTCAGGAATAATAGGTTGTTAAAAATATTAAAAAAACCTGTATACTTCATTTCACTGTGTTAAGCGCCTCAGGTAACAAATTATATATTTGTTATTGACTTTTGACAATAAAATATGTACCAACACGTTTACCAAGCTTTTTCATAAATGTTGGTCTTTTCATCTACTCTGTACTTGACCCTGGTGCAAATAAAATACAAAATTCTGAACATGTCACATGTTAGTGAAATTGCCAAGTAGACATGATAAATATAATAAATTTGTATAAAAAATATTTGAATTATAATTAGTAGTTGAATTGAAATGGTACAAAACGTTGTTACAAATTAATAAAAACAGTGATATAATTGTAAAAATAGTATAAATTGAAGTATTGTACGAGAATAGAATGATACCTCTTATATAAATGTATTTATTTAACATTCTATTATAAATTAAAATGTCAAATAAATGTCTTCAATATAAAATATAACATTTACATAAGTTCATTCCATATTTCAAGACTTTAAAAATGAAGAGAATCTCAGGATTTTGTGTTTTGTTGGTGGAAGAGTGATTTGGGTTTTTGCCTGTATGTTGGAAGGGAGGAGTTGAGTGATATAGACAGTTAAAGATATGGAAAAAAGCAAGAATTGGCATGAAAAAGAGATAGAGAGAAAACTGGAGAGAAAGATTAAAAGAGAGAGAGAGAGAGAGAGAGAGAGAGAGAGGAGAAAGAGTGAGAGAGAGAGAGAGAGAGAGAAAGAGAGACGGACAGAGATAGATAGATAGAAAGATAGAGAGAGATTTTATGAATGTATTTATCAAAATTTTTATATTTCATTGTTATCTTTTCTGTACCATACAAGAAATTATAAATGTTGTCACTAAAATATCCATCCGCCGCCAATTTTTAGTCAATAACTGATATACTAAATCGTGGACAAAATCCGCTGTGTGATCTCGGCACACAGACGAGGACTAGCGTTCATTGTAAACTTGTTTTTCTGCGTACGTTGTGTATTTTACTTTCTAGGCGTTGTTGAAAAATAAAATAAAAATATTTTTTTTTAAAATGCAAATACAAAAACACTGTCACACTTCAACTTATAATCGGATCGAACGACCTAGTCGAATCCCCGGTGTGAGATCATCCATCCATGAGATCTTTTCTTTACCCCAAGGGAAATCTTCAAGTTGGATCGGCAAAACACCCAATCTGGTAACGTAAACAACAAAAACCTCTCTAGATATTTAAATGTTTTAGTTGAAATGTAGTGCTGATATATTGTGAACATTCGAACTCTGACGATTGCAAAACTAAACTTTATTTGGCGCAAGGATTAACGAGCGGAAGATACCTTTTGTTTTAGTCCTGTTTTAACGAAGCCTTTGTGGCCAGATAATTGTTAAAGGGTTCTAAATCAGGTTCGTTAGACCGTGTATCGCTTTCAGTATTAGCTAATTATGCAGGATCGGATCTAAACGCTGGCGTAGATGTGCTGCTGTGATAGACGTGCATAGATACCATCTGAGCACAGACTTCACGTGTTGTTATTATAAGCATCATTGCAAAGCACAGAACGCGTGCTGAGGATAATCCGTGATGGAGAAATTTGACCTAACTAATGGGAAATGAGAGCGCTATCTGTCATTGCATCTCTCCGATAGTCTCCACGGTACCGAACGATCCTTATTGTCAAATCAAGTGAGATAATCTTAATTGCTATTCGATCAGGACTTACCGAAAGATTCGCTCTGCCTCCGAATAATTAATGTAATGCTATAAGCGAGAGAAGCTCATCGATTACATCACCTATAATGACACGGTATGGCTTTAATAATTTTTATTAATTTATTAAGCCAGTTTGATACGTTATTGCTAGACTTGCGGCATGGTCTAGTAGTCTATTGAGCCATAATGATTATAGCTCTAGTACAAAGGCCAATTGTAATATTTCGAAAAATGGTTTTGACCTAGTTCTCCATTGTACACGAATTTAAATGGTGATTTCGGCGAAGAAACAACAAATGGTACCAGGGGCTTGCTGTCATGTTGCTAAAACAAATTATTTATTTATAAAACAATTAAGAAAAATAGCTTCATTACAAATACAATGACTTTCAAGAATTTTTTAAAATTTAACTTAAGATCCCAATCTTGGAGTTTCAGTTATACGTTAATTATGGTGTCTTTCTAGATGCACATAAATGAATAATCGTAGTAAGAACATGTTTTTTTAGTTATTCTGACCAACGGAATGAAACCATTTTTTTTTAAACTAACTGGGTTTTTTTTCCCCCGAGAAGCGTAAGAACGAACGTGTTCTCCAATCTGACATAACAATCTGAAATTATGCAAAAATTGTGTAAAAATTCACGCATATTCAATTTTTAACAAAATGAACCAACTCGTTATGAAAGTGATATCCCTATACGTTAAATTAGTTTATTAATTATATGTTTATATAAAACATTGGGGGGGACGGTCATTATAAAATTAAAATGTCAGTTTTTTCATTTAGTTTTAGAGCAACAAATCATCTGGGTCAAGACTTTGAAACTAGTATTGAAACTTGAAACCATAAATTTTAATATTGTAACCATCATATAACTATCTATTTTCAAAAATTGGCTTCCTTTATTTTTTTTAAATGATATTAAATATACCAGTGGATGATTAATTCTGTTTTTTATTCGATGCGTAATAAAAATGTTAAATAACCGTTGAAACCCAGATGTCAGTTGCTACATGAAATTACAGGCCTTTTAATCTAGATATATGCCAGTTATGTTCCGTGTACAATTTGAAAGTTGTTGAAGATATAATTCATGTGATTGTTGTCTGACCTATTTATCAACTAAACAAGTTGATGAATTTCAATACAGTAAGATGAGCCGAAGGCAAACTTCGAACTTTTCAAAATAAAAAAAGAAGAATGTTTCGTAAATATTCAGATATGTTGTTAGTAAGAAAAATTATTGATTTTCCATATACATGGTTGACCTTCTTAATTATTACTTTATATTTAGTTTATTACTCTTTAGGCTTATGTAGACCTTCATGGCATGCATGTATATCGTGCTAAGTGTGTGTACGAACTAATTATGTATAAAACGGTAAATTTGTAACGCCCCTGAAATAAAATATCGATAAGATTAGCCTACTCGACAAACATGGCTAACAAAAGAATTTGATATTGTTTAAAAAATATATCAGACAGATTGTCAGAAAAATCAAATAACACACGTAAAACATAATTTTAGCATGTAACAACCGACTAAATCAAACAAGGGAACTACTAGGTCCTAATCCGTTTTTAGACACCCATTAACAAAGATAACACCCGATTTCCATCTATGATAAAAGAATGGACGAGAGTCGAAAAAATTACACCAAGATCAATCTCTGACGATAAAAGATGTGTAAATGTGTGCGGCAGCCCAAAAGTTAGTTGTAAAAGAAGTTCGAATAAGGCCGTTGAAGCTCACACAGTAAGAAAAATCGGCTTGCATTGTACATCTAATGTTGATAGGTTATGCTGAAAAACCAAGAATATATTGAAAAAAATGAAATTGTTATTTTATTTCTAGACAAGGACGTTTCGAAACTATCTCCCTTTCAATCTTTTATATTGTTTGAAAGGGTTGGATAATCAATTGGTGTAAAAGGTTAGTCTATCGAAGAACGTCAACATTTTTTTCTCTTTTTAAAAAAAATAGATTCTGAAGATTTTGGTTTGGATGGATCCAATATGATTTTGTATTGTTTTGTAAATTCTAAAAGTATAGATGGACCCAACAAGCCGGTTCAATACGTTATGCTGATTGTTAATTCGTTTTTGTCTATATGTTGGATTTATTTGCCAGTAGTATGGAGTTAGTTTTGAAGTGGTTTGAAACGTCAGTTGAATTCTTGCTGTTTTCTCTAAGTGTAGGTTCCAGGGTACTCGTGAATCCTCAGAGAAGCCGAGGAACCGAACGATTTGCTGGATGTTTTAATTCTGTTGATGCTGTTTTCATTCGGTTATTCGGGTTATTTACAGAATAGACTATGATTTATCTCATCTATGACAATTGGAAAATCGGTTCTTACAGCTGCATGGTTTGCAATAGATGCAAGAAGTGCGTAGCCGGTATGCGGTGTAGAGGAGATAAATGATTGGGCCAAGCATGCAGCCCTGTGATACCCTACTCGTAAAGACTAATCTTATTCTTGGTAGTCTCATGAATCATTAGGACAGGGTGGGCGATTCTATACTAGGATATTGGAATGACACACTACAGTACTTATAGAGGTATAAAATTAGTAATAAGATTAATACTAAAATTGAAAAATCTAGAAGCATGAATTTGAATGTGAGTGTTGTAAATAGATGTTAAAAATGTCTGTGGTGATATGACCAAGACATCTCATTATTCTAAGTGTAATGGAATATTGCACGTCAGTGCGGACGGATAAGAAGCAGAATCCCGCGGGACAATCAACCCGTCAGCTGTCCGTGAATGAGAAAAGTGACTTCACGGAGGAGAAATTCGCCCCAGAAGGGTTCCCGCTCTCCGAGACGAGGGTGTATCGGGGTGAAAAAATATAGGATATTCTCAAAATCACCATATAGTCCTCCGCCGGGAATAATTCCCCTCGCACGCCTGTAGCCTGGGGCCGTACGAAATTCATTTTTCCCCGATCCTGCGTCCCCTGGGATGAAATATTTACGCGCGCGCCTTAGATTAATAAAATTCAAATTCGTTTTGGGAAAATTGTATTGCCTCACAATAGACAAAAAATCTGTCAAACAATGATTAAATAGACTGTTTCAACAGGAAGGCAACTTGAAACAAATTAAGAATCGATTGAAAACAATTTATCAATCCGTAAAATCAATTTTTTTATGAATACTGGTCGTAACGATATGATCAAGAGCTAATTAGAAAATATTGCTTTAATCAAGCCAGCAAGTGACATACAAAAATAAGCTCCATGTAACACACTGATATTGTTTGTCAGAACTTGTATTATTAATATTATAAATAATAATTATTATCCATTCTGTGCTTTATTCTCAACGATCCTTTTTTCTGATTGCGTTCTGACGCCTTCACCTATGATAAAGTAATTTGGTGGCAAATTTTAGAAAACCAGAATGAAATATCATGAAAAAATCTTCTAAAAAAATCAGGAAGAATTGCTGGATTGGCTCAACATGTTTTAGAGACCTAACATAAATTTTATTTTCAAAATGTAAAAATTCCCACAAAAGAAAAAAGCGAATTAAAGTTAATTTTTTCAAAAATATATATAAACTTAACAGAAAACAATGTCAATATAAAAAATGGCTTCACTAAAATCGGCATAAAAATATTTTGGATGTTTATAAAAACCTAGATAGTAAGTGAAATTGATTTATGATACTGTTGAGATTTTATTGTTTTAGAAATTTTTTTTATATTTTATTGTACATATATAAAAGTGTATAATTCATTCTTAATTGTAACTATTTAATAAGTTAAAATGTATAATTAGTGACATTCACCGAACATCAGTATTATTCACGTCTTATGGATATCAAACGATAAATAACGAGGGCCCCAGTTTTATGTAACCCTTCAACTCGGTGCGTGTTATTTAGCTTATATAACAGGCATGTATGAACATGAATATTGATTTTTAACAGTTTTAATAAAAAGAAGTATTCATAGGTGAAAAAAATACTGTACATTTGAAGAGGCCCTTAGGAGCGGTCCTTGATGCATAAGCGAATGAAGTATGTATCTGGCGTAAAAATAATTTATAATTCGATTCAATTAAATCAACGGCCTAGAAGAAAAAATATGAAAAAAACACGTAAAAATAAATCATGTAAAGCATAGGGTAGAGGTCTATTGATGGGTAAATGGTAGCTCCAGGATTATTCACAATAACAAGGCAGACTTATTGGGGCTAAATTAGCAACCTGAGTATGGACGGAATAGGAAAATAAATATTCCTACTGATGACATTCGGAGCAGAATTTGGCGGATGCTCAAACTAGAAAAAGCGTGCGAAAAAGAAAAACACAATACATCCGACACGGCATCTGCTTGCAAAAATCCAGAGGAGGCCTTGCAGTTCCGCAGTAGTAAATCGTAAGCAGATCTGCACAACCATGTCCAGGGTCAAATTAATGTACGATAAACCCCCAACTGGCAGACAAGATTTTGAAATGTTCGGAGTGGAGCAATTTCTTGAACGTATATATTCTACTGAACTATCTTCCCTCAATCTTAAGACGTTGTTGATTTTGGCAGAAACAAAAGTGAACGAATGTATATTTTTCTTGGTTTTTGAAATTTAAAAATAGTATTAAAATAGTGAGTTGATTGAAACGCAAAAGAAACAATTTTATTTACGTTCGTGGCTTGTGGCGGGTCGGATGGTCGGTGTGCACTTCTTGGCTGGGGTGCATGGAGAACCCCAGGGCAAAATACCTCAGGCCCCCAGGGGATTTATTGTAAATCGTTTTCGCACACATCATCGAAAAGGTATGATCAGCCAATGCAAGATGTACTAAATGGTATAAAACCCTCCGGGCCTCTACTGGTCGTTGTTGGTGGCCGGCTGGTCGCCTGAGAGTTGGCGAGAGATAAAGTCAACGCGTAGCAAAAGGTTCGCCTTAAAAAAAATTGTGAAGTGGATTTAACTTTTGTGCATGCGCATAAGCACATGTTAACCTATTTAGAATAAAATTCATTGGGGCTCTTATCGAATGGTGAACGAGTTCTTGTCCTTGAAAATGTCATAAGATTCGGATCAATGGTTTCTGATATATAGCTGAGTATGCAAATGTATTTCAGCTTACGCAAGCGATAGCGCTGATATGATTGTGATTCGACTAAAGTGGTGTATTTTTGGAAACCAAGTCGCCTAATCCCTGCAAATTTCATCAAAATCCAACGATTGATTTTGGAGATATTTAAATGAAAATTTACGTTGCACGGTCGATTCTATTGATCATGTATGACCGGACCTAGACACGAACTGTTTTAGTCTTCCTTTAGGTAGTACTGAAAAAAATTGTTTTTCTACGATTAATATTTTATTTTCAATGCTTTTTGGATAGTGTTAACCGCTCTAGGGGTCACGTTTTATTGTGCAACTAAAATAACGAGGTTCTGCGATACATTTTTATTTACAGATTTGCTTTTGATTTATTGCTTTTTTGTATTTATTGTTTGATTTATTTGTTTAACCAAGCTTTCATTTCTAGTTTAAAATTAAACAAAGGGAAAAGCAATAAATATACCTATCATAACTTTTTTTTATTAATAGCCATTTACCATTTAAAGATATTCTATTGGATTGTAAACATGATAATAAGTTTTCCTGCGTTTATTCATTCTGCATTTCAGAAATATCAGTTTAGTTGATATGATATATCCTCCTGCAGGGCATTTGGACAGGCTCCAAAACTGAAACGATTCTTCGGTAGCGGCTCCGGAAACTCTTTTAAAACACATCTTTTAAATATTTACCCATTACAGAAACTATAAAAGCAAAATCGTAAAAATGTGGGTCGTAAACCTGGTGTCGAACAGGTCAAAAAATAAGTCTGCGTGTCCCATTTAATATCCGTGCCAAATGAAAAACTCGTGCCGTGTCTGTTTTTTTTTTGCAAGTAAGTTTTTGGCAACGCTATTCAAGGGGTCGAATAGAGAAAGAAATAATGGTTTTAAGCCAAGGGCACCTCATGATGTTTCCTTCATTTGCGAAAAGTGTATTTTTTACGTTGTTGTTTTGATCTTTTCACAATTCGATCTAGGAATAGAATCTTGAAGAGTTGAAACAGGCTGAATTTATTGATACGTTAACGGTACGAACCATTTTCGACAAAACATACGGAAATTTCACCATTTGGCATGGCGTAGGGTGGTTCTCTTATAATTGTACTGTTTACATCGGTCCGGCTAATATAAATTGCTCCGCTTTCTTCTCCTGCCTTTATTTTCCCTCAACCGGGGCCAGGTTTAAGTGGTTCGTTAAAATCTGTTATTCTGTCAACCTAAACAATATGACAGGGACGCGAAAAGAGGAATGAATACGAGCGGATTAGAGAAATAAGAGAGTACAAAAATAATTCCGAGTTGTACGACATGAAATAAATGGACGGCTATTCGCGTCAACGAGTCTTATAAATTATTTAAATACAATAAAATCCCACTTGGCAAACAAAAATATAGAAGAAAAACATTTCAGCATCGGCCTTCATGACAAATATTGAAGTAAAGAGATCAGGGATGTAGGTGAGAAAAAAAAGTTGTTTTTCTGCTGTCGAGCTTTCGGCTGTATTGAACCCCTCCTCAAGACTTCGAAAAACTATTTGAAAAAAAAAAGTTATAATCAAGGAGTTCGTAATCCAGTACCTTCTAGTTGGACCACATTTCCGAATGGATTGTAAAGCTTTTTTAAAATAGTTTTTCAAGGTTCTGATAAAGGCGTTAAACAGCCGATACTTCAACAGCAGAAAAACAAGCGGTTTTGTTTTCATCTGCATGGCTTCATTCCTAATCTCTTCGATATTTCAGATTAGACTAAATCCTTATGCAATTATTATGTAATACGTAGTATACAAATCATAATGCTTTTGTCTGTAAATGTCAAAAGGAAGATGTGTATATTTAAAACATAACGTTTCCTCTATTTGAAGATCACTCTTCGATCCCACCAAGAGTTGATGTATTTTTGAGAAAGGTTCAACAGGCGATAAGTAGACTGTTCTAGATGAATTTTAAAATTAGTTTTTTCTTTTTATTTTATGGTTACGGTTTGATTAAATAAGGTGAAATTTGCTTTTTTCTTACAGTTTTCAAAGTTTCACCGGGTTTTCTTTTAATTTCTCTTTCCCTCATTTTCTCACTTCTCGTATATTTTAAACCACTGGTGGTGGACAGGCTAAGTTATGGGCGACTCCAGTGGGGGCAAACCCCCGGAGCGACCAACCCTCAAACCAGTTCGATAAAAGCTGACGTTATCGTCTTAAATTTTTTTGAAGATGTCTTAAAACATAATGAAAGGTAATAAAAGAATATTACTGGGAGAAACCCATTCTAATCTCTTGTAAAACAATAATTAATGATTAATCATTATTGTAGTATTACAGAATGGAAGATAAGTGCTGTTTTTTCTGATTATTCCATATTTCTTGGTTCTTTAGAAGGCTCACCGCAGGGTATCATTCAAATTCAGATGTTATGTTTTGTTCTTGGTATCGCTGTTTTTCAGTTGTCACTTTATTATTTTATCGATGTAATAACATCAATGAATAGAGTAAAATTATTTAATAGAAAATTATTATGACATGGATATATCTTACGGCTGGGGGTCAGTCCGAAAGTTTAACACGGAAATTGTTACCGTCGGTGAAACTGTTTACCAAGGATACGCGAGAACGAACTGGTTGGCAGGTGTTTTTAAAGTCGCGACACGATTGACGGCTGTGCCGCGACGCTTTTGACACGTGTGACGCAACGCGATTGACGCTTACGACGCCGGTGACGCGAAGCGACGCGATTAACGCTTTTGACGCGATTGACACTAACGACGCCTGCGACGCGACGCGATTGTAATGAGCTTCCAAATAAAAAATAGAAACCTTTTGCCAAATTTCAAATGTCGTGTAATAGCTATAGTGAAGTGTACTTTTTAAACCATTAATTCACTATATTCGCGGTCGTTCGACCAATGACAATTAATTACGGTTTATAGTTGAAACGAAAGGAGGGAAAACTCGTAAGGTGAGGTTGAGATGGGAAGTTGATATCCGAGTGGATCGAGGTCACGATAGCTCAGGTGGTAGAACAGCGGCGTATCTAGCCGAAGGTCGTGGGTTCGAATCCCTCTCGTGCCATTAACTTTATTCGTCTCAACTAACACCTTTTTTTGTAGTTTGTATTGTAATTATTTGAAAAAGTCAAACGATAGTCTAGATTTTATTATGGCCGACAATGTAAAATATGGTAAAAAAAAAATGTAATTCGAAAGGTTGTGTTGAGATTGGGAGTTGGTGTCCGAGTGGATCGAAGTCACGAAGTGGTAGAGCAACTGCGTATCTAACCGAAGGTGGTGGGTTCGAATCCCTCTCGTGCCATTAACTTTATTCGTTTCAAATAAAAACCGTAATTAATTGTCATAATTACTTAACCTTAAATTTTCATTAGTATTTTTGCAGATAAATGTGAGTTGATATCTAGCTTGCTGACCACAAACTGCACGACTACTAACAGTGACATAGTTAGTAGCTGTGTAGTTTGTCGTCAGTATGCTGGATATCTGTTGTTCATCTGGGAATCCTTATCTTTAGTCCCTGTTAAACTGTAAAATCGTCTTTCATATGACAATATGAATTGAATTTCATAAATTTTGTTTGACATTGTCCTTGTCGAATGTTATCATAAATATGAGTCAAGATAGCTTTTGTTATTGTTTTTTTGTTTGAAATTTCTTACAGTTTAAATCAGTGATCTTGAATTTTTTAGAATTAACTGCTGTATGTCAATGTCACTAATTTTCCTTCGTTGTTTATCTTCGTGTGTAATCTTAGTTGATTATTACTCATAATTCAAGTTCATGAGTAATTTTATCATTTATATTTTCCTCATTTGTTCAGTCCATGATTTATACCTGAACGCCTAAAAGGCAATAGTGCCGACCCATCTGACAAAACAAAACCAGAAAGGCTCAGAAGACCAAAATGATGAAAACCGACCAAATAAAAATAAATTATTGTGAAATACGTTTTTATTTGTAATAAATTCTATATTTAATTACTTCTGATTTTCTTTATTTACGAAAATATATTATTCCCTCACAATCTATCAATCAAAACATACATTTTTATAAAAACAATATATCCGGCCTGTCCTTGTAATATTGATACTTTTTATGTATATTTATATGAAGCAAGTTTTTTCTACGTACAGGCCAATATTGACCCTTGAATTTTGTAATACAATACATAATAACTTACCAATAAATATATATGCATATAAAAATAGTAAATAGATAAATATGTTTTTCTTTTGATTTGTTAACGATTACACTTATATAATAAATCTTTTAATTAACAATAAATGATGATAGAAGTTGTAAAATAGCAATATAATAATATATGATAAATTATTAACAGCCACTTACTTAAATATAATAATTAATTCATTAACAACCATCCAATTGCAGGGGGCCGTCGGTCCATCCAGCGGCCCTGCATTCGAACCCGAAATACAAATGGGCTTTTTTTCAAAACCAGTAGCATTACAGTAAATGAATTAATGTTAAATAATTAATAATTAAATAAACACATCATTTAATCTTTTGTTTTTGGTTCTATTTATACACATTTAATTTCAGATTACATGTTTTATTACCCAATAATGAAGATAGGCTGGCGACAATCAACAAAACTGACCAGAGAAAAAAATAAAAATATCAATCTATTATGAACAAACAATCAAATCGTCTTGGTGTAAATTCAAAAATTATCGTTGAAAATTTTTAATTTTTTAATAATCACTATATGACATCGATTTATATTTAATTATCTCGGGAATTTTGTTTTTTATTTTAAATCACTAATACTTACGAAAAATATTATTTTCATAACAAAAAAACCCCAGTATTTTAAAAAATTATTAGCGTGTCCCAAAAATTGTACAAGCGCCAGGGAAATGACTGCCACTTATAAAAGGATCTTGGCCGGGAACGTGCTAATAATGAGTTTAAATGTTCCTGTTTATAGCTTATTTATGACGACTCATTTTTCCTGGGGGCGAATAAAACGAGTTTATTTCATTATAAATTTAATATTTCAGTTTTTTCGTCGTTATTGTGACGTTATATATTATATTCTTGGGTGAATGTTCTTTGAGCTAATTTTAAATAATGACCAAAATTCGTATAATTTATTATAACGCTGTTTCTGGAAAATACCAACGCACTTTTTTTTTTATCAAAGAATTATATGAAACATATATTAGAAGGATGGTTATGAGATTAAAATCCTTTTTCTTCTTTATTTTTTGTTGTTCAGACATGCTGGACATAACAGACAAAATCAATCAAGCACATTTATTTAATTGGACGGATATTCGAGAACGTACGGTCTTCTCCTGAAATATTAAGGCAGAAATGTATGTTTTTAAACCAGGAATAAAGTTCAAAAAAGCTTTTGACATGTCGTTCAATTCGTTTTTTTTTTTTTGCCAATTATTATCAGTGAAAGTTGTTAATTGTCTTCGTATCGAAATGACGTCGATCACGTAGACCTCGCGATAGGAAATCATTTCCGAGAAGTGGTGTCCGGGCAGAAAAAAATTATTGTTTGTCCGGTGTACGTGCAATTCTGTACGTACTCTCGTTGCAGGCCGCAAGACAATTTCTTAGAAACGTATCGAGGCCGAGGTCTTTAGATAGATATTCGCGTGATGTAGGGGAATCGACGTGTAAAAGAATAACCAGGTAGAAAAAGGCTAATTCGTCATTTGAACCTTCACCGCTTACGCACCGTTCGTCACGTAGGCACAGGCGAAATCTATACGTGAAAATGGCCTAGAAAATATTGTCGTCAGTGGTGTGTTTTTATTTTATTACGCGACCCACTTAGCTAATGGCCATGTATTTATAGTTAATTGCTTTATTGTTTCATAAAAGGAGATTACACAATCGCCCCTTTCCTATTAAACTCTTCAAATCTATAAGCGGGCATATCAACCCAAAATTGAATTGTTGAGAAGGAAAAATAGATGAAAAGGACTGAAGAAACCTAAACAGACTTTAATGATGTTAGAAACAAAATGTATGCACCAATCCAAATCTAAGATAATAAAAATGATTTAATTAATAAGTTGAACAAAATTATATTTTCAACAAGGTACATAATATATGGGTAGTGGATAGATATAATATAAGCTGGTCCCAATGAAGATATCCACCCCTCCTAACTTCTTAACCCTTCATTACTGTTATTACTATCGGTCAAGTAGTTTCACCAATAATTTTGCCAATTGAAACATTGATAGTGACTATTTAGATATCGTGAGATGCGGTCTGGTGTGATGTAGGTATCAGAAAAACATTTCCTTTATCGTGCCAACGTTTCGATCTTTTATTGAGATCATCTTCCGGGCCTGGCATTTACAAACATAGTTTACATTTAGAAAAATCATCTACATTTGTAAATCCCAGGCCCTGAAGATGATCTCAATAAATGATCGAAACGTTGGCACGATAAAGAAAATGTTTTTCTGATACCTACATCACACCAGACCGCATCTCACGATATCTGAATAATTATCTGTTAACGGTCACTAATCTCTACACATTGAAAATGATTAAATTCATTAATTTCGTGGTCCACTTCACCAATTGATTGATTGATAATGACATTTTCTCGTTTTTGTATGGGTTAAAATGATTCCATTTGGCGAGAAATTTGGCAGATTAAAAAAGGTCTTATTTTGTTTGCAAAAGTCATGAACAAACATGTTATTATTGGGAACTGTAATACTGCATAAACTGGATTTAACGACAAACATTTAAAAACTACTGTGTTATGTAGCGACTGTTAGTTCAGTAATTTGTAGAAATAGCTAGGAGTGGTCAAAAATGTATTTTCGCAACAAAAAAAAACACCTTTATCTTTTTTGCCAACGTTTCGACCATTTTTTCGAGTAATCATCAGAACATAAAGCGTGGTACTATTCTTTCGGCAATAAGTATAAAAATATATGTACATAAGAATCTGGAAGAAAACGAATTTGTAAAGTGTTTTATGTGTTTATTTTGGTAATATATCCTGGAAATTAAAAACAACAAACATTACGGGAAATTAAAGATGATGATTTTTATATTTTGTTGAAAGTGTTTGCTGCTTGTTTTCAAGATGGATATGGACCATGGCTAGAATGGTAGAAAAATTCTGAGCGCTCTTCAAACTATTTTCCGTACAAGTCAAAAAAAATATATTAATAATAAACGTGAATTAAAATCATTTTTCTTCAGACCATTTCTAGATATGTACAATTATGCTAAATTTTGTAATGTTGTTACACATACTTTCAGCCAAAGTTGTGCTTTGATTGATCCTAATTACCTTCAGAGGATAGCTTTTTCCAACTTTATTTGGCTGAACGTACGTCTAATAATAGACTTGGTCCGTGGAAAATTATTTGAACATCGAAATCATAAGTTGTAATGTCATCAAGAGAAGCAGTCGGAAGGTCAAAAATTGTCGACTTTGCCAAGCTTTGATGAAAGTTTAATACGATTCTAAAAGAATTTAGTATTTTATATTTAACATATATAACAAACATTTCTAGATTTTATTCGATAAATATGGGCACAGAAAATAAATGTGAATAATAAACATTAAAAACATGTAGATTACATTATAATTATTCAAAAATTAATACAACTTGGCTTTATATAAGGTAAAACATTTTCCATCACATTTAAAATCAATACGACACAACACGATGAACCAGTTTAAATAATTAATTTATGAAATTTAATTTTATATGAAAGTGGCTATTGATATGGTATTTTTAATATACATATTTTATTAGATTTATACATTTTTCAAAAAAATTGTTAAATTCTAGTGAAGTAGAAAATTCGTTCATATGATCGGAATGGTAAAACTTATTAAATTATCACAAAGGGTCCTTTGTGAGAATTTTTTTATATCGAGTTTATGTTTAGGTACAGAATAAAAAAGTAACCCCACAAAGCACTTGACCCGATGTATGAAAAAAGTGTGATTATTGGATTTTCCACGAGGAAGAAAGTTAAAAATAAGGTAACAATAAATTACGTTTTTTTATTTCATGAAAGAGTTTTTCCGTAAAGAAAGAGTTTGACATCACTGGCATAAAATTGAATCATATTAAATAAATTGTACTCGCCACCGTCTTGTTGATAAATCATATTTTAATTCTGTGTTAGCCTGAGTGTATATTTTGTCCTAAACTGACAATAAGAAATAAAAACCAATCAATCAAACAACGCTTTGTTTATAATAAAATGTATTTCCAATTTTTATATGACGGTTAAGAAGAAAAATTATTCTCACTTTTTTCTTCCCAACCGTAATCCCATAAAATTGGAAATAATACAGGCAACTCGTTAATTATTAAAATTTATTAAATCTATTATATTTTGTGAGGTGACTGATCAAATTACTTCTTTCTATTAAGTAATCTGTTTACGTAAGGTCTTGGTAGTAATGAAAAAGCAAGTGCCACGAGGAGTTTTTCACGAAAATATCCTATATTTTCACGACAACAATTAAACCAAATGTGTTACGCATTGACTGAAAGTTCAATAATTTCTTGCAATAAGGAGGAGAGGTCAGGAATGTCGCATTTAAAAAAAAAAAAAAGACATTTTTAATTTTTTGCAACGTTTCGAACTTGTCATCTGGTCATCTTCAGGGAATAAAGTGTGGTACTATTCTTTTGGTATCCAGTGTTGTTTTCTTTCGAAACAAGTATGATTTATATATATCATGCTGTATTTCAGTATAAAATCGAACCCACGAATTAGGCCCAAGGTTGTGGGTTCGAGTCACGCTCATGACATTGACATTTTCGTTTCGACCAAGACCTTAAATAAAAAGAACAATTAATTAAGATTTATTGAATGGGTGTTTATTAATTTCAATTTTTTAAATGCAGGCTGTCCTTTTTAATTGAAATTTATAAACCAGTGATACGTTAAAAAAAAAAAAAAAATATTCTCAAGTCAAACTGTTGCTCAATACACAATTCCAATTGTTTGGTGTTTCATCTGTTTTTATACCTGTTTTTTTTCTTTATCCAGTATCAGGTACTAAAGTGGGTACTCTTCATCAATGCGTGCTTTTCAAATTTTCGAGTTTTTTTTCTAAGCCTCAATGTTAATCAGATTTAATTATAAGTACATATAAAAATTTGAACTAAATTGCACTTGGTTACAATTGATTCAGTTCATTTCGTGTCATACGAACACATTCAGTGAGTGGATGATGAACCAGGTTGTAAACATGGTGGCCTTTCCAATTAAATCCATTCCCACTGGCGTCCTCAAACTGCAAAAAATAGGCAAACAGCTTCTCACGAAAATGCAGCAGTTTTGACTTTTATGTGAACTGAACAATACAAACTGTCAGTGCGTCCCAGGGGTCATTAGAGCCGTAGTAAATCAGAAACCTAATAATCCAGAAGAGAAAACGTTACACAATGCGTTCCGTTTGCAATTTTTTCCACGTTTTGTTTTAAAACCGGAACATACAAAGGATGGACATAATGAAAAACTGCGATGGGTTAATTTTGTTCCCTTTTTTCCTTTTGTTATCCATCATCCTGGGTGTCTGCATGCTTCTACTCTTACGTTTAGGAACATTGACTTTAACAATGCCATATTTTTTTCTAAGAATTAAACATATTTCAAACTGCAAAACGTTCAAACCATGAGTATTTTGTTAAATAACTTATGTATTTAGAACAGCACAATAATGATATACTTATACGGAAAATAATATATTCTATAATTCCTTAAATCCACTAATTGACGAATTAATATATTACAATTAATTAATGTTTTTAGTTGTGATTTAAAAAAAAGTCAATGGCACGAGCGGGATTCGAAGTATAATGAAATGTAAAATTAAGTATTCTTTACTAAAGCCTTCCCTAACCATTTTATTTGTAGTCGAGAATCCAATCCGATTACACATTTGAAAAATGGTAAAAAGGAGGGAAAATTCAAAAGGTGGGGTTGCGATGGGAGGTTAGTGTCCGAGTAGATCAAGGTCACGATAGCTCAAGTGGTAGAGCAGCGGCGTATCTAGCCGAAGATCATGGGTTCGAATCCGGCTCGTCCCATTGACTTTTTATCTCAATAAAAAAACCTTAATTAATTGTAATATTTTATAATATATTGAAAACTTCCGACATTAATTTATCAAAATCCACAGAAGTTTAAAAACTATTATTCGTATAAATGTTTCTAAAGTGTCTAATGACACTTTTACAGAGTTCTGTTATTCTTCATACTGGTTATTTTTGACAAATTAGCCTAAGGTTCTTATTAAGTGCCGTAAACTTGTGTGGTTCCTCAGTTTATATTTACTGGATTTTTATTTCCCATTAAGACCAGCTTTCTCCTTCTTACGGACTCGCAGTGACATTTAACTGCGGGTTTCTGTTCTTACCGTTAGCTACACAATCTATTTTCTGCCACTACCAATATTTCCGAGCGTCTATTAAGTCTTTAATGTCAATTTATCAGACTAGCCATAATCTTGATATTTCGTTTGTTGTGTTGCTAGGTTTGAGCGAAACTTTCTTTAATCTTTTCTCTGCCGCTGTTTTGAGGTGTTCTTCCATCATTAATTAATTAATAACGATTGTAACCTATGGAGTACGTAGCAATATTTAACAGCAGTAACACTTTAGAGAGATAAAGGGCGTAATGCTCTTTTGGGTGTTTTGCTCCGTAGTGGTTGCTCATGTGGGTAATTAACGATAACGTCCTCGATAATCCGAATCACTCTAATCTGGAAGGGCCGCAACCTCCATACGTTTGTCAAATACAAATTCATTACTAGGAATGTTCAGATTTTTGCAGTGGCTTTTTTTTAGGAAATATGGTGCCCACCCCTCCTGGATTTATTAAACTTACGATTTTATTAAAAACAATTAAATTAAGTACCTACATCAGTAGATTCAGATTATAAAAAATCAAGCCATAGAATCGTAAATGTATGACATGATAATTTGTACTCACCTACTTTTATACAACACACCTATCCAAGAACACCCCTGAAGAATCTTTAACATGATCCATCATATTTGATTGTAGAAATCCCCTTAATTTACTACCTAAAGTGTGCTACATAAATATATTATGATGATTTGTTTGGTCTATTTGATGTGTAATTTTTATTAATTGTCATTCACATGTAAAACCGAATGACAAATGTACAGAACATTTTGCTCAATTCCGCTTTGAGAAGAGATAAATTTGTTTAATTGCTATGTAATAAGTACATTTTTCAATCCATTACAAGCTATCTTTATAATCGCTTTAACAAATCAAATTCTAAACTTGCAGTTACGAAACCTCAAAGAAATTATGACTTTTTGGAGACCTTTCAAAAATGATGGCTTTATTTATTTTTTTCTTACCCGAATTTATGTAATTTTGAATTGGATCAAGGCCTATCGTGTAATAGAGATAACAGTAATGTGCATCAGTGTTGAAAGAAGCATTAAGCACTTGTTATCACTAAAAACGTTTTAACTATGCTCAAGAGTTTGAACCATTTAGACAGCCGTTTGACAAAAGTTCCACCTCACTCGTAGTAAGAAACCAAACTGACTAACAAACATGATGGCGAATGTTCTTTAAAATGATCGTAATTAACGAGATTATAATTACCAACAGTTAAGCAAACACAGTTTTAAAATTTCACTTTTCTAATTTGTTCACTATAAAATATTCCTTTACTTTTGGCAAAAATGTATACATTACACGTTTTATTTGATAATAATTTATCTATAAATTGTATGATTCATGATTTGCCACATCGAGGCACTGAAGTCACTGTTTAAAGACCCAGAGATTTTTATAAATTTTATTCGGAGGATGATGACATGATCATATTGCTGCCTCTAATCTCTGCGGATAAGAGTTAACTTTAAAATGAATGAGTTATAATTAAGCAACATTGTGTATTTGTATGAGCGAAACCGTGTTGCTATTAGTACAAATTAATTCTTTGCATTATTCATTTGGTAAGTGCTCACTGTTTATTAATTGATGAATGACATTAAACAGAGTTTTCTGTCCTTGGATATGTAATTTTAAAAAAATCTCATCCCAATTGCTGTGTGTTTTGCCACGATTTTTACTACAATTTCTCATATAGAATAACCTTGGCATGCTTGTCAAAACACCCCCTTCCTGTTTTTCACGCGTAATTGTAAGCATTAATTTTCAAAGACATGGTAGGTAACACATTTTAGAAACGAGTAAATCTCCACTAAAACGTTGTCGTTAAAAATAAATTAACCCAGTCATTTGTAACGTAATTCTATTTGTGTCAACAAGAAAAATGTTGGCACCCTCCAACGGAAGGGTGGTTTTTTCTTCACGTAAGATTTTGACCTGTAAACGTGCCTGAACTAAAAAGTAAACTTTGAGGGAATACATTTTGATTTTCGTTATGTTATTGCGTTGGTTTAAGGATCCCCCCAAACCAATGAATATTCGCTAGATATGAAGTTAAATCGTCGTGCACGCGCACACACACACACACGCACACACACACACACACACACACACACACAGTCTCTCTCTCTCTCTCTCTCTCTCTCTCTCTCTCTCAATTACAAACATACCCTACCCTTCTTCTAAATCAAAGAATACTAGACTTCATGACGTTTTCATGTAGCTAGAATCAAAACTGACACGTTCGTATGGGTATTCGCGCACATGCAGATTCTACAAAGAGACAGAAAAGGCACCAACACACCTACCAACAAATTGTGATGCTTTACATGTCTGGAGGAGGAAGTGGTTTGGGATGTACAAAGTGACCATAGAGGAGATTCATACTAATCAAGTTCCCTGTTGAAATACTGACTGGTGGGCTTCCGGCAGAAAACGAAGGATAGCCCTTAAAGGGAGCAGTATATTACACCCCGCCTCATACATCTACATCTACTTGGGTATCCACAAGAATTTCGCGGTCGCAAATGACGAGAGGAATTCCTGGCAACTGAGAATAGTTTGCATTGAATTTGGTATTCTTTAATGTTTGTACAATTTAAATGATGATTTCAGTACTGCTATTCAATTTCCTTTCTGTCATTAAAAAATTGTCGAATTGAAGGTATTGGCACGCTATAGAACGGATATTGCGGGTCTTTAATCTACAATAGTTGTACCTTTTTTTAAAATTAACGTGGATAGAAAAAGCAACAGCGGGAATCAAGAATGAATCTTTCAGGATTTCTTTTGAAGAAGATGCCATGAAATCGGGCAGAACAAAGAAACTTCACGATGAAAATCAAATTTATCATCAACATTTCCTCTCCGGGTTTCTTTCATTTATTGTTTCCATTGTTTTCCACTGCGGGCGAACAACGAGCGGTCTTCCGCAAGAGCAGTTTTCCGTGATTAATTTATTTGCACCGACACAATTCACAGGACTGAAAAGGCGCCCGCTAGGGAATAGTTGCCCTTCACACATAGCGGAGATTTGTAATTGCTTTGAGGGTGGAATACAGATTAGTACGAGGGGAATCTAGGGAGCAAGCATTAGTCAGGGGAGGTGGAATGTTGCAGTAGAAGCAGTAATGAAAATGTGGGCTTTTCTCATGAAATTACGCCTGGCTTGTGAACCGCAACACCTCAGTTTTGGCCTAGATCTACATCAAAAGAATATCCGTTTATGCTTAAACTCGGCAAATATACAATACGATATTGAAACTGAATCAGGAAAAGCTCAACTAGTTAAGGACTACGTCTTATGCTGTTTTACCTTGTTTTGTTCCCCGGCCTCGAGCACGCAGGTCATTGTAATTTTCTCTTTTTCCTTTCTTAGAAATCTTAGACCTGGTAAATAACAATTCAATCAACCTACATCGTGTAATTTCAAACTTGGTAAAAGTGACTGAACTTAAAATAGTATTACCGAGTGTTAACCTTTGAAAAACGTAAGATTGAAACGGGATACGGCGATTGTTGAAATGCAAATGTTAGCCTTCGTTTATTTCTTTCTCACGCGCTTCGAACTATCGGCCATCTCCGTGAACAACTTACGTGGAAAACGTTAAGTGATACTTACGCCGATAATTGAAAATTGTATTTATCGCGAAACGGCCCATTCGAAACTTTTCCCACAATTTACTATCTGTTACAAGCGTAATAAATAGCAAGCATTAAACTATTGACAAATCTATAACTGCTTGTTACATAACGAAAAATAGGTCTGAGGAGTGTTCTCCAAATGAGACATGAAAATATATATAAGTCAAAGATATGAAACAAAAACAGAAAAAGCGTTTTGAATTTCAAAGTCACACGAAAAATATTTTCTCTAACTCAGTTCCCACAGCTACAAATGGGGAAGACAAATCAATATGGTAGGATTTAATAGTTAAACTTTTCAATTTGGTTTGTAGACTATAATTAAAAACAGTATATGCATCGAAATAAAACCTTTCCAATGCAATGACGGTTTTTTGTTGAAATTTTGGTGAAATACATTATTTATTGGCAGTTGGTTCTTTTGAAAACTGTTCAATCAACTGTTCAATTTTCGGGTATTGAAAAAAAAAATCGAATAAAGTTGGCCAAACATTATACCATGAAATGGAACTATTCCTATGCAATGCTTGATTTTTTAAATT
>CM077103.1:11337600-11362645 GCA_039619505.1 Cimex hemipterus | reverse complement strand
TTCTTTTGAAAACTGTTCAATCTCATTTTCGGGTATTGAAAAAAAAACCGAATAAAGTTGCCCAAGCATTTTACCATGAAATGGAACCATTCCTATGCAATGCTTGATTTTTTTAAATTATGGTACATTACATTATTTATTGGCAATTGGTTCACTTGAAAACTGTGTAATCTCATTTTCGATACTGAAAAAGTCGAACAAAGTATCGCGTTGTTCTGAAAATTATGGTGCATTACTTTATTTACTGGCAGTTGGTACTCTACACAACTGTTCATTCAAATTAAACAAAGTTGCCCTAACTCCAAAAACACTAATAGGCTGTTGAAGAAAATCATTGAAACAAGGAGTTTGGTAACATTTGGTTGCCAAAATCATTTAATTTGTTCATCAGTCGGGTGGCATGCAACACAAAAAAATGTTCCCGAATATTTTGTCATCAAATTAGAATTTATTTGGTCTATTTCTCAGCTATGGGTTCTTGAATTGATTGCATAGCTTCTCAATATAAAAGAAAAGTGTATGACCTACCCCAACCACAGTTTACACTCACCAATCTTTATTCGAATTAAGTTTAAGTATGGGATAACCATCAAACCACTGACCCGGTTGGCGACGAATGCCACGTATAATCCACATTTGTCGTATGCTATTATCTTCCCAATAATTTTGTAATTTTCTGTGGCTTGCAGTCAATAATTTTGACTCACCAATCTTTTACCTATTTATATTTGTTTGAAATGCATGAAAATTGTCGATCAAGAAGTTATTTTTGGCGATTCAATATATTTTCCTTAACAATTTCTTAAAAAATTCATACAATGATTTCGAAGATCTTTCAGAGACTGGTTTCTACAGCCTAATCTCCTGTAGAAAATATTCAAAACTAACAACAAATATTACATCAATATCACTTACGAAAAATTGTTTTGTTTCAGCATGTAAAAAAGTAATCAAAATCGAGGGTTTCCTTACATCTGACGGTTAAAATAAAATTAAATAGTGAAATTTCTAAAAGAAATTGTTTTGTAAATATATAATTAACTATTTGTTGCAGTATAAGTTGTAAATATTTTTCTAGGAATCACCAGATAACTCTTAATCGTCCTTAATGTGCTATAATAAAATGGTCATAGTGAGACAACCCAGGTAAAGGATAGACCAAAAGAACCTTTAAATATTTGTTACTGAATGTAACTAGATATCATAAAATTTAAAGCCCTGGTATTCTCGCCTGTCTTTCTTCTCAGACCTGTTAACAGTTTTGTTTATATTTTATGTCACTTTATAAATGTGCGCTGTTGACTAAACGGTGTAGTCGGGGGGGGGGGTCTGGACTTAAACTGATCATTGCTGTACAATTATTTAGTCTAAAGATATTAAGCCAGAAGAACAGGCGGACCAGAAATTAATAATAAAAAACAACAAGTGCTACTAATTTACTACTCCTCATTAATTGTCAGTATGCCGTGATCATAATGATCAGGGGGGAAAGGAATAGGGCGTCTCATAGAATTTAGACGGCTTTTCGGCTTTTATAAATTTACAATCCAATCCCATTAGTGTATTCAAATCCGGTCTCGTTTTTTCCCTTGTGGAGGACGAGTCTTGTTAAGGTGCGTCTTAGTGGAAAGAAGGTAATAGTGTCTGGCACCAGGAAACTACCTGCCCTGGAGACAACCCTTATTCCACTAATGGTCCAAACATGTGGCGGACCAAACTGGCACCCTTACTTAATTTCTTCCTCCGTCCCTATCCCGTTGCCCTTTTGACGTTATAAATAGAGTGACAAGCCCATTGTCGCAGATTGGCCGTTGAGGGGGCGAATTTTTTTTTATGGGTTCTCTTACAAAAGAATGATAGGAAAAGTTAGCAAACGCAGTCTATAAGAGGATATTTTGAACTATTAATTGGCTAACATGGCAAATTTAGACAAATGTCATATTTATTATAAAATGTATTATAAGATCATTACTATTTTTGTTTAACCAAAGACCTTCAGTTTATATATGAGAATAGAATGCCCAAATAACATTAAAAACTAAGTTCTGGAATTTTTTGAAAATATATTAAGTTTTCAGTCAGTTTCGCTTTCCCATTAGCTTCCGGGGTTCAATCGAGCGTCCGTGTGAGTTCTGTTTAGTGTCGTTCCATGAATTCATGAATAATTAATAATTTAAATAATATAACAAACCAATTACTGTTTGGTACTAATAATACTAAAAGTTTATTATCATGATAATTCAATAACAGCTGACCAGGTATAAACCAACGAGAATGGACGAGTCGAAACGAGTACCCAAATCTCAACAACGATTTTTTCCAGGACCATAAATTTTATATTTTTGCAATTGATAGAAACTATGAAAATTTGAAAAAGGTCATACGTTATTAAATAAAAGAAGATCATTGCTAGCTGCATTTTGTATTTTCAATAAATTATATAATACTTCATACTTTCGTTAATTTGTCTTGTTGAGTTCTTCAAGCCGCTATATTTTTTTGTAGTGAAATTCACTTACAATCAAGTGGATTCAATCATAACGTTTCTCCTATGTTGGGTTAATTCCGATCAATTTGCTCTACCCACCTTCAAACTCGTTTCGGCGAAGGTTTCGTCAGGCAGAATTGCGAGGTTCTTTTGATTAGGGTTATAAGCGGGTAAGGCACAGACCGGATAAGCCCGTAGCGATAAAACACAAAACGACTGATAGATCAAAGGAGCAAGGATAGTCAGTACAAAATGAACGAAATCGACCAAAGTATAGGACCATCACTGAACACACACTTCAATAAGAAATTTCACATTCTATTACACAGAACATGAAAGAGGTCAGGGATATTTGTTTTTATTTCAGGTCAAAGAATATCGCTCACTTTAAACGATAAGCACCAAAAGAACTTAGATCCATCATTGCAATATTTCTAGTGCGTTATTTTTTAATTCTTCTCGAAGAAATTCTATTTTTTTCGTCGAAAATAACAATAGACAATAGATTAAGTACATTAATACCGTTAGGCACTAGTGAATAGTTCAATCCTCCCAAGATTTTCACATCTATGTTCATTGACTAAATTTACGTTTTGTTTTCATATACGTATTCTTTGATGATGGTCTGTTCAATTTTGTGTGTTTTTGTTTAAGGATATGAGCAGGGTGAGGCACACTAAACCAGAAAACGACTGATGGGTGATTTGATAGAACGGCGAGGTTCATACTGCACAGTCTTCAAGAGGTAAGCTCACAGTTTTTACGTCAGGACATAAGACGGGTGAATCAATATTTGATATTCTTCCATGAGAAATTTGCTCCCGTCAAACGAGAATGTTGTACGGAACTTCGTTTCAGCTTTGCTTTCTTTCGTATGTAAGTTGCTTTTAAGCATCCACGAAGATAAATCATTTTGTTTCGAAGTGATTTATGAGACAATGAAAACTAATTTATGATTATGGTTTGTGAATTAGAAGACAACCGATGAAAAATAGCGAAAACTGCATCGTACGTTTTGTCAGACCTGTGTTGTCCATTATGAAACATTATTACCAGCCAGGTTATTCAAATAAATGGCCTTGTTTTATCGGTAATAAGATTATTTTCAAAGCCTAAACTTACAAATCGAAAAATCCCTCACTGGAGATAAGTAAAGCCGGATATGTTGACAAATCGTGTGTGGGAACCTATTCCAAAAATTCAATTGGCAAATGGATTCTGCGTGATACACGATTCTATAACACAAGTGACTGTGTGACACCAAACCTTTAGAGACCCCCCCCTCAGGAAAGTTATAAGACAAAAGCCCTCCACAATGAATATTTATTACATGTTTTCTATATGAATATGCCTGTTTTTGAGTGGGTGAGAGATAAAAGGAAAGGTTTAATTTAATTTTTCTATTGTGATTCTGTAATTGTAAATACATCAGAAGTCGAGGAGAAAATGAGAACATCGATTAGTCTTTAAATTTTTTTCTTAGATGGAAGGGGTTTTTACCCCCATTACTGCCGAATCCTGAAAGAGAAGTGTTGTTAAAATAAAAATCCGCGAAAATCGGTGAAATTTCTCATCGTCCTAATTTAAAAGAAGTTTCTTAAAATGTTTAATTA
The DNA here is from genome assembly GCA_039619505.1 of Cimex hemipterus. NCBI lineage: Eukaryota > Metazoa > Arthropoda > Insecta > Hemiptera > Cimicidae > Cimex > Cimex hemipterus. The sequence continues at coordinate 11,358,544 of CM077103.1, read as the reverse complement.
TAAATGAATTCCAATACGAAGAGAGTGAGCGGAAAATACCCGAGCTAAACTCCATTACGAAAGAAAAAACAACTCAAAAACAAAATCCACAAAAGCAAATAAAATTATAAATAATTTAGGTTAGAAATAAATTGTGGCTTACACCGTCTTTTACGTTAAAGCTAACATTAAAAAAAGTTTATTGATACTCTAAAAATATTAAAACAGTCTTACTTTTTATTTTTATTTTCCAATTTTATTTATTACATCCACTCTTAATTTTATAGTTCCCAATTATCGATAAAGTACAGCAACAATTCCTGAATAGAGAAAAATAATCTTAAAAGCTAACCATGGCACAAAAAGAGAAAGAAATTCTACAAAGTTTTGCAGGAACTCTTCTGTAAAATTTCAAACTGCCTATGAACATCTGTTTGAAGTAGTAATGAAATTTAAGACTGAAATTTAAAATTTTACAGAAAATTGCTTGACTGTCGTATATTTGGGTACCTGATCTGTTTGGACTGTAAAAATATTGGTGTTACTCGGTGAAACACGTAATGTTTATTCTTTATTTTCGGATTCTGCAATGCTTAGGGACATAAAAAGGTTGAAGTAAAAACAGACCCTACTTGGCTAAAATGCCTGACGAATAAAATAATGAAAGAAAACAAAATAATGATCGACTAAGAATTCTAATTATTTTTTATTGCGAAGAAATAGATCTAGTTTACCTGACTGCAGATTATAAGTAACAGGTCTTTCAAAAGTCATTAACATACAATAACAATTTAAGATTTTTGTTGTATAAAAATTTAAAAAAGATAAATATGTTTTACTTCTAGTGTGCTAACGCGCTAGTTTATGTGGGTTGCATTTAACTTTTTGTTTAAAATACATGAGTTAGGGTGTTAATAAAATTTAAAAGAAACAGTAAATTGTTAACAGCTTACAATTTATTGAATGTAAACAGGTACGGTATTGTGTTATTTTTCTTTAAAGAAAACCCTGTGAAACATCTTTAAATTATTTATCCCTTAATTTAACCCGAGCTCAATAGCTATTCGACCTGTGTAATTTCATTCACGTAGAGTTAAAACGTCCAAACCTCTTTGAAAAAAGTGGGGAATAAATAAGAGGAATGAAAATGCGAAAAATTTATCAAAGGAACTGAAACAGCAATAAACCGCATTAAGTCACTTGTCATTTTGGATATTGCTTGAAAACGTCCTAATGATAAATTTCCCCCTTTGATCTCCTTTGGGCCCCTGGGATAATTTGGGAAATGGCAATACCTCTTTTTGATTTCCCTTTTTATAAAAGTGGGGGAAATTATTTCTTGTTCGCGTTAGCATGCTTGCGGCCTCCCGCCTCGCGATAAACGGCGATAAGTTAAGAGCCCAGGGCGATAGGACGCTTTAAATATGTTGACGATCCTCTGATACTCACAGATTTTATTTTTAACCCTTCACCCTCCTAGAGTTCAAAGGAATCGACAGTTTTTTTTAAAGCTTCCAATGGAAATAAAAGTTAATTATGTCGAACCCCGACTATGTTTATAGTCTGAGAGAAAAGAAAACACCCATGAAACAAGCCTGGGGTACTAACCACCCTTTGAAATAGAATTGTTTATACCTACCACCCCTTCCAAGCTAAAACAGTTTAATTTATACTCTAAAAAACTGTAGACATAACATTTTTAGCCACAAGACACTATACAATTAAACAAATAGGGCATTATTTATTTATTATATTTTGTAAAACAATTTCAAAAGGTTTCGGTTTATCAATTTCAACACTCGACTATTTTATTTATAAATTCAAACAACAGCAATTATAAAAATTTGACATTTGTTCAAAATTTTGCGTCTTTTTATTTGAACAATTTGACAAAATTAAGGTTATAAAAAATGAGAAGGTTAGTGATAGTTAATCCATAATTATTCAGAAATCTTGAGATGCGGTCTGGTGTTATGTTTGTACATCCCAGGCACTGAAGATGATCTCAATAAAGATCGAAACGTTGGCACGATAAAGGAAATGTTTTACTGAAACCTACAAATGTAGATAGCCGCAAGTTTGTTAGCAAAAATCACTAGGCCCAATTCATAAAATCAAAATAATATTTTTAAAATTAATTCACTAAACTTTAAATCTCTCCTCTTCATAAAATATCAAAATGTATTTTTTAATTTTCCATAATTGTATAATAAAATATTTCGATTAGCTACCATAATTTTAAATTTAATATTCTCCTAAATTTATTTTACTTTCTACGTCAGTAAATAAGTAAAATAGGACTTGAGATACTAACTTTAATTTTCATTTAATGGTTGAGATAAGAAAAATCAGTGTCACAAGCGGGATTTGAACCGACGACCTTCGGCTAGGTACGCCACTGCTCTACCACTTGAGCTATAGTGACCTCGATCCACTCCGACACTAACTTCCCATTTCAACCCCACCTTTTGAATTTTTCCTCCTTTTTGCCATTTTTAATTTAATTAAACGATTAATTCATTGGGCGATATTAATTGGTCAAGCGGACCACGAAAACTGGTGCATTTATAATTAAAACTGAGCCACTAAAAATCATATCACTCCATAGTGACCATCTTCAATATTGGTGAGAATCATAGAAACCACCTAATTGGAAGTAATATATATAAAATCATTTTGTTGGACTTCGAATCTCGCATTAAGTACAACTGGATAATATTGAAGTAATATGTACCTGATCGAACAGGTAAGCCCTATAATTAGACTATTTTTGAAGATTTAATTGAATGAAAATGTACTTTCATTTTTAAATGGTCATCTTAATAGCACTTTACTTTCTCCCATGTATCTTATAATCTTATTATTGTCAATTCTATATAAATTAACTTAATTGTTGCCAACCCGTTTTAATTTATGGAAATTTTAAACTATTTTGACGAAAAAAATTATTTTCGCATTTTCTGATGTAGTGAAATTCGCAGTATGGAAGTTCGTTCAAATTTCTACCGCCCTGCTAATATAGTGCCAATTTTGGGAAAGATCAGAAAAAAATATATCCGTATTATCAGTTCATATTGAGGAAATACTATTTCAAAAAAACAGTGTCATTGTGTTATGAGTAATATAGCATCTTCTTGCGAGAAAAAAAGTGTTCCTCGGGCCCTTCTTCTATGTGGAAAAGGCTTTCGATCGAATCCGCGATCAAGTTGGAAGGTGAAGAGCATCCGATCCTTTACACACTTTCTAATCCACAAATCCTACCAGGATCTCTCCTGGGTACGTTGTTGTACACATCAAACAATGCCGATATGACACTACGATTGTAACATTTGCTGAAAATGACAGGACTACATTATCATCAATCTCGATCCAGTCAAAGCTCACCAAAACCTAGGCGCACCTCTCTCTCTCTCCCTCTCTTTCTCCAGTCTATTACATTTCTAATCCTTTTCTATTCGAAATCGACGTCCGTTAGCTTGGACAGTATTTAGAAAGGCGATTCACCTGGAACCCTCCTACACTGCTTAATAGGACGGAACTGAAACGACGATACCGTCTAATTTAAACGTCTACTTGACAACAGATCCAAATAATTCTTTGACAATAGAATCATCTTTACCGCAAACTCTTATGGATTTTCGGCATTGTCAACTAAACCTTATAAACTCACTCTAATCGAGATCTTGCAATCACGCATAATAATGACTTAAACATGCTTTTTACAAGAAGCATTTAGCCTAGTTATAAAAATAATTACTTTTGTCACTAGATAACATCTCGTCTCACGTACATTGCATGGTTTTTCTATCTTTGCCATTATTGTCACTAATTGTGTTCAGACAGTGGCGAATAAATAATAATCATAAAAGGGGATTCAAAGTTCGCTGGAATATCGTTTTAAATGATATTTTAATCTTGCTATTGGGTCTTATTTGGCTTTGACAGACTCTGACATACGTGATAGATATGTACTTTGTCCCTCCTCCTCATAAATCAGGCATTGAGGAATTTCCCTTCGTAAATCAATTTCAACTACCGAGGGAGTTGACATTCAAAAAGGGTATTTAAATTATAATTAGTCCACTAATTCTCTCTGAGCCGATGAGAGATTTTTTTAATGTGAAACTAATTGGCCGTTGATATGTACGATGTACTGAAATGTTATGGTGGCGTTAAAGGGAAGAATTTATAAAAAAAAAAAAAATTAGAAATTAAAATCGTGAAAGTCATTCATAACTATTTTTGTCAATTATTTTGAGTATTCAAACTTTCTTTTAGAGAATGGCATAATTTTGATGTAAATGGAATGGTTACGTTAGTAGTGAATTAATTAAAACCTGCAATAAAAATTGCTTTGAAAAATGGCAAAAAGGAGGGAAAATTCAAAAGGTGCAGTTGAGTTGGGAATGCTCGAGGGGATCGGATTTTTTTCTCTCAACATAAAACGTTAATTTTTAGAACAATAGCTCTGGACCTATTCAAAAATATATCCTAATTTATGATCAACCTCTGTAAACAAGTTTTCACAACATTTTGTCTAAATCATGTTGTTCAGTAAAATTTTATATTCATTATCACTTACAATCAATTCTAAAAACAGATCGCAACCTTAAATGAATAACTTATTTCCTTTTAAACTGTAGTCCCTATATATTTTTGCCTATTTTTCACTTTATAAGATGTGAAAATGTGTGCGTTTTGCATACTTTAATCTTAAAAAACTAAACTTTAAAACTTAAATTATGTAACGAGATGTAATCCCTTTTGGTATTTTTAATCATGTCAAAAAACCGCGGATCGTCGAAGACATTTATGTTGGCACTGTGGCATCTCCAAGAAGCATCACCTTTATCGATTATTGAATTTTTGCCAATCAAAAAGGACAGACCTTGCAAATAATATCTACATAGTCGTATTGTTTTTTCTCAAATTACTGTATTTCGTTCATCATCTGTCGTTTCGCCCACTTTTATGCTGTTTTTTTTTAATTAAATTAGCGCGTATTTAATAAGTATTTAAATATCTGAAATAGTAGAAAGTTCTTTATTCAAAAGTTTAATAAAAGTACAGACTATTTAAAGCCTATATGATAATATTTTTGTTTAAAATAAACAGTTAATCTGCCGCAATTGTCTACTTTTTCGTCTATTCACGCTGGTTTAAGTCTTCATTCAAACAGGTTTTATTCACGCCATCTTCAATGAGGAAAAGTTCATGAAACTAAACCCAACCAACGATAAAAGATATTTAATGTAGAACAAATCAAACTTCTTTGTTCATGGTTTCATATTTTAAAATGTCAAACATTCGTTGTAATCCCGACTTTATCAGAAATTTTATTTAGATTAATTCGGAAAAGATTTAACAAAGCGGTTCTGACAACTCTAACTCCCAACGGGTTGTTAATGACCTTATGACAGGAATTACTTTACTTTAGTTTTAGCGGAAAAGTCATATCCCGTATAAAAGCATTTATTACCCACAATAATTTTGAATTTTATTGTATATAATATGTCTTATGTGTTGTGTGTTTATGTGTTTTGTCTGAGTGCATGTATGTATTAGCGTGATTGGCGAGAGGTGAGGGTAAAATAAAACGTCATCAGCGTATATGTGAGGAATATGTAGTACTCCACCAAAGGAATGAGTGTATTGTATGAATGTATTTATTTGTATTTAACTTATTAATTAATTTGTTATACTGTATATATAGATTTTATGGTAATGAAATCTAAGAGATGGTGAAGGCATACAACAGTCACGTAGAAAGAAGCAGGACTGGAAGGATTGGATGTAAGGCTTTTGGCTGAACCCTTTCATTGCGCAGGAAGTTGATGTAAGTTTGAAAAGTTCATTGCAGATGAATATATTAAGAAAAGATGGATGATATATCAAAGAGTCATGAGGGAAGTATATTTACTTTTTAAGTTCAGATAAGTGTGATATTCCGAGAAATGCTTGTCAATTTATACTTCTAACTAGCTAACTCAGTCATCTGGAGGTGTACTATATGTACGATTAGTCTCCCATAGTGAAAGTAATCTTCTATTGCCTAAGTCTCAATTATATTTGGGTAAGACAGTAGATACCAAACGTCGAAGTTCATTGACCAGACAGGATTTCTAAGACATCTGCTGTTACTGGAATGTGCAGTTAAGAAAAGAACAAGAAAAATTGCCTTGCGATACTCCTGTTTAGTAAGTATGTGCGAGAAATTCATAATACACTCACAGAGATTGGCGAAAGTACCGGGTAATAGGAAACATGTCTTTGAGTTTCTACAGACCCGACCAAATACTGTATAACATAAAATCCAGCTAGGTATTTCAGCTTGTTGAAAGCACGGTGATGACATAGGTAAATCGCGTTATGAATCTAGTCGGTGGAAACCAAACCTATGACTGGATTAAATGGCAGGAGTCGAGTACAGCACAAAGTGGTAAGAGTATGTTATGATGTATTTTTCCAATTAAGGGAAGACTTACAGCACGAAGGGAGTAGACGTTGTACACTGGTTTTTCGAATTTAGGAATCTTTTTAAGAATATATGATTAACGGGTGCATAGTTATACATTTGCAGTATATATATTATACATATAGCAGTATAAGTATACGAAAAGTGCAGTTTATTAATTCAGAGAAAATAGTATTGGGGGGTTCTATAAATCTTGTGTAATTTATATAATATATTTTATATAATACGCAAATTATGTCGCCACCATCAGAGATTTCGATATTCTTTCGGATATTACGTCCTCGTTGAAGGGTTTCGGAAGCGTGCAGCCGGTCGATTCCGAACCGGGCATGATTTACTTCGACCTGCTAGTCTCATAAGGGGTTGAATATCTACGTGGGAAGCTTAATGGAAGCAAGGGGGTTTCGGTTCCCGTTGATGACGGTGCGAGATGGCAAAAAGGGCCGTTTTAATTTAACATAAATCCGCGTGGGTGCAACATTAAACCCATTCGCCAGGTCCGTTTTGTGAGGGATCGTATTCACTATGAACTGGCAACTTGTTTGCTCCTTCTCACCACTGTTGCCTACCTGTTGGTCTTTTCTGCAAAGCAGAAACCTTTTAAATTTAAATTAAGACTTAATTCCTTTTAAATATTACGTTATATGTTTATAGGACGATTTAAAAATTAAGTCCAACCTGTGCAATTATTTCATATATCCTATTTAATATCAAAGATATTAATATGAAACTTAAGGATACAAAAATCAATTAAACGATACAATTTTCTGTATTTAGAAACCGTGAGATGCGGTCTAGTGTGATGTAGGTTTCATAAAAACATTTTCTTTATCGTGCCAACGTTTCAATCTTTATTGAGATCATTTTCAGGGCTCTCGACACGACACGCAAGAATGGCCAAATTACACAGAAGACAAACACTTTGAGCCCCGAAGATGATGTCAATAAAGATCGAAATGGACACCAGACCGCATCTCCCGATTTCTAAATAAATATTGATTAACGGTCACTAATTAACACACATTTCTATACGAGAATACAATTTTCTATGAATAAGTAAAAGTAACTTTTGTGATGGGTGCAGAATAACAGGAATTTTTCCTGAGAAAAAGATAGCAAGTATTTATTTCCATAAAAAAAAAGAAAAATAGATTTAAAAATTAAATATCAAAAAACAAACAATAGTTCACTTAAATTATGGAGAAATAGAAAAAAGAAATGACGATAAATAGAAATAGAGCAAGAGTAGAGAGACAGATAAAGATAAAGGTATATTAAAGGATAGTAGCCAAAAATGTATATGATTTTACAATTTGCTCTCTCTCACTCTCTCTCTCTCTCTCTCTCTCTCTCTCTCTCTCTCTCTCTGTCTTTTTCTGTTTCACCCTCCCACTATCACTCTCTCTCCAACCAATACTAATCAATACCAGCATCGTTGATTCTTGATCTAGTTAATTATAACAATATTACGACAATTAAAAGACAATATTATTTTCTCGTCTGATGAGTGTACAACGTTTTTCACTTAAAATGTATCTACACGGTTTTGCTATCAGCCATTTCTGTTCCAAACGCTTATCTTAATGTACGTTACGCCTTTTCTTTCATTCAAACCATGCACGTTCCAGCTGACGTGCATTTATGCAAATAGCATACGACGTGCCGTGCAGATGTCGAAAGGGTAACTGTACCGCCTTGGCTGTCAGTCCAGATCTCAATGCACTCCTTTGTCATTATGCATTGTGATAATGCTAGTGATATTATTGTAAAAACAGCAAGTCAAGGCCCAACCGTTCGTTAAGTGGGATTATGTGTTGTTTTCTCTCGGAGCGTAGGAGTCTCGGCCTTTGTTCACATGTAAACACAATCAACAAGCAATAATTCTCGACTGGAGCAGTCCTACTTTATATTTTGGTTTATCTCGGTGGTTCGGTATTATTACTACGCTTCGAATAATCTTGGATTTAATCAATAAAAATGTGCTTTAACACATACTGACATATTCAGTGATTTGTTTGATCTGACAGATTTTAAAGGGTTTCTGGTTTCAAATATAAGAAGGGTGAGGCACGATCATAAATATCGTGTATATCATAAAATAAAAATAGGTCTATGCTATTATTATTATCGTGAGTTCTCGTCTGCTTGGTGACAACCTGCAGTCTGGTAGAAGTACATCTCAACATATTGAGAAAACAAGTCTTGTGTGACGTGTGCGAGGTGAGGAAGACAAAAATTATCAAAAATTACATTAAAAACAGCAGTATTTAATGTTCTGTAATTCTATTGATAATACTTGCACTGAATATGCCTACGAGAAATCGTTATGATGTGCATGTAACATGATTTCTTTCTCCCCCTTTCCTTATTGTGAGAGGTTGCGAACGTAAAAACGCAATGCGAACATTACCAGTCGTAAAATCACTAATTCTACACCGAGATATGCCCTAGTATAAAAAAGGTTTCAAGGAGTTTCCCGCCTATTGTAAAGGACGCGGCGAAAGGAAAAACTCTCTTCGCTTTTTATCACAGGCGTTAGCACCGGATAGAAATCCATCCGTGAAGTATAACGGAGAGGCTTTTTGGGCCATGTGTGCTATTCGGGAAACACATGCTGTACAAGTTGAGCCGACTCCGGCCCTCTTATCAATTGTCAAGAACAACTGGGGTGATACTTTAGGGCGAGCCTGACACCAGCCGTCTCCAGCCCCTCTTCGTCTTCCTCCAACTCACATCCATCTCCCTCATCAACCATTTACAACAAGCTTACTTTCCTCTCCCATTATTTAGAAGTGGTTGTCAGCCCGGCTCGGTAATTGCACGAAAATTATATCTTCTTCCACCGTATTAACTTTCATCCAACTGGGATTATTCCTGACTTAACCAACTTTAACCGGAGACCCCTTTACGGTGTAAACGTCCTAGAGAAGTAATACATTTCCCTTACGGAACAAACGAGCGACATGCACGGCGTCTCGGTAAATTGTATTAACGATCTCATATCAAACGTTTAATACTACGAAAATTAAACCGCCTTCGTCTCATGTTTTGCTTATTATTCAAAACATATTATATAAGCTAATCATATATATACACATTAGTTTTTGACGTGTAAAGCGATTCAGATTTATTTTTCTACACACATCAAGCCATCAAGCTAATCGTTTCCTTATACGTCCTTCCTGATCCAATAAGTGAGTAATTGCTCGATCAGTAGACTGCCATCAGGCGCAATCGGGAATCGGTTATTAACCGAAAGGGGAGGAGAGTCATCGGAAATTATCCATCCCAAAGGACTGTAAGCTAATTTGGCAATCTCACTCGCCGTCCTCCCGTATTTCGATGACGGCGGGATCCTTGATTACAGTTTCGAAAAGGCAGTTCGCAGTTGCAGAAACTTTCTAGCGGGGCCCTCCCACCGACTCGGTTTTGCAGATTGCCATTACGGATAATTGTAAAAGGCTGCAGTTTCGTTATTTCGTCAGATCTTAACGAGTTCTCGTAGGAAAGACCATTCTAGGCAATACATTAGCTATTTCGAATAATGAAATCATAACTTGTGACGCCTTTACCTATAAAAACATTTCAAAACATAAATTTACATATATATAAACATCGAAAAAGCTCATTGGACTGTTACTTTTGCTAATAAATGGAGTTTTAATAGGCACGTGCTATCCTTCTATGAAATATCTGCCGAACTGATTGCACGGGCTTTGATAATTTCAGACGTAAAAAACCCATTAGTACTTAAAAGCATTTTCATTAACGAATGAATACATTTTTGCTTCTCTGTTTCCATAAGTAATGTTTGCATTTTAGCTCAATGTAACAAAAACCCAGTAACTTATTACACGGAATAGTAATTTTTTTTTTAATTTATGATGTTTATTTATTTGTGTTATACAGAAATTCTATATATAAATATAAACTGTGCATTGGACAACATCCTTTATAACCTGCTTTAATTTATTTACTAAAATATAAGTTGGTTTGCTTAGTAAAATATTTTATTACTTACCCATTCTTTTATGAGTTTCCTACTAATTTCGATTCTTCTACCATATAAAATAAATAACAAACAGGTTTAAGATTGAATTGCTCGAATATTATCAGAAAGGGTTTGTCTGTCAAAATAACTATTGGAAATTGCTTGATGTTTGTTAATAGGTTTTATATTATTATCGAAAATACAATTGCTTTGATTAATTAACATTATTTTGGTTGAATAAATGAGACAAATATAACCTCGTATTATGTTTTTCAATATAAATCTACTGATTTCCTATTAAATTAATATTTTAAATTTTGTGGTTCAATTGACCAAATAAGACGTTTCAATTAAACCTCATGTAAGGTTTCGAATTTTGAAAAATTGCAAAAAGGAGGGAAAATTGAAAGGTTGGGTTGATATGGCAAGTGGAGAGCAGTCACGATAGCTCAAGTGGCAGAGCAGCGGCTAATTTACCCGAAGGCCGTGAGTTCGAATCCCGTTCTTGACACTGACTTTTTTGGCTTAGCCAATACCTTACACGTGGTTATTCCTATTCATATGCTCTTCAATCAATTATGTTGATGGAGTAGTCATAACGAAGACCGATATATTGTTCACAGTCGGCCCTCTCATCCGACGAAATTGATCCTAATAAATACATTTACATTATATACAAACAAAAAAACGTTGAAATATTTATCTATTATCATAATATGTACAATAAAACAACCAGGGATTTATATAATCGCTGTTTCAAATCCGTACTCACATCCCGAGTGTACCTACTCGCTCTTTATACGGAGCCAAAGACGCGGGATTTGTCGGGTGAGTACGAACTCTCTTCTTAGATTCAGATCCTCCGAAGGCCACCTATCTCTCTATCCATCCAGCTCACCTGACAAATCCTTCGCAAAAATATAACCACTCTCTCTCTCCTCTTCGTCTTGCATTTACTTACTCCGTCTTCATCTCCCTCATTTTTTTATTGTCTCTCCCAGCGAAGAGTTGACATAGAACAGATCACAAGCAAATTTTGTTTTAGAGCATTACATAAAAAACTATTAACTTTAATTATCTACAATTATTATATATATATTACAAACTGGGAATTTCTTAAGAGCATATATATATCTATATATACATACACATACACACACACGCACACACACACACACGCACACACGCGCGCGCGCGCACACACACACACACACACACACACACACACACACACACATATATATATATACTATAACGATTTGGAAAGACAAAATTGTTGCATTTTGCGAAGCAAAAAAATTTTTAATCGTAGCCGTATGTTGACTAATTTATATAGTAATTAAATTGTGGTTTATCGCTTATTACGTTTTGTGAGATAAATATACTAAATTAATATTTTTAATATACATATTGTTTGTAGTGCAATATTACAGGAAATTTTATTATTTTAAGGAGTAAAAATTAGCAGTGTTCTTACAAAGAAGGCCAAGTAGAATTTAATCTGACTAAAAGCCTTGCCCATATTTTTTTCAGTTACCCCAATCCTTTATTTAAAAGAAAATAAAAGGTCCCCAGCATTGAACTTTTTATTTGTCTACGCGTGAATGGTTCGGCTCTGGCTTCATGGATCGGCTCACATCTTTTTGGCTCGGGAGCAAGTTGTATTTTAAATATTTCCTCAACGGAAGTCACGAAGCCCGAGCATAACGCTGGACAAAAATAAATTATTTTTAATTCAGAAAACCCCCTGGAATCTTTGCCAGCGGCTCCTTCCCTATTAGATAAATATACGTGTCCCAGCTGCCGGCATTAACAAAATCGCTGTCACCCGTTATAAAAGGACCGACGTAGAACGACTGGTGAAAAAAAGGAGATTTTAAGCTAGATATCTTAGGACAACAATAAAAAATCATGTTAATACTTGTTACAATGTTGCGACATTGACATCTTACACTTTTCTTTCAAGTGAATAGAATATGAATAGAAAAAGGAGCACGTTTGAATCATATATTTTAAACTTCTTTTGCTTAAAATAAAAACATCATTCGTTCTCACTTCCATAATTTTAGAACGAAAGATGTATAGGTTCGTAATTCAAAAATACTTCCTTTATAAATCCCTTACATTTTGAACCTAATTTCAGTGCCTTATAGTATTTTACGTTTAAAAATATCGGATGATTTATATTGAGTGAAAGGATAAGACAATTACCTTGAACCTATCGTAATATCTCACCATATATAATAATACCGCAACCGGGCTTGTTTCACTTCTGTTTGTCTTGTCCAATGAATTTATTGCAAGGATGATTTAACCTTTTAGATTAATGCGCGGTGCTTTGTGACATTAATTAACGACTATTTGGAAATCGTGAGATGCGGTCTGGTGTGAGGCAGGTTTATAAAAACGTTTTCCATATCTGTGTAGAGATTAGTGACCGTTAACGGATAATTATTCAAATATCGTGAGATGCGGTCTGGTGTGATGTAGGTATCAGAAAAACATTTTCTTTATCGTGCCAACGTTTCGATCTTTTATTGAGATCATCTTCGGGGCTCAAAGTGTTTGTCTTCTGTGTAATTCATACGACATGGCACAATCACACAGAAGACAGACACTTTGGGCCCTGAAGATGATCTCAATAAAAGATCGAAACGTTGGCACGATAAAGAAAATGTTTTTCTGATACCTACATCACACCAGACCGCATCTCACGATATTTGAATAATTAAGTTTTCCATATCGTGCCAACGTTTCGCTCAGTATTGAGATCATCTTCAGGGGCTGGGATTTACAAACATTGTTTCAATTTTACAAATAAATGTTAGATGTAGAAAAAAATATGAATTTATACAATGCTAGAAAATTTTAGAAAAATAAATTTATACAATGCTAGAAATTTAAAGATTTAGTCAAAATACATGGAAAAGAAACATTTTAAGTGAGGATGAATACTTTCGTTGAATCTACAACTATCTTGCATGGTATATATTCATTTTTTTCTTAAAACTTTTTGCATTGTTTAAATTAATTCTTTTTTAATTCTAAAATTTTTCAGGCATTATATAAATTTAATTTTTTCCAAACTTTGCACTGTAAAAATTCATAAATTAATTCCATTTTTTATTTTAATATTGTCTAGCACTGTATAAATTCGTTTTTTCCCTAAACTTTTTTGCATTGTATAAATTCATTCTTTTTTTATTCTAAACTTTTCTAGCATTGTATAAATTCATTCTTTTTTTATTCTAAACTTTTCTAGCATTGTATAAATTCTTTTTTTCTAAAATGTTTTGCATTGTATAAATTCATTCTTTTTTTATTCTAAACTTTTCTGGCATTGTATCAATTCTTTTTTTCCAAAATTTTTTGCATTGTATAAATTAATTGTTTTTTAATTCCAAAAATGTCCGAACATTATATAAATTTAATTTTTTCCAAACTTTGCACTGTAAAAATTCATAAATTCATTCCTTTTTTGTTTTAATATTGTCTAGCACTGTATAAATTCGTTTTTCCCTAAGATTTTTTGCATTGCATAAATTAATTCTTTTTTAATTCTAAAATTTTCTAGAATTGTATACACTCATTTTTTTCTAACATATTTTGCATTGTATAAATTCAATCGTTTTTTATTCTAAACTTTTCTAGCATTGCATAAATTCATTTTTTCTTAAAATTTTTTGCATTGTCTAAATTAATACTTTTTTATTTCTAAAATTTTTTAAGCATTATATAAATTTAATTTTTTCCAAACTTTGCACTGTACAAAATAAGTTCATAAACTCTTTCCTTTTTTATTTTAATATTGTTTAGCACTGTATAAATTCGTTTTTTTCCTAAAGTTGTTTGCATTGTATAAATGAATTCCTTTTTAATTCTACAACTTTCTAGCATTATTTAAACTTATTTTTTACATAATCTTCTAGCATTAATTCTTTTTTTATTCTAAACTTTTCTAGCATTGTATAAATTCTTTTTTTCTAAAATTTTTGCATTGTATAATTTTTTTAAATTCTAAAATTTTCTAGCATTATTTAAACTTATTTTTTTTCTAAAATCTTCTAGCATTGTGTAACATCATTTCTTTTTTATACTAAAATTTTCTAGGAGTGTATAAGTTCAACTTTTATTTAATTTCAAAATTTTCTAGCATTGTACAAATTGATTTTTTCCATGTCTTGCGTGCATTTGTAAAATTCAATCAATGTTTATTAATCCCAAACCCTGAAGTTGATCTCACTAAAGATCGATACGTTGGCACGATAAAGAAAACGTTTTTCTAAAACTTACGTCGCACTAGACCATCTCCGAATAATCTTTCAACCTGTTATCTAAGAGAAATCGCATTAATCAAAAGGTGGCGTCGCGTTAAGTATTGAATTGAAATATTTAATTTAAAAAAAATATTGGAAAAGTTTTTCCGAGGCGGGGGCATTCAATAGCAAATCCAAGAAAAATATTATCTCTTCTTCCAGTTGTTTTCACAGAGCGTGTGGTTAATCTAGCGAGGAAGGTGAAACAAATTTACCGAGCGATGGTAGCACATCTAATATCAGAAGGGTTTCGCAACGTCCCCAAGAACAAACAATCTTATCTCCTTAATTGTCTCTAATTCCACTGAAATTAAGAGGACAAACGAGAAAAAAGGCTACTCAGCGATAGAAATGAGGATGGAGCTAATTGTCAAGATGCCCATTAAGCAGTTTATTTTTCATTCGGAGATTTATTGCAATTCTGATGGCATTATGTGGGACACAAAATGTAGTTTAATGTTTTGAAAAATCCAAAGCGTCTTCATTATGCAGGCCGGAGAAACCGTGAGGACTCATTCAATTAAGGTTGACAACGTAATTTTTAACACTGTGTTATGAAACTTGGCGATCTTGGCAAGTGGACAAGATCGCCTTGACGGTAATTCATAATTTGTCTCCATTTCCTGTGAGAATGGAAAATCAAAAAAATAATATTTATCCATCGCTTTTCAGGTAAAATAGTTATGTGCAAATCAGGTCTTTATAAATTTCTCGCTCTTAATTAATAACATATACTCCCTAGCTACTTGCTTACGTACCTAAGTGTATTATATATACATAAGTTGATAAGTTGTTTTTAACACACGCGCACACACCATTGCTCAGTTTCTGTCCTTTCGAAAAATATCTCTGTCCGCCTTCAGTTCTATTTATCTTACGCATTCTTTTATTTGTCCTTCGATCATCCAATACAATTTCCCTTCTATTTTTTCTTATTTTTCTCTCTCTCCTGTACATTCCAACTCAATGTCTTTCTCATTTAGCTCATTGATTAACTAATGTTCACTCTCTTTGTCAAATCTTGTTGAACGTGTGTAAAAATTAGTGACCGTTAATCGATAATTATTCAGATATCGTGAGATGCTGTCTGGTGTGATGTAGGTTTCAGAAAAACATTTTCCTTATCGTGCCAAAAAATTCCACACCCTTAAGATGATCTCAATAAAGACCGAAACGTTGGCACGACAAAGAAAATGTTTTTTCCTGAAAATATTACAGGTAAAATATTTCTGTGATTCTTCAAAAATCGTGAGTTGCGGTCTGATGTGATGTAAGTTTCAGAAAAACATTTTCTTTGTCATGCCAACGTTTCGATCTTTATTGAGATTATCTTCAGGGCTCAAAGTGTTGTGAAAAATCTCACTGGCACCCCCGACGCGACACGCAAGTATGGCACAAGCACACAGAAGACAAACACTTCGAGCCCTGAAGTTGATCTCAATAAAGATCGAAACGTTGGCACGATAAAGAAAATGCTTTTCTGAAACCTACGTCACACCAGACCGCATCTCACGATATCTGAATAATTTTGTTAAATGTTTATATCTCTCTTTTTTCCTTCTCTCCCATTTCGGATAACTCACAAATTCAACAGCAACCTAACCACACGAATTACGGCCTAGAAACGACACTTTAAATAAAATATATTATCCGACGTAAAATCGTGTTTGTGAAATACATTTGGCAAAACGGAAGGAAATGGCTATGAACCAGGAAGAGGGGTTCAACTAACAAATTAAGGGGTACAAAGACAACGACGGCCGAACCGTTCATCATCAATCATCAAAACAAACTCCATTGAAATTATACCACGATGAGTAGAAACGTGGCCAGTTCAACGTATAATTCCAAAAAAACAATGCCATATCGGCCCACAATGATAAATTCATATTACGATTTCCGAAGTAAAAACGGAAAGTAACAATTTTAAATAGTTATAATTAGAAAAGCAAAACAATTCGGCAGTCCAGCAATTTTGAACGGTTCTTCTATTGTAAAACTATTTTATTCTAGGCCAGACAGATTCACCACTTAAATAATAGTTTTTTTTTTTTTTTTTTTTTTTTTTTTTTTTTTTTTTTTTTTTTTTTAAATTCCTGCCTTGTTTTTTGTCGAGAATAATTTTTTTAAACGAGGTCAAATTACTCATGCATAAAACACATAACCTCGGATACAAAAAGACAGAGCACTAATTATAAAAATAATCAAGTGGTGCAACTTAAAACCTTATTTATTTTTCATAGGAAATAGACAAATGTACCATTAGGCTGGACTTGCTAAAATGGATTATGCAGATAGTTCAATAGGTATTTTAAATTTTTAATTGGGAAAAAGTTTTCAAACATTTTTTTTATACTAGATTTATACGTTTTTTTTTCTCGAATGACAGCGTTTTTAGTAATAATAAGTAATTATTTATTACACGTAGCAGTAGGTCGGTCAGGTTCGTGATACACTAAACCCGCATTGCATCCATGTATTTACTGCTAGAATAGACAGCACTGCTCCTTACAGGGATGACACGTGTCGAGGACAATTCAAACCAAACATTTGTTCACTTAACACATTTATTTTGAAATAACACTAATACTAATCTTCGACGCTCAAGGATTTTTTTGAACAAAGAGCTTCTTTTTTTTTTAAAAATAGAAATTCCATCTTTGACCTTTCATTACAAACATCATTTCAGACACGTGCTTCACAAAACCTTTTGTTGACTACCGAAATTATGCGAAATTAATTCAAAGATTGGTTTTAATCCGTAAGTCAGAGGTAAAATATGACAATATACATCACATAACGTTTGAACAAAGAGGTTTTTATGGCTCGAACTGATGTTTTTAGAGTTTAAGGAAAAATGTAATTGAAGAAAAATGCTATTCACCCTAAATGTTAATTACAATTCAGAAAGAAGACGAAAGGCAGGCCAAAAAATCATTTACTAAATCAAAACAAAACAGATAATATCTATGTTATAAAATCGAAAGCTTATTTGAGCTGATTTAATCAATCAGACTAATCGAAAGGAGCTGATTCATATTCAAGGCGGAATCGCGTTATATCTTGCTCAAAAATTTAAGGATTTTCGATTTCGTTGCTCGCCGTCATCATTGTCAGCATCGCCATTTGCATATTGAAAAAGAAGCGATTCGTCTCTTGCTCGAAGTTTCATAAGTAATACAATTCATTGCTCGTTCGTGATTTTTTAATTTTTTTAAACCATCTTTTCCGCGATGTTCAATTTCGCCTTCGACATTACGACCCCCCCCCCCCCCCAAAAAAAAAAGAGTCTCTGTAGTTCTCAGGTTCCGTTACACTCCGTAAAATTTCAAAGAATGATTCTCATTCTGTGATGGAGGATTCAGTGGTTGGTTTGGTTAGCCCAAGTATTGCAGATTCTCCTCTTGCCAGTGTGTCTTTTTTTCGTTACTCAAAATTCCCAAATTGTTTTTCTCCGGGTTTTGAAGATTTCGGATATACAAGGATATCGTTTTGTCAGTGGGGATTTGCTAAGGCAAAAGAGTTTTATGGCATGAATTTCGGCTGGAATAGTGTACTTCCAGTTTGATTGCTTATGTTTTCCCCTTGATCGGAAAATGCCTGTTCCCGTCCTTTCATACCCTTCTTGAGCCATCTGTATTCCATATAATTTTATCTGATTTCTATATTAAATATTCTTCTTTCGTGTAATATCTTCAGAATTTATAGGATGTTGTAAAGAGAGAAAAATCACTTTTGATTAACAAACTTTCAATCTTCTTTCAAGATTTGCCCAGTTCAAATCTGTTGTGTCAGTTCACTAGCTCAGGATGTTAGTTCTCTTTGCTGGACAAAGTGGCACGAATATGCAAAAATAGTTTTAATTTCTGTTTTCAGTGTTAGAAGAACCGACCCCTTTTTCAGTCATTCTTTAAAGCTGAGTATTGTCCGGAAGCAAAAAGTTCAGTTGTTATGGTCAAGCTTGTGACCTATGGATGGGAACCCAATCGAATAGAATCGGCAACGAAAACAAAAAGGCATCATCACAGAAAAGTAGTTCGTCTACAGATTTTAAATTTTTTAACTTAAAATACAGCCTATCCCAAATTTCCTTGAAGACGGACTTAAAGTCTGGTGCATGAAATTATAATAAAGCAAATAATAATTTACCTTTTGGTTGTTTAACTTGGTTAAACTCGAAAAAGAAACAACAGTTCAAAAAGATTTAATTATAAATGTCTCCAATTATTTTAGAATTATTTATTGTTAAGTACAATAAATTAATTAGTATATTTATTAATTAATTTTATGTATATTTCAATTAATTAAAAATTGTTAAGATTAAAAATATCTGGTACCACTTCCCCTAAACCTGTCGCAAGTCGAGATTGATGATTCTCTTTGCCTCTATGACATCTTCGATAGTGAGTAGTCCTGGTGAGTTGGCCATGTCAAAGGCAAGAGGGAAGATAAACAAAGAATCGAGCGGAAAAATCTATACGAAAAACGAGCGATAGTTTTGCGACAGTTGGCAAAATATTGTTCCAGCAAGAGACTTCTCGGGATGCGAACTCAATCGAATTGATTCGGCGACGAAAACAAAAATATCGAAAAATCGTAACGAACCGTACGAGCGATAAGTATACTGCCAACAGACAACTCATACTAATCAGCCCCCATTCATAGTCGCGACAATTCTTTATTCTACGCAGAGTAGTCCTAATCCATGTCTGAGTCAATACATCGATTACAACACCAGCTGAGTAAAAGGAAACAAAAAACAAATCCCGATTATGTCCGATATTATAAGCAAAAATTATGATTAAGTGAAATATTCGTCACCTGGCTTTAACACTCATCATCGCTGTTTTCGTAAACATCATTGACATCGCATCGTAGCCTGGAGAAGTTCTCACTTGAGTCACGTCGATATCTCACTATCTCGCTCAAAACCAATCGCACTTTTTCATATAAATTTTTTACCCGATTATTCCCCCATCTATATTCTAGTCGTCGAAATCATGACATAACCATCGCTACATCGTTCCATCGACATTACCATGAGAACTAATACGAATAACAATTACTCAAATGTGCCAATTACCTCGGAGGTTTGATAAGATGGAATGAAACGTTATAAACTATTTTGTCAGCAAAAACTGGAGTGAAATGTAAAACTCAATCGTAGATACTAAAAAAATATACAACAACTAAAAACATTGCAAATTGAACTCCACACATTCAATCGTATGAAGAACTTCTACCGCTTTCAAAAAATTGAAGTAAAAAGACTAGTTTTTAATCCACTGAGATTTATAATTAACACAATTGAACACATTAATATTTAAAGATTTCGTTTAGAGTTTTACGAGGTAGAAGACAAATGATTTCTTACACAGGGATGCTCCTATCTGGCAAAAACAGAATCCTACAGGGAATACAGACAGTGCAAAATGTTCGGAAACCAGATGTCATTATAAATATTGGGTTGTCCGGAAAATAATGCAGGATTTTGGTATTAAACAAAAAAAAAAAGAAACTAGTTACTTTAAAGCAATGTTCTTTAATCAAAATAATTTCCCATACTCTCAATACATTTCTCCCAACGTGTTGGTAACTTATTAATTCCGTCTGAGTAGAATTCAGAATTTTTAGAATAAAGTCAATAAATGGATTTTCCAGTTCCGTTTGATTTTTGAATATTATGTGTTGTAAGTAGTGGTCCAGGTGTCTAAAAAAATGGTAGTCAGTAGGCGAGAGGTCCGGAGAGTAGGGTGGGTGAGGCAAAGTTTCATAGCCAAGCTCCAATAATTTTTGTGACGTTACACGTGACACATGTGGTCGAGCGTTGTCATGCAACAAAATGGGCCCTTTCCGATTGACCAAAGAGGGCTTCATTACTGCCAATTTCTGATGCATGGTATTAATTTGGTTACAATATGATTCAGCATTGATGGTTTCGCCAGGATTTAAGCCTCCTTTGTCGAGCCACTGTCCAGAACGTCTAGTGTTATCGTAGAGAATCCACTTTTCGTCACATGTAACAATTCTGGCCAGAAATGGGTCATTTTTGTTTCGACAAAGAAGTGATACACAAACATCAAAGCGCTGATTTTTTTGGCGATCGTTTAATGAGTGTGGAACCCAATTTTCGAGTTTTTTTCACTTTTCCAATCGCCTTAAGGTGGTCAGCGACGGTCGTTT
>CM077103.1:11303805-11315010 GCA_039619505.1 Cimex hemipterus | reverse complement strand
CTCTCTCTCTCTCTCTCTCTCTCTCTCTCTCTCTCTCTCTCTCTCTGATAAATACTGGTTATTAAATATGTTGGGATATGAAAAAGTTTACAACTAAAACTTATTTATAGATATTGTTTATAATGACATTTATTCTTAGTGTCAGAAATAAAAATGAATAGGTTGCTCATGTTCTTACATTCTTCTACTTATGGTTATTGTAATTTATTACTAGCCTGAATATAGGAAGTGCCAAAATTGAAATAATACATTATGTACTTACTAATACAGTTAAAATAAACAACATTGAACTTTTATGCTGTAATAGCATAAGTGAATGTTAAAGGTCGGCTGAATATGAATTCCAATATTCAATATTTGAATATTCTTGAAAATTTTAATGTATAAAACGTTATAAAATCTTACCAAAAATTTAATTTTAATCTCCTCTACTGTGACGTAAAGGTAAACCTTTTATGGCCAATTTGAAATTCCAAATTTGAGTGTTAATTCAGTACGCAATAAGCATTCCAAATCAGATTGATTTACGATTTTTTGGCAATGGACATTTCTGCATAACCTCGAACGTGCGAGTGTGTATACAAAGGCTTCGGAAAAAGCCTTGAAATTTATTTCTCGATAAATATTCTGAAACTCTTTTATTTAATAATGTAAATAAAGCTGTAAAGTATGGAGCACGTTTAGGTTAAAGGAATATTTCGAAATTTTTTTTTTTTTATAAGCATGATTGTGAAAACCTTGTTTACAATAAAGTTTGCAGATGGTGTAAACAGTATATTCAACCTTGCACAATGGAATGAATAGAAGAATCAACCAAGAAATAAATAATACCACTTTAAACAGGGTAAATTAAAATTATTGAATAAAAAATAATTGAAGGGGTTTTGCTACATTTTCAACTGGCAAAATAAATGCGCGTATATAGTATAAAAGAGGTTTTGTTAAATTATTATGATTGATATTAACTAGGTAGCGTTAAAGCAATTTTTTGGATATTGGATAAGAAAACATTGGCCTACTGTCAATAAATGACTATTATAGCCTCATGCTCAAATCTTACTTATTCGATTTTCTCTTCATCTGCCTAAACATTTATCATATCATCGCTGGTGTTCCACAAACTATTAATCCTGTTACCACTCCACTTTGTCGGAATTCTGATCTTACCATAACCAATACGAACTGCCTCCAGCAACTCTTCAATACCTTGAGACCAAAAATATAAAGGCTTTTATAATATCTGTATGTTGTTGGGTAGTAACAAAGATGTGGTCATTAATGAGATTGTATTCATTATGTTTTACAACTTTACCAAAAATATCGCCTTGTAAACAGTGAAGAATATTTTTTGTTCAGTTTGGAGTATTTCCTCCTTCTGCCTCCAGCACCCCTTACTTTCGGTGTAACATCCGTTGTTGAGGTTTTGTACGTACCGCTGTATATGATCGTAAAGTTACGATGCAGCACCGTTCTTAGTGTTCTCAAATTCAATGGTATCACTGGGCCAATTCGTACCATCTTTGACAATTAGTCCCAAAGGGGTTTGATATAGTCGGGACCACATGTTGACCTCTCCAATTGAATTAAAATAAATATATATACATATGTAATAAATATATTGCCTCAAAGTAAAACCATGGCAAATCAGTGGCATATAAGGAATAATTTCTTCTGATAACTCATCTTCAATGTATAGCGCTGTTGTTAAGGAATCCTAGAAGAAGTAACGAGATACATAGATGATATGACACTGGCCCTGCTGTGGTTACTTAAAATAATACTTTCTACCTTTTTTCTATTCTATTTTTTCAATGTCATGACTTAATTACCCTTAATGCAGCCCATAGTTTACATATGCCATTTAACCTATCAACACCTATCCCATAGTTATCAAGGATACATACCAGCACCACTACTTTTTACCTTCCACACTGCTGAATTCCAACATCACAATTCGAAACAACACTGGTATCGTACTAGTGATTATGCGGTTAATATGCACCGGCACCCCAGTGATTATCTGGTTAGATAAGTATCCAAACACCGACTATTTGAAAACTGCACCCATGCGACGTCTTTGAAGCTATTCACGCCACGCAACGTCAGAAAGCACATTTGCTTGTCATTTGTTTTATACATATGTAGTTGCAAATAAACAATAAAGGTAAACTAATTAAGGTAAATTGCTACTTTTGTTAAGTACTATTGAATTGTTTACAAAGTCGTGGCTTGTCAGTGTCAAATATGACATCGAACTTAATTCTGATAATTCTTTCCTAACCTTTTCACAGGCACGAAATATCGAGCTTCATTTAATTTGCCAAAGTAAATTCGATCTCTGACCCCGGAGGTACTATTATGAACAAATGTTTGCCCACTTGCGTTGTAGACCTCGGTAAACAACCGGGTTCGAAGGGGCGAGGAGGTCCTCGAGGAGAAAACCCAACATTATCAATCAACTTGCTAGTTTAATAAAGTTTGCAAGAGGGATCGTTATTTACCTAGGAAATTTCCCGCTTCTGGCTTGAGGACTCTCTAATAACAGCAACATTTTAGGGTTCTAGTCAATTGGATGCTTCGCTCGTAAAGTGAAACTGCTTTTAAAACATTAAATTTAATTAAACCCTTGCCAAGCCATTGGACCTGGGTCTCTAGGGCAAGTGGACTATCAAATTCGGAAACCGCTCTTCGGCCATCCCTATTAATTTTACACAATCTATCTGAAGTGACTTGACTAAGCAAAAAAGCACGCTTTATGCCCTAACGATACTGTCCATTATTTTGGTCTAATTTATGTAAATTTCACCTAATAATTATAGAGCACGAAAAATATTGTAATGGCTATGATATAATTATTCCAAATGTGAACAATTAATTATATTATTTTCTTACAAAAGGCTATTTGTATGAAACCACTGTTACGCACGATGAAATAATTTTAACTGTAATTATTATCTTATCATATGTTAATTTCACATTAATATTTTTCGTAATTATAATACGTTTATTCGACATCAAAACAAAAAAATACCTTGTCGTTCGAAAGGACATCTTTAAAATAATTCATAGTTGACAATAAACTACGGAGGGCATACGACGTTAAGGATATAATCAGGATGAGACTTTCTATAAGGTGAGATAAAATTGTAGGCTGTGAAAAAAAGTGTAATAAATGGTGAGACAGATAGAAGCATAAGGGAAGGGATTGAGATTGAAATCTCTCTCTCTCTCTCCCTCTCTCTCTCTCTCACACACACACTCTCTCTCTTTCTCTCACTCTCATAAATATGATACTGGTTTTGAGAGAGGGGGAGAATGAAAAAAAAAAGAAACGGGGAAAGAGAGAAAGGGAGAGAGGGAGGAGAAAGAGTGAAAGAGAGTGAATAATGATGGTATTTTGTGTAGGGATTAGCGACCGTTAATAGATAATTATTCAGATATCGTGAAATGCGGTCTGGTGTAATGTAGGTATCAGAAAAAAATTTTCTTTATCGTGCCAACGTTTCGATCTTTTATTGAGATCATCTTCAGGGCTCAAAGTATTTGTCTTCTGTGTAATTGTGCCATTCTTGCGTGTCCTGTTGGGAGTGCCTAAACACTTTTTTTCAAAAGGAAAAATTAACGCATAGAGAATTCTTACTATACCAAAAAAACGGATGTAATGCATTTTTTCAAAACTTAAAGGATAAATGTTTTAAACTTGTTTGGACAAGCGAAATCATATTGAAGATGGATACACAAAGGCAAAAAAATTACTACTGCACTTTATCGGGGTACCCTGCATTGAGGGTATCGACAATTTTGTTAAATTACTGATGTCTAACAATATTATAAAATTGGCGTTTAGTAAAAACGTAAAATACAAGCTTCAGTTTCATTAAATACTCTTTTGTAGATCCAGCAATTGTTTTCCCAAGAATGTTAGAAATTATCTACATGCTTCCAAATTCTACACACTTCGCCTTAGAACATAACGTCCTTTACAGTCAGATGAATGTAAGAGAAATAACCGCCGCATAAAATGATGAAATGGATTAATTTGTAGATTTCTTGACTGGTGGTGAATGATTAGAACGCCTGCTTGTATCAACAACATCAACTATCGCTTTAACATCTTGTCTGTGATGTTGCAGGATATATTTTTGTCAAATTTAATGTTTGCTCTTTAGAACTGTGAAATTACAACAAAATAACAAACTCTATGCAATCACCGGCGAAGGAGCATCTCAGCTTACATTCTCATGTATAGCTTTATAAAGTACTTCATGAAGTAACATAGTCCACTTTTGGAAGACACTCACTCTTTCAAGTCATTTCATCATTGATTGAATTTACTACCCAGTATCTATTTTTTAATTATAGCCGCTCAAAAAATTATAAATGAAATTATAACAATTGCCAACGTAATTGTTCTTCATTTGATTTTTTCTGTAGCAGCTAATCTCATCAATATTCGGGAAGGTGGAAAATTCATGCAGCCCAGTTATCAACGGAACGGGCCTCAATACAATCGGATTTCTCGATCAATTAATGGCCATTTGGCGTTGGCCATTGTAGTGCAGCGGGCCATTGAGGGAGGTGGCCAACTGGCCAAATCAGATGGGCCGTAAACAACATTGGCGCTAACATCTGCTAGGGACGGGGCCGACGGCTAAAAGCGAATTTATGCACGGCAATATTACACCATCCGGGAAATTTATATCAGGACACGGATAAAACGGAAACAAGTATTCCATTACAGAAGGTACCAGGCTATTGTTTTCCATGAAAAATTGTCATCCCTCTAATAAAATGAGCATTTAGGTTAATAAACAAGAAGACTGACTTTTATAATGTTCATTGATTTCATTGGTATAAATTTTTTCCTTAACTAAACATTTAATTAATGAAAATAATCAGAATACAGAATTTTACAAGTTTTTAACATCTATGGTGTTACCTTCACTACCACCTAAAACTTACAGATAAATATTGTTGTATTAACACTTTATGGTCCAATGTTATTTCAGGCAAGACGAAAATTAGTACTTTAGTTGAAAAGTTAGCTGAAAATCACATAAGTTTAGTGATAGAATTAGTGCCAGAAGATTAGTGCTAAATTAATCAGTGTTGCCAATACACGGTCAGAAACATAACGGGAACAACACTGCACCGCCCAAACTAATGGGATTTTGTTTTAACCCTAAACAAAGTTGCTAAAGTTGGGGATTTTCTTCTAACTTTAAACAAAATTGCTAAAGTTGGGGGATTTTCTTTTAACCTTAAACAACATTGCTAAAGTTGGCCTTTGTCTAAAACAACTTCAGGCAATAAAGGATTAAAGTATAGACTAAATATGAAAAATGTTATGATTGACAAATATAACAATCGATACAAGATGCAAGGGGTAAAGAGATAAATAAAATGAACATTTTGGTGTTGCCAATCAATAAATGAAACAATGAAGGAAAACTCTCACGAAAAACAGAATAAACCGTACGAATATTTTTTACAGTTCTTACTACCCACATCTACCCAATGAAAATTTGAACAACTATCACGGTCTTCTGGCTCGACCCAATTTTGTGGGCTTAGAATAGGCCCACCGCTTGTACAAAAAACCCTCACCACCAATTGACCACTTTACTCCCCAAGAAATCCGCATAGTTACAGATATCATCTATTTTTTCCTGAAGTAGACACAGTAATATGAAAATGTTTTATCAAAGGAAACAATACTCTTATGCACTTATCGTTCCTTTTTTTAATCCTAGATTAAAAATGTATTTTCTAGATCAAACGTAAACTTGCGTATGTATCCAATCCGACCGAGTAGTCGGTTTTTACGCGACAATAGATTCAATTAAATTTTAATAAATGATTTTACTTCAGCATGCAAAATTGGGCAAACAACAACCTAAACGGGATTTCGTTCGTGTCTCCGAAGAAATAGTAAATTCATCCGCTTCCCCATTCACACGGCCTTCTTCCGATCCATTGTCTGAACGTTAGCCAGATGGAAAGCCTGGTTGAAGCACGAAAACGACCCTACCAAACAATGAAGAATTTATAAGGAGTCAGATGTTTTCCATTGTGTTGTAGACTACCCGCTAATCTAACGTTCGTTACTGAAGCTGGTTATACAAACACCGCCTAATCGTGAATCGTTTTTATATAATATCGTTCCAAAAGGTCAAACAAAGAATATTTACTGTACGAGCACTAACAGTAATTTCCTTCTTGTGGGAAAAAAATCAACCCATATGCTACAACATTAAGTAAATGACTTTGTTGACTTAAGTGTGACTAGTGACTACAATTCAAAAAATTGTACTTTTTCAATATAAATCAACTTAATTCCATGATGTAAAGGTGTAAACTTAAAACACTTTTGAGCTGATTTGTGTATCTTGTAAATCCATAACAAATTTAACCAGGAAGAGCCAGTAAGAAAGGACAGATCAAATATAATCAGTAACTTTCAATTAATTAGGATTTTTACATGAGTTAAAAAAGTCAGTGTCACGAGCGGGATTCGAACCCACGACCTTCGGCTAGATTGGTCGCTGCTCTACCACCTCAACCCCACCTTTTTAATTGTCCCCTCTTTTGTCCCAACAAAAAAACCTTAATTAATTAAAATACTAACTAGTCAAGCGGACCACGAAAACTAGTGAATTTAATTTTATAATCATTAACAATCCAATTACTGATTTTAATGGGTACAGATGTTTAAGTTTTTATCCTTTAGTCTACAGATACATTTGTTTCTTCATATTTCGTCTTGCTTCAGAGTTTCTATAGGATTACATTTCCATTCTAGACACTTTGTCAGGTAACATTTATGAAATATTTTCTTTCGAGGCTTGTAGAGTGATTAACGTACAGTTTATTGTTTTCTGACCGATTTGAGAGGCCTATCTTTATTGTTTCGGTTTGAAATATTGAAATCCTCCAACACTACTGAAGATGGCGAGATAACAAAACGAGCTAATCTTTACGATCGAAACGGTAAATTTAGAGTAATTTACAAAACGAAAATAACAAATCCCATAATTAAGAAATTAAATTGTTTATTCTGTATAGACGGCGTAATATAAGTATTTGAAAATTTGAGGTTTGTTTTACGAGGATTAAAAATAATATCAATTTGTGACAAATTGTTTTTGTAATGTGTAGAGATCAGTGACCGTTAATTGATAATTATTCAGATATCGTGAGATGTCTGGTGCGGTATAGGTTTCAGAAAAACATTTTCTTTATCGTGCAAACGTTTCGATCTTTTATTGAGATCATCTTCAGGGCTCAATAAAGATCGAACATTGGCACGATAAAGAAAATGTTTTTCTGAAACCTACATCACACCAGACGGCATCTCACGATATCTGAATAATTGTTTTTGCAATAATTTTTGTGTAAAAACGTATGCACCGTAAAAACAATAATACTTCATTTTCAATAAAATAATTTATTACTCAATTACATCCTCCCGTACCAGAAGATAAGGGTTGCAATATTATTGTGACAATGAGTCATAGAGCTCCCATGTAATGGATATCGCAGAGGCAGTTCCTCAGAGCGACGTCTCCCGGGCTTTAGCCCGATTCCGAGAGACTGGAAGTCCCAACAGGATGCCTGGTAGTGAATCTCAACGCATTACGACTGTTGGGGAGGACAGAGATATTGTCATTAAAGCAAGAAGGAACCATTTCCATAGTGACCGACAGTTGAAGCTCAAGATGTTTTCCCAGGCCTTTAACTAATCGTAATTGTTTGTGGGAAATTGGCCTCACATCGTATGCCTCTTTGAGACAATCTCCAGTGATCGCCTGCAACCATCACCTCTGGAGAATATAGTGCAGCGAGCGCTTAGAAGAGAACCCTAATTGGAATGCGTTTATGCTACTATGAGTCGCGTTTCTATCTGTACAGGGCTGTTCGAATTTGGCGGTGTAATGATCTGGGCTGGGATTTACATTGGAGAAACAACTGGATACCATATTGTCGAAGGCAACCTCACCGCAGTCCGTTATGTCAAAGAAATTATCGAGGAATACATACCTTGAACGAGGGATCACATAGGCGGGATTTTAGATTTTTGAATGACCTCATATAGGCAGAGTTGGTCATCAATGTTTTAAAAATTTGGGAATTTTCCATTTGTCCTGTCCCCCATTGTTTCCAGACTTCGATCCCATTGAGCACATGCGGGATGCATATGCATTGAATAGAAAGCTTTTCGATTACCATCCGCATCCAGTTGACCTGCAACAATTGAATGCAGCGTCGCTATATCTAGGTTGTAAAATTCCTTATAAAATTCCTTATAAAAGTGACAGCCTTATTAACGGGTACTCTAATAGTTCACAGAGGTTTTAGCTAACGATTGACTTTATTTATTAATTGTTTAAAAAAAATTATTATATCCAATAAATAAAATTATGGAATTAAAACAGTTCGTTTAGTTACTTTACAGGCTTGGTAGGATGTATAACCACACTGAGTTCTGTGTTTTGGTTGGATATTTTTATTTTAAAATAAAAGGACGAAACTAATTTTCTTGGTGAGTCATTCATTGTAGATCGTCTCGAAGGCTTCTGGCTCTAAAAATTGTGGAAATAAGTTTGGAAACTGGTAAAAACAGGGAAAACTGTGGAAAGGAAAATATTCTTTACAAAATAAGAGAGAAATCGAGAGTCACTGGGCGAGGTTGAACAAAGTAGAAGATTAAAATAGAATTGAGGTCGACAGTGACTTTTTGCAGATCTTGGCACAGGAAGATCGTAACTCCTGGAAAGGACGTTAGGAGAATTTGAGGACTAAAAGGATCAAAGTGCAGAGCGGCTATGGCCCAAACAACCAGCTTTATCAAAATTTACGACCAAATTTTCCCAATATTTGATCAAAGGCTTTCAGTTAAAGGCTTTTATTGAGATAAATCTGAATTTTTGATCGTTATCAATCATTTTGTTCTTCCTATCCTCACTGTGTCGATCTGTCAAAAACATTGTAACGTTTAAATACCGAAAAAGCTTTTAACCCAACCAGCGAGGAAGACTTAAATATTCTCTCCAGGAGAAATCACATTATACAGTAGTTCTACCCTCAGGGAGTATTGAGTACACTTGATCGTATGCCATCAGAGTTTGTTGAAGCACAAAATAATTTAGTCTTGTGTAGAATATGTTTAATTAATTAATTAAAGTAATTTTGAATTTTGGTATTAAATAATTTGTAACTACGTTGAAGTTCATTCTGTTTTATTACATACAAAACACCCTAATACTCTTATTGACCTCATACCGTAGCGCACACAGTCAAAATATTTAAAAACTATGTTTTCAGAATAGATTAAATCAGCGTTTGTTGAAAACTATACCACAAACTTGTCATTTATCTAAAAGAGTTTAAAAATGGAAAATTGCTTAAACAAATATAAAGAGTATCCCAAAATTAACGAAAGATTTGAAATTGCTGCCATTTTTGCAGTAAATTGTTGGCAACCCTGAAAAAAGAACCATTTGACAGCAGGGAGTTTAGGTTTAGTAAAAATAGAGCGTTATACGATACAACAACGTGATTTCATTATTGAACAATATTTCAACTAAGCAACTTTTTCTATTAATTCTTGTCCACTACACTGAATTGATGTTCCTGGGTTTTCACCCAACACTCTCATGCACTGCTTCGTTTGTGACATTTGAACGGCTTGTTTGTGGACGACCGGTGGGTTTAGCGTCTCCAACTGATCCCTTCTCACTGAGTTTTTCAATTCATCTTTTCACAGTTGACGAACTTAGGTTTGACTATATTTTGTATAAAATTTTCTTACTGCGGGCGCCAAACGTTTATTATTTTTGAAATATTGTTCCGGCCGGATTTCAAAAATTGCGGCAAATTCAAATCTTGCGTTAATTTTGGGACACCCTATACAATTTACCTTAAGATATGGGTGATAGGAAACGAACATGACTCCAGGCGTTAAGAGAGTGAAAAGGAGGACCGAAAATTACTACTTTTAAAAACCACTATCGATAGGTCATCCTATTGCAGACCACCCAGTTTAGTTTTTTTCAATAACAGGGATTTCATACCTTTATTCCCTCCTAGAACCTTATTACATGCTGTTAAGTTTCCAATTTATTATAATTTACTGAAATCACGTTGTGTAAAGTTGCTAAAGTGAAACAAAATGTTTTGTACAAAAAAGGTTTCAGGTGGGTGAAAGTTAGAATAAACTCATTTAACCGATCTGACTGTAGCAAAGGACGAAATCCGCCAAAAAAAGAATAGTTCGTTAACCCTTCACCCTCTAAACTGGAAGTAAATGAAAACTTTTTGTTTCGGCTTCTTCCTCTCTCCCACAAACCACTGCTACAATTTCCACCCTTTCGTAATCGAGAACACTCGTGTATCTAGTGTGATGCCCTAACGGTTTACAACACCAAATCCAACGATTTTGATCAAGGGGGGGGTTTCTTCTTACGGAAAACAAAAAGGAAAACTGATCAATGTGAAGTCATTTCCACGTCCGTTCGATTATTTTTGGAGTTTCTTTCCTGTTCATCAAAACCCGCGGTGACAGGTGTTTTTTGACCTGAGATATTCTGCCCAACGAATTCTTCTACAATTCGTAAGACAACAGAGCTGAAAAATTAAAATGAAATATTTTGTTTTATTTGTGTTATATCTGCAAGCTAACAACCGTCGAGTTTATCTTCGTACAGAGAGTAATAGCGAAATTCCTTAATTAACAGGGACTGGTTATAACTTCACTAATGGGATTACGTATAAAACGGGCGATTTTACGTCTTTATGAGGATAACATCCTCCAGTATGTTGTAATAGGAGCGTATGAATTTCACCCGTATCAACCTACTTCGTTAAGTACAGACAAAGAGAATATTGTTACTTTACTCCATTTTCAGTTTAGCTATTAAACATTTAAAACAACGTGTACAATAAAACTGTACATTTTAAAATAAATTTTATTAAGAATAACATTAAAACTCTTTTCATTTTTCAAGATTTTTCAAATTGTTAAAACCTTTAACCAAATAAAGAAAACCCATTTCAGCGTTTTCAGCATGAACGAGTATATTTAGACATTTAACGAATAACAAACAGAAATAATTGCCAATAAACCACTCATTTTATATTCAGACAAACAAGCTTTCTCTCTCTCTCTCTCTCTCTCTCTCTCTCTCTCTCTCTCTCTCTCTCTGT
>CM077103.1:11262988-11303405 GCA_039619505.1 Cimex hemipterus | reverse complement strand
TGTGTATAAGAGACAGTATATATATATATATATATATATATATAAAACTATTTAGTCAGTAAAGTTTTATTTGTCGATTTATATTGGTGTTTTTCAAGTCATTGTTTGTATTGCGTTTATTGACTACCATTGTCTTTTCATTGCTCAATTATTATGTAAATTGAGATATCTATTTCAAAAAGAGCAGATTTAAGTTAAGTTCAATTTCAAACAAACAGACGGAATATATTGACCAATAAAGTTATTTCATGTAATTAATCTATCAGAAATAGTTAAAGTGAAAAACTATTGCATTTCACATTAGATATAAGAATAGTCCTTGAGACCAATAAAACGTTCATCTCTCTCTTCTCTCTCAGACATATTACACCATTACACCATTTTGCATATTACGGCTGGATAGTTGACTACAAGAAAAAAAATCTTTCTAACAGTTGGAAATAATATATCTGAACCTAATATGGTAAAAAGTCGGGCTCGCGCCTCCGAGATGTATGCATTGAAAATAAACCTATTCTTCCGGTTGAAAAATAAAAATAAAACAATAGATGAATGAAGCAATAGTGTGATAGACGGATTTGTCTTTGCCTTGAGCTCTTTTCAGCCTCGTCCTTGGCCGTGGAGTCACCTGAGCAAAAGGAGAACGAGTTTTTGATTACCGAGTGTGTGAGATGCTAAGACCCTCGGGGGCCCATTGTCTCCTCCCCTTTCATCGCACCAGGCACAAAATGATTTCGAGTTATTGTCTAAAGGAGGCGCTCGATTAGACTGGTAAACAATGGTGTTTATGGCCGAGTTACCATGGATACTGTGAAGCTCCTTGTCTTACTTGTATTTTTCCTTTCCATTTTCCAAGGTGGAAATTAACCGCCGTGATTGACGGGGATGGATAAAGAATTTGAGCTTACCCTATCAACCAAGCCGATAAACTGGAGATTGGTCTGTAGTGTTGCTTTTTCCCAAAAATTATGTTTGTTGACTAAGTTGCATAGCAGCTCTATTTGGACCCCTTTAGTATTATTTGCATTCCTCTAAAATAAAATGACTCAAATTTACCATATAAATAAGATTATAGAGTTTAATTTATTGTTTTATTTTTTCAATAAAGATTTAACGCAGACAAATCCTAACCTTCACTCTCTGTAAACCCCTCCCCATATTTTCTTAAATAATATAACTCTCCCAACTGCGGACAAGGTGCTGTACCTCGGACAAATCGACAAACGCGCCTGACGTCGAATTCTCACACAGTCTGAAACGTCAGGAGGTTATAAAAAGATAGCTCTTGCACGACTTCTTGGCAAATGTTCTAATTTACCCCTCAAAAATAAAGAGCCCCTGTACAACACCGCAGTTAAGCCCGGCATGAACTTACGGACTGGAAGTGCAGGGTTTAGCCAAACATTCCAACACCCACCATATTCGAACTGCCCTTAATACTACAAAAATACTAGATGCTTTATTTCATGTAACGAACCGAAACCACATACTGATTTACATATCTCTTTCGTAAAGGTTGAAATCAGTTCTCGTTAGCAAAAATTTCATAAAAACCTCCAACTACCGTAAATGAGCACATCAGAAACCTCGCATCGCCACGAATCCCCTCAAACCCTCCCCGCCGGTCGAAAAGACAATGGCCGCAGGAATTCCTAGGAAGTGATGGTGATGATAGTGAAAGTGATAAGACACAAGTATCAATTAACAATATTTCAATAAAATTGGACGTTCTATGCACGTTGCGTTTTTCTCTACTGTTGGTTTTAATTTTGTACATTTCATCTTGCTGACTGTTACTTCCTACCTACTTGAAGATAGTTGTAACGTACTTTAAATTATTTAAAAATATCAGGATTAGTGTCTAGCCTTAAAAATTAAACTGTGGGAGTCTGGAAGCAACGGCAAAAAGGGTTTCACCATTGTAAGCGAAAAGGCCCAGGTATCCAACGGCCTTGCGTACAAATATTTTTCTTTTAACAATACCGGCTCCCCGAAGTTTCGTAATTAATTCGTAATTTCCTATTTGAAATATTCTTGTAAACAAAACAAAATATTTCAGCTGGGCAAATGGCAGTATATTATACTATTGTATCGGTATTAAAAATGTACAATCAACTAACAATCTTATTTAAATGGATTCCTCTTGGGGTCCTTTGAATGTTTTATCGGGATGAATGTAAATCACCTAAAACGAAGAAGATTCTATAGAAACTTAATTTTATTTTTTTATACATTAGTTAGTTCGTTTGGCTCATTTTAGTCTGCCTAAATTAACATTTTTTCTACCAACGTGTCTCGATGACACTACTAGCCCTTTCCATAACATTGACAAGAATTAACTTCCAACTCTAATAGTCCAAAATAAAGAGAGAAACTAATAGTTTATTAATATTGTTTATTAGTAATGGCAAAACCACCAAGAAATTATATTCAACTTTCTATTCCAATTTCACAGGTGATCTGGTACTTGAGAATCACGTTTTGGAACGTTATTAGATTTATATATTGTAAATCGTGGGAGATAGAATGAGCGGTTTTTTTCTATCACCACGCAAATCACGTGCATTTCAAAAAAATTGCTAATAACTCGAAAACTCAGCTAGTAAAAATCTAAAATCCTGCTCTAAAAAACGGCACCTTACATAGGCCTGAGAAAATATCAAATCTGGCCATTTTTCTTGTATAAACCGGGTGATTTCATTGTTTAGTATTTTCCTTTTTTTAATTGACAGTGTATTTCTACATATTGTTCATGGATTTTTTAAAATTTCCACTTTGTTTTACAGCATACAGTTGTGTCCCGTGCTTTTTATATCCCTGACTAGAAGTAGTTTGAATTTCTGACAGGCCAAAGGCACCACTTACTTTGGCGAGAAGCCGAAAACGTCTGACAATGTTTCGCCATGAAGATCAGCGTAAACGACCAAACCACATTGAACAAAGATCAAATATATATACATTTAGATGTATTGTATCCAAAAAATATAAACCAGATGGCGTGAAGCCGAACCATGATCAGTGAAACGTAAATCAGCGAGGTTAATCGGACCCAATAAATTGGTGGGTGCCGATTAATTCAACCACATGGTTACAAATGGCAAAACTACCCTACAAATTTTCATTCAGTTTATAAAAGAAAAATTGAACGTTGTTTAATGATGAAATTTAATCCATTTTATTCTTTGATTTTTCTTGAAGTCTGCGAACTGATGAACTGGTGGTTTGGTCTGCTCATTCTCATTGGCTTAGACCATGAAGAAAAATACTTTATGGCGATTATTTAAGTAATTTTAATGAGTAATGTACTTGGTGTACATTATTTGTTTCATTAAAACTTAAAATAATCCACATTAATTTATGTTTATTATATTATTTGTTGGTTATTGTTGTTTTAAGTCTATTCATCACTGGTCTAATGTTTACGACTTTTTGACCTTGGGAAATGAAAGTAACACACAAAACTGGGTAGTTTGTTGGCTTATTATCGTTATCATCTCGTACCACTCACTAACTGCAGTTTTATTATTAACGATAATAATATTAATAATTATGCAGCCTGAAAAGCGCTGGTTTTCAAATAAGATTATTTTAGGACGAGGTACGTTCTGTGAACCACCTAATTTCTGCACTAAACCGTGAGTTTAAAAAATAACTGTATCTATAAAAAAATGGATATGTGTATTAAAAAATAAATTTATGTCAATATAGCCAGATTGTTGGGGTTGAATACGGAGAAATAAGTGAAAAAATTCAAAACTAAATTCATTTGCACTTTATAAAAGACTCTTAAAAAGTTAAATTTTAACATAAAACAAAAAAATTAGAACATTAGAAAAAGTTAGATTGATATTTATCTTTTGTAATTCGTAAGTGAACTTGCAACTTATATATGAGTTTTTGCAAGGGGTTAAAGCCAAATGAAAACACATAAAAGCTAATATGAAAGTTACTAGAAAAAAAGATGTATTACAAGATAGGAAAAACAAAATAGGCATTTTATAGGAATTTTATGAAAGTAAATTATTTTTTCATAGCAGTTTGTGACAGACGGGATAGAAGTCGTAATTTAAGTCTTATAAGCCAAATATAGATTGGCTGTAAATTTGACAGTAAAATTTAAATAGTGTTTGAATCATTCCTATTGAAAAGCAACAGCCTTAAATCGTCCGGGCTCGTTTTATTTCTTACAAACAAATAAATCCCTCCGGCTTTTCTTTTCTTCCGAAATCGCCTTTAAAATCGGCCGTAAAACTGGCCCAAAATCTGTTGCTCCGAGCGTCTCAGGCGGCCTCGGCGCAAAATCTATAACGCCAATTTGTTTTAACGACGAGAACAAATAGAAATTCGATAGTCGTATTTGTTGATTTTCAATCTGCGCCGAACGTAAAATCCATTACGGCCCGAAAATATAAAATGGCAGCGATAAAATACTTGGGAGTTTAAAAATACGCTGCATTAACTGAGAATGGTTCCACGAAAATAATCAAGAGTTTAATATTTTTTCGTTATAACACCTTGATCCTATCCTTGATCGTATTTCATACTAAAATAGCTTCATTATTACCAGGTGGTTCTTATTATTATTAGAGAACTCAACACCTTTCCTGCAATGCTTAATAATTAAATGTTAAATAATAAATTACAATTAATTAAGGGTTTTAATTGAGATAAAAAAGCCAGTGCCACGAGCGTGATTCGAACCCACGATCTTCGGCTAGATTCGCAGTTGCTCTACCACTTGAGCTATCGTGACCCGGACACTAACTTCCTATCTCAACCCAACCTTTTGAATCGAAACATGGCAAAAAGGAGGGCAAATTCATTATTCATGGCAACTACAAACCTTAATTAATTGTAATATATTCATTGGTCATGCGGACCACGATATTAGTGAAATTAAATAATAATTGCAACTGCTGAGATTGAAACAGTAATCCTAGAAAAAAACGAAAAATATTAAAATAAAAAAAAAATATAATAAAAAGAGTTGAGGAAATATGATTTTATTTAATTTGCATTAGTTTAATTAAAATACAATGGAATTTAGGTTTTATATATTCCAATGATGAAATATTTTCCAATTTGTCGTAGGTTACAAAATGTATAAACTTTTTTTATTTACAACATTACTTTATCAACAAACCATTATTGTTATATTAACCAAACTTCCTAGCGAACATAACAGGAAGTAGCTAGTGACACAGATAGTAAGGGCGTCGGGTCAACAGCAAATAAATCTCTACAGGGAAAAATAAGAGAAAGGGCGACAAAAAAGTCCAAATATTCGGAAGTCCAATACACTAAACAAATATAGTCCTTCGTATCGGGATAACTGCATAAAACAACTTTTTATTTGTTCGACTAAAAATAATATATTTACGTCCAAGTTCTTTAATGTAATAGTATTTTTTCTCAAACTTGGTCTACTTTTTATATAATTAAATCACATACCCAGTTTTTGTAACCATTAACCTTGTCATATACAAATATATGTTAACTACGTTATTTCAATTTTTTTTTTAATTTTAAAAGTTGAATTAAAAAGTGATTGATTACTTTATTATTTTGCGTGTTTATTGTACTCACAGGGTCGTCGGGAATTAATATTTAAAAGTAAATTCAGGGACGTAAGTGTATCGTTAATTATTTTTCTTTTTGTATCTCTTTGTTTCGTTCTTTTTCCCAATGTAAGGTGAACTTTTTGATTTCAGAGCAGGCTGTTCATTTTACATACATTATTTTGTTCCACGTTATAATTTTTCTCTCAGAAGGATGTATTTAATGTACAGAAAATACATTTATTTTTGGGTTTGCCTCGTCTTATCATTATTTATGTTAAAAAATTGGTAAATTTACTTTATTAGACTTATAGTAAATATGTGTATAATAGTCAGAAATGACGTTAGTATTTTTTCTATATTTTTTGTTACGCGGGTTCACAAGAGAGGAGGTCAGAACCGTCAGGGTTCTGGTGTTTTTAAATTTTGAACCCATTTGAAAGTATATCGGGCTCGATTCAGGTGCGCTGGATTCGAACCC
This sequence comes from Cimex hemipterus, assembly GCA_039619505.1. Lineage (NCBI taxonomy): Eukaryota > Metazoa > Arthropoda > Insecta > Hemiptera > Cimicidae > Cimex > Cimex hemipterus. Next base: position 11,297,366 of record CM077103.1, on the reverse strand, counting down.
GCGATCTTTACCTTACAGTGATGAGCCCCTCGAACGCCTAAACCGTCTCGGCCAACGCCCCCTAGTAATTATTTTAATTAATTTTATGATATTTTTCATTTAACATCTTGGATGATATGAAAAGGTTAGTGTCACGAACGGAATTTGAACCCACGACATTCGGCTCCAAACGACGCAAATCTAACCACTTGAACTATCGTGACTTCGATATGAAAGGACTGAGTTAAAGGTCGTTGGTTCGAACGCTCTCGCGATACAAATCTTTTCCTATAAAAAAAAAACCTTGGATAAAAATCACAACTAATTAAAATAATTAATCTTAATGTTTTTAAGATAATCTGTTCAGTTTTATTTTTTCCAAGTTAGCTCAAGAATTTTAGTAATCATTACTAAATAGTGGATTATTACATTTTATCCCTTTTGTACTACAGTCGATTTAACTAAATTTGGCCCTTAACGACAAAGTTGAGTAGTAAATCAGCAAGGTCGCTTTGTCAACTTTAATCCCATAAGGATGGGCCGGCCAGGGTCGTAAAATCAGTTTTTATCCAACAGGATGTATTCGAGGTCCAGGTAGAGGCCATAATGGGGGCATTATGTCATTATGCTGCGAGCCGAAAGTGGTTATTTACGACCTGGACTTTCTTGTAAGTCATTCGGCTAAAGAAGACCGTGAGACATTCAGATCGTAAACCAGATTTTGAACCGAGGTTTGCTAGTATCAAATTTGACCATTTATATAAATAAATTTACCAAAAAAAGAAAGAAGGAAAAACGCCTTGTTATTTAAAACGCATAGTTAATTCATTAGCGTATAAGAGAGTTTTAAAAGCTTTTAGGATTTTCTCTTTTTCAACAAAGAGTCCCAAAAGAAGGCACGGATTAATGCCTTTTGCCTCATTTATATTCACGTAGCTTAGCGGTCCAGTTTTTGAAAAGGTGAGCTGTAAAAAGAGATGCTTAAATCATAGTAAACGGGCCCAACTTACTTCGCCGAGGCTATCGGGGTCATCGTAGACACAGCTTAAAGTGCATATCGCTGTCTTTCGTGCTCTTTGCGAAGTAGTTAAGATTCTATCTGCCTCTTGATTTTACGAAGCTTTCTTATTAGAAATTCATGCACCGTCAACGATTTCAAAATAAGAATCGGCTCTGACTTCTGTACGCTTATTATTCATAATGTCTTTTCTTATAAAATATGCCTGTTCATCCCATCTGCCCGTTTAACATGTAAAAGCCTCCTTTAATTACTCACCTTGGAACAAAAATTTGTAAACTTTCAATCGGTGTCACGGAAGACAGCGTTTTGTTCAATTTACTCGAAATCACTTGAAAGTTCACAGGGACAATTTCATACTTGAAGGGGAAAGTTTATTTCAATAATTACTTCCAGAAAAATTGTCTACATTTATTTCATTTCGATTTAACTTAAACCTAATTATTGTGTCGATATGGCAAATATTGTTGCCTATTGTGAGATTTGAGGAAACATTTCTCACTCAATGCATGTTTTTTTAGTGACCGGTTTTTTAATAATTAGCCGGATTCAAGAGCGGTCAAGAATGAGGCAGTTTAAAAAAATTATTTTTTTTAGCGACGTTTCCACCTTTTTTCTGACCATCTCTTTTGGTGGAGTCATACTGGTGTTTGAAATTAGTTATGACAATTTCAGACAACATCAATATGACACCACATGACCGTAAAGATGACCAGAAAAAATGCGGAAACGTCACCAGAAAAAGGAAAAAATATATATATATTTTTTTTTTTTTTGAAATACCTCATTCTTGACCGCTCCTCATTCCGACTAATTATTAATTATTAAAAAACCGCTCAGTAAATAAACACACATTGAGTGAGAAATTTCTGCAACTCTTGAAGATGACCCGAATCAAGGTCGAAGCGTTCGTAAATAAAGTGTTGTTCTAAATTTAAATCCTCAAGAATGCAACAAATTCAAAAAGATTTCTCAACTTTCACTACCAATAAATAAAAAAATTAACCACCCTTTTATTACCGTCGAATCAAAAAAATCTCTTCTCTATATAACAGACCTGACAAAATTAACTTTGAAGATTTATGTAAACTTAAAATCCAAAATTGATCCGAACTTTGTAACCAATTATGAAATGCTAACTGAACATGTTTATCGGATATTCTTAATGTTTCATTGCATACAATAGCTCTCTACACACAATACAGTATACATTATAATCTTTCGGATCAGATTGTTGTTATCCCCGATAACAGTTATACATATAGTGATTATCGTATGATCTATGTGTAATGTTTAATCACATTGAAGCACGTTTCATTTACACGATTGCTTTCAAGATTTGGTTTTGAAAACAACAACAAGATAATACAAAATTATGATAAAATTGAAACTGAAAACAATTGTAAATAAATAATTGACATCATCTCATTATAATAAATTATATCAGCTTTCAATACTATAATTTTAAATTTAAAAAGAAATCAAAGATATGGCCTTATCTCTGTTATGTTTTTTAATTAAACGATTGTCTATAAATAAACTTTGTAAAATTAATTATCATATCTCAAACTATGGTATTTGCCGATGTTTGATTGTTTACACGTTTTCGCATTTCGTATAACGCGAAAAACCAACCCAGAGCAAACCACAAGTAACAGCAACGACCAAATATCTGGTTCATTCAAAGTCAACATAGAGACATGACAAGCTGAAAAGTTTAAATATGAGCTAAATGAACTTGACCTACCAAGTTTAATATGGAATGGATATTCAGAGAGGATAGACGATAACGACCAAATTTCACGTACCTCACCCAACTTGGAGATTCTTATACATATCGACTAATGAATATTAATGTCGTTTTATATTTGACACATTGTTTAGTAAATCATAGTTTGTTTTTTCTGAATGTCGTTTTAGATGGATCTCCTTAAGTGTTTTAAAAGGTAAATGTTCGTTTTTATAAAATAATCTGAAAATAAAATCACAAAGCCAAAACCCATGAGATCGCTTAAGACATTGATTTGATTTAATTAAAAAAAAAAAATAATAATTTCCAAAATATTATGTATAATCATTTATAAATAAAATTATAAATGCGATTTAAGTATTACCAAGCTTTTATAGTTAATAGATAAATAGATAGGATATATTGTGTAAATTCAACTAAATTTAGGTTTGGTTTTAAACCTACGCATATTATTCATACATTGTTGTACGTGAAATGTGGCAGATGCTGATAATGTTGGTCAATCTATGCTCTCTGTTTTCGATTGCGGTTTCTTTCGAGTTCAATTAATTAAATATAATTATCAAAATGATTTTCACTGGATTTTAACACTTACAGATGTCTTGAGACCTGCAGTTGATGAAACTTTTCGCCGTCTTTGATGGGGACTGGTGGGTTAGTGTCAACACCTCGCCCTGCTCAAAAGTCCTAACCTGATCATCTATAAAATTAGGATAGACCTATAATATAATAGGTACGAAGTATTATATCAATAATCGATCAAGGGGGCGCCGGTGGCCGCAACGGTTTAAGCGTCGACACGGCGCTCATCACTGTAAGGTAAAAGTTCCGGGTTCGAATCCAGCGACCCTGCATTCGAACTCGACATTATTACAGTGGGCTTTTTTTAACAAACACCGGCACCCCGAGGGTTGGTATGACCTCTGCTAATGAGAACCCTCGTCAAAAAAATTAATCAAACTTAAGTTACTTTTAAGTCGGTAAAAATGTAACAAAAGGCGTGAAAATTTTTATAAGAATTTTAATTTCGCTTGTGGCTCGCCTGGTTCAATGTTACACCACTACGCTTCTCATCAACTTCCACGTTGATCCTTCACTGAAGATAACTAGAAATTGAAACGCGTCTGACAGACAAAAACCAGCAAGGAAGGCCCAAAGGATCAAAACATACTGGTTATCAGTGAAAATATAAATTACATTTACATTTGGTATAAACATAGAATTAAACACATTCAGAAAGGCACAAAATTCAAGCAAGTTTAAATGAAAAAAGTTTAATGATCAAGGACAAAAGCCATAAATATAAATTATTAAACTTTTCCAATTTTTTTCATAAAAAAGACAACATATGTTTTTAATGTTATTGAGGAAAATTGATTGATGTTCAATCAAATAAATGATTCAGCTTTGAGAGCACATAGCAATTTTTTAAATAATACAAATCAAGTAGTAAAAATAAAAATATACAATACACTCATTCCGTTTGGTCGGTGGAATATATCTTGTTAAAAATAAATTTATAAGTATAACAATAACTTAATATAAATAATGTTCATAAACGAAATATAATATTGTTCTAATAGTACGTACAGTTTATTAAATATTAATCCAACTTACCAAACGAGTACGTGGCATTTATTTTAGGCTAATTTGCGATTAGAATTTAAACTTTTTTTTTGCTACATCTTTTATAACGTAATAACCATAAAGCTCTTTATATTTTATGAGCATCATGGCATGATTTTTGTTTTTTAAAAACTACAATTTGGAGAGCTTAAATAATATTACGTAAGTTTGGTGTATGTGTGAAAATATTTTGATAAAAAGGAAAGAGTAACATTTATGCACATAAGTTTTAACATTTAAGTGCGTCAAGTGTACTTGGTTATTATTTATGAAGATTTTTATGGATTGTATTCATTTTTATTATACGTTATTTATTCACATACGTTTAAGGATTTACGTTCTTCAAGTGTATTTGGATATTTTTTATATAAATTTTTACGGATTGTATTAATTTTTATTCTACTTTACTTATCCGTATATATTTTAAGTTTTAAGTACTTCAAGTGTACCTGGTTATTTTTATGTAGGTTTTGACGGATTGTATTTATTTTTATTCTAATTTATTTATTCATATATGTTCTAAGATTTGTGTATGCTTCAAGTGTGCATGATTTTTTTTTTGTAATTTTATTCTTTTATTACATTTTTCTTTTAAAGTATATACTGATTTACTTTAGTTATTCACATATGTTTTAAGATTTAAGTTCTTCAAATATACATGGTTATTTTTTTACGTAAAAGTTTATGTATTGTATTAATTTTTATTCTATTTTATTTATTCAAATATGTTTTAAGATTTAAATTCTTCAAATGTATATTGTTATTTTTTTACGTAAATCTTTACGTATTGCATTAATTTTTATTCTATTTTATTTATTCAAATATGTTTGAAGACTTACGTTCTTCAAATGCCCATGGTTAGTTTTTTACGTATTGCATTAATTTTTATTCTATTTTATTTATTCAAATATGTTTTAAGATTTAAATTCTTCAAATGTATATTGTTATTTTTTTTACGTAAATCTTTACGTATTGCATTAATTTTGATTCTATTTTATTTATTCAAATATGTTTTAAGATATATGTTCTTCTAATTTACACTGTGATTGTTTGATGTGGATTTTTACGGATTACGTTAATTTTTATTCTACTTTATTTATTCATATATGTTTAAGATTTAAGTCCGTCAAGTGTACATGGTTATTTGTTGTCATGTGTGCATGTTTTTTAATGCAATTTTATTATTTGATTACATTTTTCTTTAAAAGACGCAACTAAAAAAAAATATTGAAGCAGTATACATTCTGCTGAACAAACTAAAACATAAATTACGTTTTATTTATAAAAAGAAAAGAATTGTTTCAAGTGTTCGCGTAACATTATTATGTTAAATCGCTACATTGTCTATAATGTAAATACAGCATGTTCCTCAAATTGTAATTTTATTTATCTTTATGTTTCTTTCGCCTGGGTACTGATGTGTAATTTCAGCACCCATGCCTTAGGAAGTATGAATTTGAAATGTTAGCCTGAACCACTCCCAACAGGCGATTCTTGACGCGAGGGCATAATCAGACACGCATTTATTATAGATACACAATAGACTCTCTTTTGATTTAGAAAGTTCTTCTATTGCATTTCAGGCCGTGGCGAGCCTAATTGAAATAATGTGAATCTAATGCCGGCAATAAAGATCCACTGGGATGGATCCGGAAACGGACGAGGGCGCAGTCGGGAGATTTGCTCCGGCCGCCGACCGTTCTTTTCAATCGACCAGATCGGGGAGCGCCTGCATAATTTTCTTCAAATCGCACCTGAACAATACAAATTGGTAATGAACGGCAGGTCATTTTTTCGAACGAGAGGGGCCCCTATGATGAAGTCGGTAGGCCGGCTATCTCGCCCTCATCGGCCTGTGTACACCTCTCACCAACCCTTTCAGACGGACGAGACGATGCGGGCCGGCCATAATGTTTCTATGTCAAGTCATCAACTTTTTGTTCCCCGGCCGCTTTTTTATTGCCCGGCCCCAGTATTATTAATTATAGTACAAAAGAGAAGCTTCTGGTTAATTATTTGGCCATGATGCTCTACTCCCCCTCTTTCGGTTCATGATTGTTCGGTCCTTTTTCAAAAGAGGCCTTCAAACGATGAACCTTCCTCCTTCAAACCTTCGGATTAATCAAGCATTCATTAATTTAAATTACTTTCTTAATAATACTACTACTGCTTCCTATTATAGTAAAAACACATTTTTCAAATACAGGAGCTGTAAGGTATTAAAACAATCACAGAGGATTTCCCTTGGAATTATGATATTTTTTGCTTCACAACAACCCTAATCTTAATTTTCTGATTTACATAATATAGCCCGAAATTTTTTTCTTACATTATAGATAGGAATTGTTCGAGATTAAAAACGGCCAATTTTGAAGACGCCTTCATATTTTATAATTATTCAGATATCGTGAGATGCGGTCTGCTGTGATGTAGTTTTCAGAAAAACATTTTCTTTATCGAGCCAAAATTGTTTTTCTATACCGACTTCCTTCCCCCACTTTTTCTTACCTTACCACAAAATCCAACATATATAAACATAAAACAGCAAAATCTCACTGGCACTCTCAACACGACAAGCAAGAATGGAACAAGCACTCATAAGACAAACTTTTATTAAATAGAAACATGTTGATTGAATATAAAATATATTTTGCATTGTATAAATTCACTGTTCCACATCCTAAATGTACTTGTTAAATGTAAATAATGTTTGTAAATCCTAGGCCCTGAAGATGATCTCAATAAAGATCGAAACATTGGCACGATAAAGAAAATGTTTTTCTCAAACTTACATCACACCAGACCACATCTCACGATATCTGAATAATTATCGATGGTTTTCAGTCTCTTCTAACTTGGTGATATGTTGTAGTACACACTATTATTTACTTATTTGTGTTGATAGCTCTATGGATCAAGCTTGTTGTTTTATTGTATTGATAGAAAACACCTAACACCTATTATATTCAATCAAATTTCTCAGTTTGACGAGTCAGTGTTTCATATGTGGGATACGTCAATGTTTCAAAAATTTGTGGCCAGGGATATAAGCAGGACGAGGCAGCGATAAGGGAACCTCCCTCCGATAGGATTAAAACGAAACCTCTCATTCCCTTCGACACTGGCTTAGGGCAAAACATTTCTATAATCATAATGACACAAACACGTTATGGAAAAATTGACCGCTTTTAAACGCAATTAAATCTTTATTTCTTTATTTTTACAAAATTGTGAAGAATACGACAAATTAAATTATGCCACCAGATTCAATTAAAGTTTTAAGATAGCTATTAAGGTAATTAAAATTATATTACGGAATTTCAAATGTTCATTCCAGGGTTTTCTGGATTTGCAACAATCTACAATTGTATAAAAATTGTTTAAATTATTATTATCAACATCAATAAATTATTATTATCAAAACTGTTAGCACTCAATGGAAATCATCCCAAACATATACATTTTACATTATTATTTTTGAATCCATCTCGAAAGTGAGAAGGCAATTTCTCTTCTATAAAAATTGTCATCTTAAAATAGGTAGTAAAATAGGTTGTTTGAAAACCCAGAAAATGATGGATATTATATATATTGTATTTGTATATTATTTTATATACTTGTATATTATATATTACGTATACTCCATTATATTTCGTGATCGAATTGACCAAATAGCTTCTTTCAATTAATTAATCTTTTTATGCAAGTCATTGGTTTAAATGAAAAATTTAGTGTCTCGAGTGTGATTCGAAAAAATGGCAAAAAGGTCCAATTGGAAAGGTAGGTTGAGATGAAGACCTGGAGTGGTTCGAAGCCACGATGTGTGGTTTAAGCGGCGTATTGAGCCGAAGGTCGTGGGTTCGAATCCCGCTGGTGACACTACATTTTCATTTCAACCAGTACCTTACATAAGAAGATTATGTTTACTATTCTATATTCTTTTGTAGCATTTGAATAGATAGAAATTTGGAAAAACAATTCAAGACAATTAATTAATATATTAGAAATGGAAAAACATATTAGCCAGACATGGGCAATTTCATAGCATATAGACAAAATTCTAATCTACTATAGACCCTATTAGAAGGAGATGCCTTTTCGCCTCATAAGCTATGTTTTAAATCCAAAATCCTAAGAAAAATTCCATTCTTCGTCTCCAATATTATTATTCTCACTGGCCTCCATATTCCATTCGTTCAGAGCATGTTAGAACATCAGAAAATCCAAAATACCCTTTCTGAACAACTAAACCCTTATTCTAACCACTTTTTATACCTACCTTACCTGTAAGTCCTCCACGTTAGCTTAAGATGCAATGACGTAAAATTAACCATAGAATATAGCTGTACAACAAAAATATGGGATTCCCGTTTAGAATAACAACGTTACAGGCATTCCCAACCTAGATGAGAAAATAATGTTAAATCTTTTACCACCACACGACTCTTACGACCAAAATTAACTAGAGGTTTGTATAAAACCATTTTTTCCTTAAGTTAATCGTTTCCAAATTGAATGGATAGGTTATAAAAGTTGATATACCGTGTATATACATCGTTTTCTACATATTTACCTTATTTTGTTTCCTAAGGTTACACATTATTTCGTAAAATAAACTATGTATGGATTTCTAATTTAATTTTTTTATATATATAAATGTTAACTTTTGTGAGGGAAGAATATTAATATATTTTACGAGATTTTCGATTTTAGAAGTCCCATGAAGTAAATTATACGTTGATACAAGCAATATACATCTTCAGATTTTACATTACAAGTTGATATGTGTGTCTATGCTATGTTACGTAAATAAAAAAATTTCGTGTGTTTTCCTGATAAAATTAAATTTCCTTTCGGAAAATCACAACTCTCGATGGTACCAATGGGACGGAAGATTATTATTCATGGACGGGACCAAACAAACCTTCCTGTTTGGCGTTTGGCCCATAACATGTGACGTCATTTGTTGTGTAACGTTGCTCCCCTCCGAAAATAACTCTTGTAAATAAACTGGCAGCCACGGAAATGATAAAAAAAGATAGCTTGCGATTTCAAATATCCAGAAGGGGGTGGGGTGGATGGCCCAATGAGGGAAATCTCCGGTTTGAGAGGAAGGTTGTAAAAAAAAAATGTTTTCGACATTTCTCAAAAGTTTCCTTTGGGACTGGAGTCATTTATTTTTACCGCTATGTTAAATTGCTTTCATATTTCAAGTTGCAACAGGTTCCAATCGAGTAGGAGGAGAGGACGAAATAGTAGGATTTCTTTGGTAAACTTCTTTGAAGATGTACTTCGATAAAGCGGAGTTTTTTAAAGTTTTTTTACTATATTGAGGTGAGACCTGCTAAGACTCCCAACATAGACCTATATGGAAGAATGTTTTACAATAAACATACGAAACAATATAAAAATGAATTCGAACAAACGTGAAAAAAATCATCTTTCCTAAAGTACAAATCATCTTAGAATTTGTCTTTCTTACGACAATTAACAATAATTACGGTTTTGGGCCTGGGCTCCAACAAAGGGCCCTTGGAGATCCTATCACTTGGTTTATTGTCCCACCCCACCGTACTGTTATATTGTTCGTCGTTTCTTATGAGACCTTGTTTACAACCGAGGGACTTGAACCTAGTCTTTTTGTCGCTTACAGAGTAGAATGAAATGAGATCTAACTGTAGATTATTATTATGGAGAAACGAAATAATAACTACTCGAGTTTCTTTTTTTTTTTTTTTAACCGCTCAGGTTTATTTAATCGCATGTTCTACACCGAGACTCTTATTCATATTTATTCAATCTTTATGAAACTTGGCCACATTTTTAGCGGACGGTTTGGTGGTTTTTAATCGAGGTTATTTAGCACGGCGAGACATGGTTACAACCACATTTGTTCAACAATCTCAGTTGATAATCAAACAGCCTTTTTATTAACTAAATGTTAGAAAGCTAAATCGATCTTCTATTGTTTGTTTGCTTTGTAACAAAAATCACAATGAAAAATTTCTGCCCCCTCACGCCAGCATTCACAAAAATAAATACATTCAATTCTAATATATACAAAAATGAAACACAAAACTAATTAAATATCAATTCTTCTAGCTATAAAACAGCCCTGTTTCTTTCAAAAATCAAAACCGGAAACGCTTAAGCGCTTTTACATGAATCCAAGGAATGATGCCCTTCAATAAGCGGGACGCGTCGAGAAATCTTTCTCTATATGCGGGCATTGGCTAAACGTTAGTGCTAATTTGTCAAACTCGCATGGCGTATTCTTAATCGAGTGAGTACGATGTTGGTCCTTGGATTCAAAACCTCAGAGAGCGACGATTGGACCGTGCCCTTGGTGCGACAGCTTCTGTGCCGATCCGGTTCACCGAAGCTATTTGCTTTTAATCACCATTTTAATTGCATTTTTAAGACGTCCGGATACCGGTTGGCAGGTTGGAGTGTACCGAACTCAAGCCTTCACGAACGCCTTCGGTACTTCTTTAATCGAGAACCTCCAGTTGAGAGTATTTCTCCAAGAAGACCACGGCATGAGGGCCCACAAAGGTAGCCACGCTCATAAGGTATTTATGCCCATCGTTTCGAACTACCCTAAGCTTCTACCATATCGAATAACATAACCATGAATACACTTCACTGCGGAAGGAGTGACCACGATTTCGTACAGTCTCTGAAAACCTCCGTGATGACTACACGAAAACACATGTACGGAAGTTAAGTAACTAAGTTTTAAAAACTGAGTTTGGCATGTTGAATTGGTTAATCCAACGAGATGAACCCGGACAGGGATGGCCGAATTACCATCCGTAGTACCGTGATCCATCTCATCTCACCCCTACCTAATCTTCGCGGAATCTTTTCCATGTGTCCGGGTTCGTAGTCGACAGTATAACTTTGGTATCTGAGGATCTGAAATTACATGCTGAGGTTCAAATGAGAAAGCCCGCCGTACGACGGTAAGTTGCTCTCGTTGAAGTTCGGACGGCAGCACGCTCTTCTCGCATCACTGATTGACCTTGTTCTAAATGCGCTAGATACAGCATGGAAGTCCTAGTACAACAGACTATTTTCTTCTCTGTTCAGTACACCTGAAAAAAAAGAAGAGCTTATTCTGCATGTCTCTTAAAATCAAATTGGGTTTTACCAATCGCAGCATTGCGGAAAAGTTAATGTTTAACATCCTAAGAAATCTTATCAACAACATCAATTATTATCAAACATCTTATTCATCGAATATTGTTAACCATTTTTTTAATAGTTCCACGTAAATATCCCCACAATTATACATCTACTGTGTTTTGTAATGTATTTACTGTGAAAATTATTTCGTAATGAACCTTCGTTCTTAACTTCAGAAGTTATCAATAGGTCTATTGTTTGATGGTCATGTAATTTACAGTAACAACAGACCGTCCATTATCACCAAACTGGTAGTACGATTTTGTCCGAATATTTGCAATCGTAAGCGTAAAAATTATAAAACAAACACGAGACATGTCAGGGAAAGCAAACAAAAATTTTGTACGAGTAAAACGCAGTTTTAAACTCCGCTGAAAAATTAAAAACCACTCGATATGTGTCGTCACCTGTGATGACAGGCTTTATGAAGCTCACGTTCCGGAGAAAAAAATGCAAATGTTTGTCGCGCTTGTATACCTTTTCACTGTTTGTTAACCATTGAATTGATTTTGATTTTTTTTTCATGTTTTCTTTGTTCCCTTGCTCTTTTAATATCTCATGAATGAGGTAGAAAGACCAGAGGATGGCCGTTGTCCTCACTTTAGTTTTTTAATTTATAATATTTTGCTTACACTGCCCTTACCGTGAATAAATGTAAGAATTTTTCATTAGATCATACTTTTTTTACATGAACGTTGGAATAAGAGTTGGTATAAGCGTAGTCCACCATTAATGGTATAAGAATACTATTGCCATTAGTATAGAATTTAAAACAGATATTACTACAGAATATTCGTATTGGAAAAACAGGATTGGGAAGAGGAGCAGGTGGTGAAAATTTGGCGTTTTTCATCTTTTCGCCAAGGATGTCAATTGAGAAATTTAAACCCACTGTTGAAAACTTCCGAGGCACTCTTTTTCCCTTATTGTTGCCGGCCGTCTCGTGAGCTCATTACAGATAACACAGAAAGATAACTGATGGTAGATAGCCCACTCTAATAAATACGTCTAGGAAATACGGGACGGAATTCTAAGCAGCCAACGCTTGGCTGAATGAGCCTCTGAATAAAAATGGGCCCGGGCCAGAATAACACTTTACCGACTCTAATAACAATGGAAAAGGCTCGTGAATATAAAATATGAGAGGAAAAGCCGTGGGCCGATTCAAAATGAGCGTTATATCTTTTTTTTCACGGGTTGAAAAATAGGTGTGCTTAGCTGAAAAGTGAATGTTAACTTCACTGTACAAAAAAACAAAGAACTGAAAAATACGTTTGTATTCGGGTACAACAGCCAATATAATCATAAAACATGTTTAACATCAATTATTAATCCCGAGGAAAGTCTTATATTTGGATATTAAACTTGAGTTATGACGGACATTACCATATAATTGACATTGATATATGATTTGCTTAATTTTTTTAGGGGTAAGACCAACTAAAACTTCAAAAATAGTTATATCTGAACAATTATGGATCAACGGTCACTAATCTCTATACACTTCAAAAATCCAACATATACAAACAAGAGCAAAATCTCACTGGCAATCTCAACGCGACACGCAAGAATGGCACAAGTACACAGAAGACAAACACTTTGAGTAGAAATACAATATTTTGATTGAATAATATAAAATTATTTTGCATTGTATTAATTCACATTTCCACATCCTAAATGTATTTGTTAAATGTAAACAATGTTTGTAAATCCCAGGCCCTGAAGATGATCGATGATAAACAAAGATAAAAAAAGATGATAAAGATCGAAACGTTACCGAGATAAAAATTATGTTTTTCCGAAGCCTACATAACACCAGACCGCATCTAACGATAACTGAATAATTATCGATTAACGCTCACTAATCTTTACACACTTCAAAAATAGGTCTAACAAATGTGACATTAAAAAAACATAATGAAAAAAGAAGAAAGGAAATAGAAAATAGAAGAGCAAGATTATGGTACTACATATAACCCATTGTGTTTAGTAGTCTATTGACCATATTACTTCTTTCAATTAATAAATTTTTTAAGTAAGGGTTTGTTTGAAATGAAAAAGAACCCAGGCACTTCGGCTAGCCTTTTTGTTCATTTCAACCAAACCTTACATAAAAAGTTTAATTAAATTAAAGAACTACACATAACGTTTTATTATCTGATTTTATGTCACACATTCAAACGACTAGAAATAAAAGTAAATGGTACTCCTAGGTACAACTCACTCAATATTCTGTACTTTTGAAGTTTGGAGATTGGATTGACGATGATCATATATTAAAATTCACGAAACCTCCAGAGAAAAGGAATACATTCGTAAAATAAAATAAGAATACATCCGGAAACCCGGAGTGTCTCCTAAGAAAAGTGGATATATGAAAGAAGGACAATGAAATACATCTATTCAAGACAATAGTCAAACACTATCTACCCGCATAAATATAAACAGCCCCGAATCCTTCCTTCAATACACACAACGAGTTCATTTTCATAATGGCCGTATCTAATATTAAAAGAAGCCTTTATACAATTTCAGAGATATAGAGATCTATCATATTTGTACGTTGGTAATAATAATGATTATCCGGCTATTCTGAAATGCCGTCTGTAATGTAAGTTAGAAAAACATTTTATTTATCGTGCTAATGTTTCGGTCTTTATTGAAATCCTCTTCTGGGCAAGTTGTTAGTGATTGTTAGTTGGCACGATAAAGAAACTGTTTCTATAATGCCTACATCACACCTGACCGCATCTCACGATCTCCGAATAATCACAAAACCAATGGTCACTGAACACCATACATTTCTACACGAGAAAAACGAAGAACGTGGGATATAATGAACGCATTTCAATTGCATATGGACACCAAGCAAAAAGTATTATGAAGGACATCGTCAACAATGAGAAGAAACTTGCATTGGCTATCAAACAGAGAACGTTTTGTTGAAATGCCGGCAAGACAAGGGCCTGAAGATGATCCCAATAAAGATCGAAACGTTGGCACGAAAAAGAAAACTTTTTCTAAAACCTACGTCACACATGACGGCATCTCACGATCTCCACATAAACACTAAACTAATGGTTACTAAACACCACACATTGGGAATAATAGGTGGATATTGATAACGACAAGGAAGTTTTTTGACAAAAATGTTTGAATAAAATGGTAGTACACACTATTATTCTATTGAAAATCGTTTCATATTTGTAAACTTTAAGGGATTAAGAAATACAGAAACTATTGGAGTATGTGACATGACTGCAGACTTAAAACGCTCATTAAAACGATAGAGTTTTAGTTTTACTAACGAGTATTGTCAAATAAGACACCAACTGTACTAAAATATGTACTATTTTGTTTAGGCTGTCTGAAATTTCTTGTATTAAAAAAAGTTTTATTTGTGAATAAAGCTCAGAATCGGCGGTCGACCATACGCTTTGTTTGAAGGCGTATCATGTCGGTCTCAACGATTTAAACTTGAAATCGAATATTTAATATTCAGTACACGTAGGCGTCGAGAGCTATGCCTAAACTCAAAGAGAGATAAATTGGAAAACAAAAAAGGTGGGGAGAAGCACGACCTTGGTAAAGCAAACACTGGAAGGTGTAGAAGGAAGAGAGGGACTTTACGCGCAGCCCCTAAAATCCCCAAGTGGCCGACAAAATATTAAAAAAGTCGGTTTATGCGCTAAAAACTAGTGTATAGCTGGTATACGTTTATGAATATACCATAAGCAGTAGATGGAAGCTGTACTGCGAACGGGCTCCGACCTGGGGGACATGGGCAAAATTGAATTAACACTTTGGCTCCGCGGCATAATTCATAGGCCAGGCTAATCAAACCGATGTTGGCCGGGTGTAATTTTAAACAGATCGACAACTCCTTCCCCCTAAACCGGGCAAAATTAATAGAATATTTGACAAGCTTCTGTAAATTGTTTTTGGACTTTTCCTCCCCCGCACAAAAGCCGCTACTGCGTATTTTCCTAACAAGATTAAGCAAGGCAATTTAAAGGAAAGTTTGTCAAAACTCGTTATCCGTTCGGCCAAAAATTATATGGAATTTCCACGCCCGCACAGCACCAATAGTCGTACATTATTAGGCATATGGGGGATCAATTTATATTACCGGCATCGCCCTTTCTACTGCTCAATAAATAATTCAAACGTCGACACAATACACAATGTTAATACATTTAGCGTATGTCCAATAAACAATGATGTTTTAATGAAAATTAATGTAGTATTTTTTTATAATCCATGTTCTCGTTCTTACGTTTAATGCTTATATTCAATAAAAAATATTATTCTCTCATTTTCATGTTTGGCTTATAGTCTCATTTTTTGATATAAATTTGTTAGACGCTTACGAGTTTTCAATAAATCTCACTGCGTTTCTGTATTTGTGAAATTTGAAAATGTAAAAAATTATTACCATTGTTTCAATATTATACATTAGTTAATATAAAAATAACTCGACTAAACTAAACCTAAATATAAAACATGTAATATATAAATTAAAGCAATACAATATATAACAGTACAATAATGTAAAATACATTGGACCGATTGACCAAATGAATTCTTTCAATTGATTAATCTTTTTATATAAGGTACTGGTTGAAATGTTGAAAAGTCAGTGTCACCAGCGAAATTCGAACCCACGATCTTCGGCTATATACGCCACTGCTCTACCACTAGAGCTATCGTGATCTCGATCCCCTCGGATACCAACTTCATTTGTCGAGAATCTAATCCGATTACAAGACGTTTGAAAAAAGGCAAATGGGAGGGAAAATTCAAAACGTGGGGTTTGAGATAGGAAGTTTTAATAAAATTGATTTAATTATCATAGGGTGAAAGATAATACACAGAAACAATAGAAAAACATTAAACTGATAGATTAAAATTAATTAACAAATTATTATGAAATTGTGAGATTCCTATCGTGAAGATGATCTCAATAAAGACCGAAACGTTCGCGTGATTAAAAAAATGTTTTTCTAAAACCTAGGTCAGGTCACATCAGACCGCATCTCATGATTTCCGAATAATCATAGACTTACGGTCACTATCACCATACATTAATGAAGTTTATTTCGTCTTTTTGATCAATTACCATTACTTCCTCATGCCTCGTGGAAGCCCTAAGTCTCCTAAGCCTCCACTAAATAAGCGATCGGATTTCTTCTTGTGAAATTTAATTCCATTCTTCAACAAGAGCGGTTTGAAGGTGTTCAAAGCTTGTTTAAATGGGCAAACGGTGTCTAACCCCTCTCTTTATCGTCACTTATACAATTCATGTCCGGAGAACGTGCAGGATAATTCATTTTGATAATGCCTACATCTTCAAAGTAATGGGTGATAACTCGATCCACATACGGTCGGGAATTACTAATTAACACGAACTTTTCTCCGATAAACCGAATTGGACCACATCTCGCACGAGAACTTTCCCAATGTGCAGGCAAAGATCCATTCTGTATGATAATCAGTTCGGTACGGGATTGATGCGTCCATAATTGTCTGTCTTTGAAAATACTGCGAATCACGCCTGGCTCATGAAGCCGTTGTTACAAAGCGTTCTCCTCACGGCTCCAGGTCGTATGATTGCCAGAAACCAATGCTGCACGCATCTGTGAAGTAAAGAGCCCCCGATTGTTCAAGGTCCAAGCGAGATGTCGACTGACGAATAGTCGCCTTTCTATTCGATGTCTCTTTCAGTAGTACGTGATGTTAAATGACTAGAAATGGCCACGTTTTCTGATGCCTGTTTTAGTACCCACCCTTACATTAGGACGGTTTCAAGACTACCAAGACGTTAAAAGCGGTTCCGTATTGCAGTAAGAGCAATAAAACAAACGTCTGAAGTCGTCGAATATTGCTGTTTTCTTCTTTCCGATCAGCTATGTAACGTCCGTCGTTGGCCAAAGCATCTGCCCGGGCCAGTTTTTCTCGACGTACAACTAGGTTAAAAAAATACTTTAAAAAATAATAGTTTCATCAAAGAAAACAGTTTAAACAATCAATTAAGTCACAAGTTGGTTCATGAAAAAATGAAATTGAACAGATTTTCTTTATTTATAACCTAAAGAAAAGAATTCGTTACACTTTATAACGGTAAACAAGTTATGTTTGTGTTTTAGGTTAACTATCAATCTTTATACCTAGTTACTGTGGACTATACACAATTAAATAAAATGACAGTTTTTTCATCTTAAAAGTATATATTTTTAAAAAAATGTGATGAAAATTGTATGGAAGATACTTCAAAACATAATTACTATTAAATAAAAATTAAATATTCGAAATTATGGATTCAACTAGGAGAACTTTATGTACTTTTAAATCCATTATATTTAGTGATCCAATTGACCAAACTACTTCTTTCAATAAATTGTTCTTTTTATATAAGGTCTTGGTTGAGATGAAAAGTTGTGTCAGGAGCGGGATTCCAACCCACGACGCTACTGCTCTAACCACTTCGTTCCACAGCCACTTCTTATGTCGCCGAGAATAGAATCCTGATTACATGACATTTGAAAAATTGTAAAAAGGAGGGAAAATTTGAAAGGTAGGTTGGAATGGGGAGTTGATTCCGAGTGGATCACGATAGCTCAAGTGGTTAGAGTAGAGGCGTGTTGAACTGGAGGTCGTGGGTTCAAATCCCGCCCGTGGCACTTCGATCCTCTGACACAAACTTCCAATGCCCTTATCCCCTACTTAAAAGTTGTAGGTTGAGGTAGGTTAAAAAAGAATAATTATTTTATGAACTTTGTTTTGATGACGGGACTAGATCTTTCAACCATCCGTTTTACATACGTTACTATGTAATCTCGGGCAGATTTTCATATCACTTAAAACCCGCACAATTTTTTTTTAAGTTATAAAAATAATAATATGATTAAAATTTATGAGAGGTGAGAACTAAAGAATGTCAAGAAACTTTAGGTTTAAATTATAATTTCAGACTTTTCGTAAATAACCAGATAACATTTACTTACTGTTTATTGTTTTGTAACGCAAAACGTCTAGAAACAAAACTTCGTACTTGGCCCAGACATAGGTCATGTCACGTAGAGACAGTTGTAAAATCAATTTAGCATGAGGAAAAGCAGTCTGGAACAGACGACCTGTCACGGGTTAAACTTGCGACAACTATTAACAACACAAGGAGAAACAATTTCATAATAAACCACTTTGGTGTACAGAAGGTCAATAGTTGTAGATAAAAGTAAAATGTTTTGCTGGGGTAAAGCGCAGAAAATAAATTTAACTAGTATGAAGATTCGTTTTTCAATGTTTTCGTCGATACGTAGCGAATTTTTTTTCCAGATTTATTTTATTATTTTATGAAAAGGGGTTCCCAATACAGGATGTTACTGTTAAGGTTAGAATTATAAAATATATAAATTAGTAAGTGGCTGCTTGATTTGTATTTGTCGTTATTTATTAAAAAAGGCGAGTCTATATGGGTGAAAGACAATGAATCCCGTCCAATCGCTAGCCATAATTTGACAATACATTACTGGATTGTCAGGTCATAAATATACTTGAAGGAGTATACAATTTTCTTCCAGTTAAAAAGCGAATTAAGAGCGCAAATAAATTGCCACTGTCAATGAGAAGAAGGATTTATTGAAAGACACCATTTGAAATTCCAATCGGTTCGTTTAATCTGCAAATGGATTTTTTTCCAATTGCCCGGCAAATTTAAAGCCGAGGGCCCGGCTTCCGTTCTGTTCTGACCGTATGCTAATGCACTTCGGCGGCGCGGACGGATCAACCTTCACACACTTACGTACCCACGAGTTAACACGTTCAACGAGGGGCAAATTAGGGAATTATCTTAAAAATTAATCTGACAACAAATTACAAGAACTTTCATAACAGTATCCGACGTTTCAAGAGCGGCTTAATTAAACGAATTAACTCCGGCACATGAAAACTACGGTGCGAGGACTTTCAATGGGCCAGTAAAAATTTACATTTGTTAGTTGATTCCGTTGATTAAAATTAATAGACGTGTTAGTATGTGTTAGATACTCATTTAATTGTTTTTATATTTTCCATTACCTTTCATATAAATTAAGATGAATCCGGTCATCGCAAGATAACCCCCGACCTTTCGAATTTTCCCTCCTTTTTTGCCGTTTTTCAAATGTCGTGTAATCCATTTGATTCTCAGCGACAAACCAAATGGCCTCGGAGAGCTTTATTGAATATATACTTCATTTAACTTTAAATCCATTAGATTTCGTGGTCCAATTGACCAAATATCATCTCTCAATTAATTGATCCTTACGTAAGGTATTGGTTGAGATAAGCTCAAGTAGTAGAGTGGCGTCTTATTTAACCGAAGGTCGTGGGTTCGAATCCCGGTCATGACACTGATTATATTATCTCAAGCAATACGTTAAAAACGTTATTCGGTCATTCGAACCACGAACCATAATGAATTTAATACGTAAAATGACGTATATCTTCACGAAAGTTCTCGTAGCCATTTGATTTGTCGCTGAGAATCAAACAGATTACACAACATTCGAAAAATGGCAAAAAGGAGGTAAATTCAAAAGGTGGGGTTGAGATGGGTAGTCACGATAGCTCAAGTGGTAGAGCAGTGGTGTATTAAACCGAAGGTCAGGGTGACATTTTTATCTCGACCAATATCTTATATAAAGATTAATTAATTAAAATAGTATTTAAATTCATGGACAATCCAAACTCATCACAGAAAATATTCCGAATAATCAATACCCTTGATGATGATGATGATATTTCAGTGTGTTGTATACTGCGCCCTTTAAGAGCTATTGTATCCCCCGTTCTCTGCCTAGAGCACATCGGTCCTATTTCATATCAATACCCTTACGAAATATTAATTTTTTTAAACTAAACTTGTTTAAATCAATTTACGCTTTTACATGTTAGCCTGCGAATAAGCGAATAATTATACAAACAATTTCGGATAAGTGGAGGTGTTAGGTTTCGAAATTCCCGTGGAAATCCAACCAACGGTCGACCAGTTCCAGCATTGAAGATAGTAATAAATCAAAAAAATCAAAAAAACTCATCTGACCCAATAAATCTATTAGGATGGCTAATCAAAGTGATCGGAAAATACCAAACTACAGACCCCATCACGTTTCAGATCAGCAAACTAAATCTCACTACGATAAATATAGCTGATGTTGCTAAGCAACCTTACAACCCTGTTGAAATTTATAATTCCTCCCACACTGTTATATTTTTATCGACGAGGTTTAAAGTAACCGACAGGGGTTGGGAAATCATGTAGTTTTTTTTTCTTTTCAACAGGCTTTAGCTTTGGGGTTGGTAAAAAGTTATAATTAATTCAGAGGAGATTATTGCGCGAGGAAAGTGACGTGTCTAATTTTGGCACCGGCAAGATCAAAGTGTGTTATTAACAAGGCTTGGATTAGAAATTTCTGCTCGAATTTTCTTCAAGTACTGATAACTATTTAGGCGGATTTGGGAGAAAGTTGGTCGTCTCCGTGGCAACCAAGATTAACCGTTCAACCCTTGTCAGCCTCTAATATCACGGTAACCAACCCTCTTGTTTTCATTACAGTGGTATGGTCTCTATGAATATACATAAAACCGCCCCTCGGTTTTTTTTCGGACCTTCTATAATATAAAAATTAAAAAAGAGGCGGACAGTGGGATATGGAACAGGCAAACATAGTTGTTAATTGAAAACAACTACTTTCCTGGTCGCTAGATTAAAACTATAAATGTCAAATATATCATATGCTAAAATGCTATGTTTTTTATATTAAAGCTAAACCGTTTACCTATTCTTTATAGGGCAACTTTTAAAATATTTTGTTTAATTAAAATTTTTATTTAGGGAAGTAAGTTTTTTTAAAGCAGTTGCGGAACATGAATCTGAACAAAAAATAGTTTTACGTGAGTAGTTACTTCAACTACTTCAAACATGTACAAAAATAACTTGTCAAATGGCAAACGAATGTTTGCTGTTCAAGAGAAACATTATGAGCATCATGAGCGGCATATATAGGCCACGAAACAAGCGAGACAGTACGACTCCATTTGTTACGGTTTATCACCATCCGGCTCCGTTGGACTAGTTATTTGAAACAATAGAAAATACCCAAGGGCGTTTTATCTTAACAAAAAAAAAAAAAAAAGAACGAAAGAAAAGTTGCAATCCTTGAGGGTAATTTGTTTCCACGGATAATTTAACCGGTAGCCATTGGCAGAGATAGTTCAGCTAGCCGTGATGATATGTAAATCGACTAATGCTACTTTCTTTGCAGTTGCACCTTTTATCTTTATGGTAAAGTAAACATCTCACATTGTTGTGGTTTTTTTGAAATTTTTTAATAACGGGTTTGTTTAAAGGGAAGCATCCTCAAAACGAATTAGTGTTCAGTGAGGAAGCAATTGTTAAAAAAAATTTCACATAGAAAGATATAATTCTGAACTGTAAAACTCACAGAAACAAATTGAGATTAGAACAATTAATAAATGAAGTATGACAAAACTACAAAAAAATATGAAACTTTTAGTACAAATTACTTGAAACAAACAGGCTGTCTCTAAGCTTAATTTTAAGGCATTGCCAATTTAATTGATTGATGCTTTCAAAAGGGCTGGTTGTCTCGATTGTTCCTACAGGATCAGCAAGGCACGATCCACTTAAGATGTGAGAAAATGGCTCTGTCTTCATTGTCTCAAGATCGGATCTTCAGGTTATCGGAGGCGATCGGGTCATCTGAAGTCTATTGGAGTCGTCGTGGGCCTCTCCAATGCTCATTTCGTTTCATATAAGCCGAATGCATTTCCTGTCGAATCCCCAACGTGTCAGAACTTTCAATGATATTTAAATCAAAGCTAAATATTTTACACGAAACAAAACGAACAAAAAATTATTTACTTTCTGCAAAAGGGTGTCCTTTTTCCCCGGACCAGTAATTTTTATTACGAACAACATAAAATAATGCAGTACATAAATGTCTAAAACACGAATCATTCTGCTGTTTTTTGTATTTGATCACAGTTCGCCAAGTAGGTAAACAAATTTTGTTATTAAGGAATATAGTTGATAGTCGTTGTACCACTTAAAATATCACTCGAATACAAATTTTTTGCAAACTTAATTAATTTTAGTAATGTGTGGTGATTAGTTAATCGATAATTATTTAGAAATCGTGAGATGCGGTCTGGTGTGATGTAGGTTTCAGAAAAACATTTTCTTTGTCGTACCAAGATGAATCTTCAGGGCGTGGGATTTGCAAATATTGTTTCATTTAAAAATTACATTTTGGATGTGGAAAAGTGAAAAATTTTAGTAATTTTTTCGCAAATTCTCCCTTACAAATGATACCGATTTGTAATTTATTTGACTAATACTATTACAATTTCAATATTCATATTATAATAAAGGATTTTGTTAAAACTAAATAAAGCAAGCATGTATATATTGAAACGTATATATTCTTCAACATTATAATAATTTTATTTTAAATATGTCAACTCTAAAATTTATTAATATACAAAATCATTACAAAATTTTTTAAAAAGAAACAGTGTCAATCGAGTCTGACAGCTGGTTTGCTCTAGAATCTCATACGCATCCTACCCTCTATCTCATCCTGTCTAGACGACAGGTCCTTTGGAGCACGGATCCCCTCAGGGTAGCATCCTCGGCCCGTTACTGTACTCTCTACACTAGTGACATCCCGTCCCATCCCAACTCCACTATCCTATTATACGCTGATACTGCTATTCTACCATTTAACATCATAGCTATCATAGCTCAGCGAACTCTCCAGACACAGTTCGGAGACAATAAATGTTCACTTGAACACTGGTAAAAAAATCAATATAAACATCCAAAAGTTATTCTTCAACTACCGACGAATCAGTCTACCTCCAATCTATTAAAATCTCTTCCTTCCAACTGGGAATGTCTCTGCTATCTAAGGCTGTATTTAGACTAATGGTCCACCTGAAAAAAGAAACTCAAAAGGATCGGACTGAATTACTTAAAAGACTAATACTCAACAAATCTACACATTCCTTTGACAAGAATATACTGACTCTGCCGAATCTCATACTTTATAGCCACGAATGTTTAGATCCATCGCCGACGCGTTCTATATTTAGAACCACATCATGCATAACGACCTAATTGTTCCCTTTTTGAATAAGTTGTAATATCCATTTGCAAATAAAAAAATCCACACTTACTTCCAATCCCGGGTCTAATTACCACATACAACTACTTTCTTACCTAACTGTTCCCTGCAGTCATCTTCGGCATCTAAGAAGACAGTGCCGGGTGACTTGCACACGCCTGAACTCAAATTTTGGAAAGAAATTTTCAATTTTTTTTTAAATGAGAAAAATGTTGAAATCTTTGCAACCGCTCCACCAATCTATATGATCTTTACAGTGGTTTCAAAATCTCTCACCTTCACCTAATGGTATAAACATCAATCCTAACCCAAAATCCTTATTTTTCTTCTTTATTATGTCATAAACACCGCAGGCTGTTGCTAAGAGCAGGGAGATGGGAAATGCTGATTTCTCACTGTTGTAATACCGTGAAAATTGAATAAAATCCTGACATTTATTAATATTTAAGTTGACCACCGGATATTGGAGAGAAATAAGTTATCTAGCCAAAAAGGTCCTATTTTTGTAAACTATTAAATACCGTATTTAAGGGTTTCATAAAGTGCTTAATAAATTCAGGAACAAATTTTTTTAACCTATTTTTACTAGAACCGTCATTTCATGTTTTTAAGACTTTATGCATCGAATCACATTTAATACGATCTGGCAAACATTTTTCTTATTCTACGTATTATAAAAACAATAGACATTAAAGAGGGTCGTCGGTGGCCGCAAAGTTGAGTCCTTGACACGGCGCTCATCACTGCCGGTAAAGGTCCCGGGTTCGAATCCAGCACCCTGCATTCGAACTCTACATAATTACAGAACGAATTCGAAAACACCGGCACCCCGAGGGTTGATATGACCTCTGCTATTGCGAACCCTCGTAAAAAAATCGATCAAACTTAAGTTATTTTTAAGTCGGCAAAAACGTAAGAAAAGGCGTGAACGTTTTTTTTAAACATTTTAGCTTAGCGTTTGGCTCGCCTGGTTGACTGTTACACCATTACGCTTCTCTCAACTTCCACGTTGATCCATCCCTTAAGATAACTAGAAGCTGAAACGCGCCAGATAGACAAAACCAGCAATGGAAGGCCCAAAGGATCAAAACTTGCTGGTTCACGGTCCAGGGTTCGAATCCAGAGGCCCTACATTCGAACCTGACATACTTATAAATGGGCTTTTTTTCAAAAACATCGGCACCCTGAGGGTTTATTACCGGCACCTCTTGACCTCTGCTGTTGCGAACCCTCGTAAAAAAATCTTATTTAAACAAAATATATAATTACTTAAATTTTTTCTCAGCACTTACATTTTTCGACCAAGAATCACCAAAAGTTTCAAAAAAATTGTTAAACCCGTACCCATAGAATCTCGTGATAAATCTAACGTATTTTCTTTTGTTGTATTTATTTTAGTTTTAAGTGGTAATTAATAAAAATATACTGCGTATTAGGAACATATTCTAATTTTTGATATTTTTTTGAAAAGCTGCTGAAACATGTAGATGGGATTCAGCTTCCTTCTTTTTTTATTTTTCTCCTTTTTCCCTATTGTGGAGAATAAGACGTAAACTGTAATTATTGGCTATTACTGTTATATCCAAAGTTATTTTTTCCCTTTAAAACAGAATCCAGAGTATATTTTTTACAGTCCGTATTTCAGGCTATGCATTGTTGTATATTGAATGAATTGTTTTAGTGTATGTTTTGAACATATTAGGGGAATTCTGGAATTGAATTGAATAGCATACTTTTTATTATGCATACAAGGTACCGGAGATCCTCGGAACACTGCAACTTTTCAACTTACTGTACTCCTTTCTGGTTCAATTCAATCTTTTGGGAGCACGCAACTCGTATAAAATTGAGTCTTCGGTGTGGTGTTGTTTCATTGAAAAAATATATTTTTGAAGGGGATCGAGACCAAATTTAGAATATATGACAATGGGATTCGAACCCACGACCGCGAGATCTACTTGCCTTAACCACTTGATTAAAGGGTCCATAGTATACCTATAATTACTACCTTTGAATTTATTTGATTTGTGTAGGATAAGTACAGTATAATCAGAGATAAATTATGTTACCATAAAGTTATTAATAAATAAAAATAAGTTTCAAGAACTTTGAACGAAATTTTTAAAGCATTTTCTCACACGTCTGCTATATGCAGGGGATAACATTTTTTTGTGTAGCCCTGCCCAACGAATACAATATATTCTCCTCGAAAAGAAAAATATTTTTGCATGAGTCAACTTCAATATCCATTCGTTTCTTTTCAAAGGCTGAAAGTTTGTCCATAATAATATATGAATATAATATACGATGTAAATATCACAGTAAAATTGGGGCAAATCATATATTTTACAACAAATATTATGTCCTTTTTTACGATTTAATTGACGAATAAAATAAAAGTGATTCGTTGGTATTAATGTAACGTGTGAGTTTTTATGAAAGATATAGTATTTTATTTTTTGCTGTTATTGTAATACTAAGACTGGTTTCAAAGGTAATTTTTCAATATTAGAATAATTTTTTTTCAAATGTAATGCCCAATTTTGTACAAATTTTATATGTATTTTCCATTTTAAAAGCAACGATACCAGAAGCTGGAAAATTCAACTTTTTAGGTTTTTCTTCAGAACGCAATCATTAAGATTTATCGTGTTGTCGTTTAAAGTTAAGTCCACGCCGTCTGTTGCCGCAGCGATTTAACTATTGATACGGAGCTCATTACCGTATGGTAGTACATAGTCTCATTGTTAGTCTAATTACAGACATACAAATTGTTTTTTTGTAATATTATAAGTTTACGTGAAGTATACTCCCAGCAAAATTAAAATTTAATTAGCGGGTGGTTTATAAATTTAAACGTTTCCTACCCAGTACTTATTTTCTTATCCTGAAACCCTATCTAACCGACCTCGCCTACTGAGTTGCGGCATCGAGTTCTTGGAAGTCAAAATTCGGCGTCCCACAAGGAGGGATTCCTTAGTCCTTTCCTTTATATAATTTACATTAATGGTCTCACCTATACACCCAAATGCCCAATATTCAAGACATCTAAGTCTGTTGCCAGAAGTCTGTTCGATGACTTTAGGACGGAAATCTCAATTGGTTGTATTTGAAAAAAGAATTCCGTCCATTTTGGACATACGCAGAGGAACTGTGGGAAATCCAATACTTCCAGTCACAAACCTGAGACGCATCGTCAAACCTCCTTAGTGCGTTTCTAATCTCAATAACTTCACTATCCACAACGACCTCAATGTTTCTTTTGTCGACGAACCGATTCGTTACCAACTAGAAAAGTTTTACATAAATTGAAGCTGTGGGCTTTTAATGGTTCGGGGTGTCTACTAAGTAGGAAAACAAAGTCCGATGTTTTCACCTGGACATCGTTTTTGCCGCTGTCGGTTTACAATAGGAGTTAATATCAAGGCAAAAAATGATCCGAGTGGCTGAATTAAATTACAGGAAAATGACGAAGAAATAAGAAATAAAAACACCCTTACGACTCTCTTATTACACTTAAGATCAATAAAAAAAAAATACTTTCTTTGTAATAAAACAAAAAAAAAACACATATTTTTTAAGTTGCAATTTCCTTTTGTAGGCGCTTTTATGAGTTAGCCTTTCGTTTACTCGATCATATATTTATATGTCGTGTTATATATAGTGAAAAATTTTTGATTGATATCGAACATATTTATGAAATTTAACTTGTTAGATTAATATTTTAACCGGGAAATGTAAAATTGCTTTAGAAAAATATTGAAGGAATAATTTTTAGAATATTTTATTCATTTTATGGACAGTAGGCATGGATTTAAGTAGTCAAGCTGTGTCATCGAGGGGGATATTGGTTTTTTTTTTCAATTCAAGCTTTTTCATTTACCAAAGATGTTCGTTGTTGCTGAATTATTCAGAAAATATCCAACTTGTGGCGTTTACCCTGATTGTTGAGCCAGGGTTGAAGTATATTGCTCATAATACTCCACCAAACTTCGACCATTGGGGGAATATGGCGATGTTGCATGCGGTCCCAGTTCTTAGTTTGACGTGAAATTGTTTCCCTTTATTAAAACCGAAGAGGGAAATAAAAGAAGAACGCTACTACTTTCACATATTCCAAAAATCCCCGATAAGAGAAATTTAACGTGGGGAAGTACAGCTACACGCTGCGCAGCCGGAAGATGAAATGCGTTATTATCCATAAACTGCAGGCTGACGAGATTGCCAATTTTTATAATCGAATAAACCTGGAAATACATGGGAAGGAATTGATAGGGAAGGGTGGTCGTAAAGAGGCAGAGAGTGGCGGCCTTTATTTCCAGCTTCATTCCGTTACCACCCCCCGTTACGAGGGGCGAGGACACAAGGGCCCAGTAGAACTCGACTCCCTGGAATAATAATGGTTACCGTTCACTGTTAAAACCGATTAAAGACACAAACCGAGATAAAACAAGCAAAACACTTTTTTTCCAAATGAAAACAGCTTATAGAAAAGATTTGTTTTCTCTAAATGTAACTTGTTGTGCCTTCGATCGTTTTTCAAAGGCTAGTAGGTAGGCAGTAGGTAAGGTTATAAACCTGATAGTATCTTAACCTAAATGCGGGGTGATTAGTGACCTTTAATCGATACTTATTTAGAAAACGTAAAATGCCGTCTGGTGTGATGATGGTTTCAGAAAAATTTGTTTTATCGTGCCGACGTTTCGATCTTTTATTGAAATCATCTTCACAGCTCAAAGTCTTCTGGGTAATTGCGCCATTCTTGCGTTGGGTGCACTCTCAACCGACACGAAAGAATGGCACAATTACACAGAGGACAACACGTTGAGCCCTGAAGGTGATATCAATAAAGCTTGAAATGACGGCACGATAAAGAAATTGTTTTCTTGAAACCTTCATCACACTAGACCGCATCTCACGATTTCTAAATACTTAACCTAAATCTCTAATCAACCTGGAGCGCAGATTCTAAGAATTGCGCTTATATTTCTCAATATACGTCCGACGAGTATTCGATCTAACATAAAACATTCTCTTATCAAAATGCTCATTTCGCCGTAGGCTAATTCCTATAGGATCATATTTCTGCATAGAAGGCGTACATGCCAAGAGAGGAAAAGATATTCAACTGAGATAAAAGTTGTTTGTTGGGGTACACATCGGTAAAAATCCACAGTTGAACACAATTATAATGTAATAAATTAATCAATACAATTAAATGATTGGTTTAAAGAGAGCTGCCAGTGATAATTGATATATTTAGGATAAACGCTGACGTTTAAAAAAATATCCATTACATTTGGAAGTGCAATAAGGCATTACAACAAGCATATCAACTAAAGACACCATGACTTTGTTTAAATGAGAGTGTTATCACTTAAGTTAAAAACTCGCGTGCCACTTTCTTTTAGGACGTTTAAAAAGATTATTGACAAGAGGATTATCCTTACTGGAAAGGGCGGACAAATATCGCGAGGTCTTGAACAAATAAAAATCGTGAATATCTCTATTGTGTTAAGGTTTGTTCGAATTAGGAGTTCATTATACGGTTCAAGATACAACTGGGCTGGAAAGTGAGTCGAAGATGTAAGTGAGGAAAAGTGGAGCCTTTTTGTTATGACACTGAACATTTTGCTGTTTCGGAAGTACCTTCTAAACGCCCAAATAAAGACGGTGTACATTATTGGCCAATATTTTAACTGTATTCCGTCCTGGAAAACAAAGGTCAGGCACGACTCCCGCCGGGCGCAAGCCTGCTCGAAACAATGGGCAATTAAAAGTTAAAAATCTCTAGTATGACACGAGGAACAAAATGAGATAAAGAGAGAAAAAATATTAACAACAAACAATAAGAGGCTAATCTCGTGGAGTTTTGGGCAAAGGCTTAACTCGGCCTTCTATCTCAGCGCTTCCGCGAAAGAGGCTGCCCGTAAAGATTATTGTTTAGATAATTTCCACAAGCTGGTGTTTATAGCCAACATCTTCACAAGCCCTTACGTTCGGAGCGAACGTTTTAAATTTTTCTTGGCCTTTCTAAACATATAACGTTAGCGAAAAAATACCTCTCAGTGAATCTAATTTTAAACCATTAATAAGTTATACCGAAAGCTATAGAGAAAAATGTATTTCACCCAATTACAAGAAAATGTTAACGGTTTTCTTAATAAGTATATTTGTAACAATTCAAAAGAAATCGTCAATAATTGCAACTTTGAACCCTGAAGATGAATAATAAAGATCGAAACGTTGGCACGATAAAAAAAATATTTTTCAGAAAACTACATCACACCGGACCGCATCTCACGATCTGAATAATTAAGCAATCCGCTGTATTGAAACCGGATAGTAAATTGGGCAGTGCATGGTGCGATATCAAACTCATTCGAACTAAACATATGCACAGAAATCCCACAAGAGCATAAAACATATAATTTGGGCCGAAACCCTCGAAACGCAAACTAAGAAAAGTACGATGATTGGGGAAAATGCGCTGCTGCACTTTGGATCCTTTCACTGACTAGTTATTATGACCATTAATGTGATTTTTTTGCTAAAGCTTTAGTAATTACTTGTCTAAGCGATCTTATGAGGATTTTGCCAGTGAAATCTATTTTGAAATTTTCAAGGGTACAATCTTGATAGCATGTATTTCTGCTTTATGGAGTTGGAGGTGGATGGATGGATACCAGGGACTGGAGGAGTTCCCTCCTAAGCACCGCATCTGTACAGCTTATTGTACTATACCCTGGCTCCATATTTTGGGGGAGAGCTCGCAACACAAGTATGAACTTGAGCCCCCAACTTGTACCAGTGTTCTTCCATGGAAGAAACTCCTTTTTGAAGGGGTTTGGGATCAGGTTCAGGGTCGATGAGATCTGTGTCAATTTCTTTTAATTGCGGCCACCGGTCCGTCAGAAAAATTCCAGAGGCGACGGTGGAGATCGAACCCACGACAACGGGGTCTACTAGCCGAGAGTCTGACGCCTTAACCACTCGGCTACCGCGGCCTCCTTCCTTTATTGACCGATGAGTATTTCTCTAATGAGTGTCATTGCTTGTACAAAAAACACCCTTACCAATTCATATGTTTTTGTCGATCCATCTGAGTAGCATATCGTTCCATGTTTATATCATCATTTCATTTATAGTCGGTTGAAATTTTATAAAATGTTGTAACGAATAGGCGTCTGATTTATTAACGATGATTGCGTGCCTGGTTTGTTTAGTTCCGATCCAATTGGTTCTGGTTCTTAAATGAGCTTTTCCTACCTTCCTTGCATGAATATTTGCAGTGGGGGTAGGCTTAGCAGAGTTTCTAGCACACTTGTACTCACTGCCCTTGTGTTACCGACTTTGTACGCTGCCTAGTTATCATCCTTCTTTTCGTTCCCATATAAGACGCAAAAGTAACTAACAAAATTAAATTCAAATCCAAGTAATGTATTTAAAAGTTGTGTCTCATTTAATGTGGATCAATCTAAATTGGATATGTTGTAATTTATTCAATCATACGTAATGAACGTCAAGGTTTTTGACTTTGAGTACAATTATTTTATATAAAAAGTATCAATTGTAATTAACAAAATTTATTACTTTTTGCGGTTCAACCCTTGCGACACTACCTTTTTCATTTCATCCAAAACTTCACACAAAAAAAAGGTTATTAATTGAAAAAAAGTAATTTGGTCAATAGGTAACTAAATATGTATAATGAAATAAACATAGATATTTACATAGATTGAAAGATAAGAAGATAGATATTTAAAAGTAAAGGTATATAAATAGTAGGTAGATGGATGGGGTGATAAAAATATAGATAGATTCGACAAAAAAAACTTACATTTATATAAATTTTCGATTAGTTGGGTAGTTTTCTTTATCTTCCCTTCTTACTTTGTTTAGCTACATTATACTGTATACTGTGTACGTATTTATCTGTATCTTGACGTTAAGGTACAGATGTTTTGAATCCAGTAAGTAGTAATACTCTCTATATTTGCTTAAGTTTGTTAGCATTTTGACAAATCATAACATAATAATTAATACATTATAAAGGCAACATCATGGGCAATAGTCTGTCTGATTGGTTGACATTTATATATTGAAAAACAAAAATAATTTAATCCACAAACTGCATACATATTCATTATAATGAATAATATATAAATTACAAAAACAAATAGTTGTATAAATAAATACACGTTCAAATGATAAATATGTAGGTGTCTCGTAAACGCTTAATTACGAATATATTATAACAAGCAGTTCATGAATTATCTTTAAGACAACATATTAGAAATAAATGTATAAATTTCCATCTTTCAGGTACTTTGGGCAGAAACGCAACAATTACAATTAGCATAGATTTAAAAAAATGTTATTACAACAGCAACTTTTTAGTGCTAAAGAGTAAGGTGTGGTAATAAACAATTAATATGACGGAGAAAATACGTATAGTTTGAAATTAACAACAAAACACGTTCAATTTTTAAAAAATATATGTACAATTTTAAAATTAAATTGTAAACACTTTACTTTAGTATTATTAAATTTTAGGATTCCGTATTCGAGAAAAAATAGGTTTGGACGTTTTCCTTCTGAAAAATATTCCTGCATTTAGCACTTTATTATCTTAAATCAGAAATTATGTTCAGTCATTTGTACAGTTATACATATATTAAAAATCATGCGATCATTTATACCCGAGGCGGGGCCGCCACAACGCAAGCAAATTGGATTTTTATTGCGGGATGCTTGTACCGCTAATTTCGCCGTTCCCCGATTGAAGAATTACCGGAACGGGCCCTATAAAACGCAAAACGGCCAGGAAATGAAAATAACTCTTCTGCGTGAGTTCAAATCGATTTCGTCCAACATTATGCACAGTGTTTCATGAATAAAAATGAAGTTAAAGTCTATAGTTTAAAACCAAAATTTATCATGCTGGACACGGGCTTCACCACACGCCACCATTTATAGCAATTCTTCTACCCTTATTAAATACCTCGGAAAGGTGGAAGCCTTTTCTTAGCGCAGAACTTTCTTCATAGATCGAAAACATGCGTTTTTATCTGGATACGCTGGCCCAGCGCCTCTGGGCTACATCCGGTTGGTAAATTAATCTAATTTTTTATTTGAGAATATATCAGACACCTAATATGTTCTTATTACGTTTGAAAATTAGTATAACACAACGAAGGTTTTAGAACAATTTTTTTAATAGACTTGCAAACATCAAAAATTTCTAATTTGATATTTAGTGTACCTTCTATCTCTGCGGTGTTCAACTACATAGCCTGCTACTGTTCTAATAACTAACCATTTATCTTAATCAAGTTGTTTGGAAGAAATAATATTCTTGTCCGTTTATTTCTTATTTAAATTAGCTTAGCTTCTGAAACATTATTTGGTGAATAAATTTCAGGAGAAGAGAAAATACAGAGAGACGTTTTGTACTGAAAAATAACCCTAGCTGATTTAAGATGTTGATATAAGTGAGTTTATCTTTCCTTGAGGTTTCATCAAGACAAACAAATTCCAGATATACTGTTTATTAATGAGAACAATACAGTTGAAACATTTCTTATAAGCGTTCGTTTAGCCGCATTGATTAGATTTTGAGTTATCCATTTCGTTAATAAATTCTAGAGCTCAGTTGTTTTAATTTGCCCGGAAAGGGAGAGGATTAGGTTAAGTAAAGTATTTAAGGGAACAAAAATAAAAGAGGGAGAAAACAAACTTTTCATTCTTAACAAGATTTGGGCTCATATAATTTTTCACAATTAACTGAAAGCTCTCCCCTTCTTGACGTTCTGTCAACAATTGAAACGTGAATTCATTTCGTAGAGCTCCTGATGAAGGGGTGCGGGCGAAGGGGGTGGCGGTTCCGAAGGAAAATTGCTGCAATATTTCCGGCCGATTACCCACATATGGGCCCGGAGCCAACCCCCGGCCAATACAAATTCGCCGCCTAATATGGATAAACCATTTGGGATAAGGCATCCCTCCGTCGCTATACCAACGGGGATTACACGGTTCAACCCTTGTCAACCCTTAAAGCGGGGAACGGCCCGGCCCCGATGGCCCATCTCGTTACCGAGGAAATCAAATGCACTTGTACCTTTCTACCAGCGGTACATCACTGCCAGACTGAATGGCGGTTCTGAAATCAACCGTTACATTTACGTTCAAAGCCAGCGAGGAGAATTTATGACGATACGATATTCTTGGTGGTATTCGTGTTAAATGGACTGCAAATGGATGACTCATAACAATCACATGATGTAAATTCATGAAATACACCATTTTATAAATGTATGCAATGGTTCAACTCGCCTATGCGACAGTCCAGTTATTGGATAATGGCCTAAGCTGACATTACAAACAGGAGAATATGCGGACCTAGAACTAACTGATCAATAACACACACAAACAACCAGCAAATATATGTCAATGTTATCCTGTAGTTTTTCGCTTATAATTAAGATTTGGTAACCTCATCAAATTTTTAATGTCACAATCGAGTTTTTTAGAATTAGGCATAGTGCCTTTTTCCAAACATGTGGGAGAGGGAGCGAGAGAGGCGAGAGAGAGAGAGAGAGAGAGAGAGAGAGAGAGAGAGAGAGAGAG
>CM077103.1:11230938-11262588 GCA_039619505.1 Cimex hemipterus | reverse complement strand
TTTAATTTTTACCTCCACCAGCTAATTATAACAATTCATCGTAATTATAATTTTCAATTTTTACACGATATTTAAGGCTTATCATATTACGGATTCTGATTAATGGTTAAATACAACAACAATAATTTAATTTCATTAGTAATAATTAACAAATAAATAAACAGTACATACAATATATAATAATGCTAATAATTAATAAATAGAAATTTTGGTAATAAATAATCTTAACACATTGTTAAATAATTTATTCCAGCTCTATTACAATTAAATAGTACAGTATAACAACAAAATATTACGTGTATATTACATTTTGTACATATATTACGTTATTTTTTCAGGAACTCTTCTTTTAATCCAGATCTCGTATTCACGTAAGCTGGAGGTAGTAAATTGTACACCTTGTATTCATTCTAATAATTGATAGCTTTTCTCGTAAAGATGCATATTAGACAGCAGCTCCAATTTTATGTAATATAAATGTTTATTTATCTACCCGGTTTTTTTTTGTCATGCGTAGACTTATGCTAAATTATTAATCAGATAGGATAATTTTTGTCTTTTTACCATGAACTGCGTAAGTATTAATTAGTGCTCTTCTTTTTGTTAATTTTACACTTTTATCGTTTTGCAGTAAACGGTGTGACATGGCCAGTCGTATTCGATGACCTTATACACTGTTTATACTTTGTGATCTTTGAGTTTTTTCTGGATTTTTT
The DNA here is from genome assembly GCA_039619505.1 of Cimex hemipterus. Taxonomy (NCBI): domain Eukaryota; kingdom Metazoa; phylum Arthropoda; class Insecta; order Hemiptera; family Cimicidae; genus Cimex; species Cimex hemipterus. Next base: position 11,261,872 of record CM077103.1, on the reverse strand, counting down.
TATTTTAATTTTATTAGAACAGCGTAGACAAGCAAAATCAAAAATTGGGAACACCGTAGATTTTGAAATTTGTAATTTTACTTTACGTGGAAGTTCAATTCGGATTTTAAGCAGCTGGCTTTGGAAGGTTTTGTTTATAAATGTTGATGGTTTGTTTCGGCCAGGACAAAGTTTCATCGATTGTGACACCAAGGTTCTTTAATGATTAGGGCAGCAATATTTTGTGGTTATTTATTAAGATATTCATATTGTTAACATTTATACAGTTCTAATTTCTTCTGTGTCTTCAACATTGCTTGGCATTTATCATAGTTTATTGCTACCCTATGTCGTTCACCACATCATCTGTTTAGTTTGAGAGAGAGAGAGAGAGAGAGAGAGAGAGAGAGAGAGAGAGAGAGAGAGAGAGAGAGAGATGGAAAGATGAGAGAGAATGTGAAAGACCTGGGGTTATTTACGAACCTAAGATTTGGTATTGATTTCATTAAGATTCTATTGTCTTAACCCTGTGAGTGTATAGATAGATTAAAACCATCTTGAACAGTCAGGCGCATAAAGTAGTTATTCAGAATGCTGAAGGGTTATCTCAGCGATCTTAGAGAACATTGAATTCCTTTCAAATTCGTAAAACGTCGACATACTTAGTCGTGCGATAGCATGTGAATCTCCCTCACGCATCGCGCCATCGATTTTGCTGGAATTGTTCAATCTTTCAAGTTCTTGTTTACGGTCAATGTCAAAAAGTTTACGCACGAAATAATAAAGTATATTCGTAAGAGTGCGTGTGTGAGTGAATCAATGTACTACGCAGCAGGGTGAACTGCGTATAATATTCGCACAGCTCGTATTTACACGTTTATTCAACGGGCAGCTTTTAAAAGAACCCTTTCAAATCACCCCTTCACTGTTCGAAGATTGAAAGAAGGGGCGAAGAAATAAAAAAACTTGAAATAACAATAATTATGCTCTTTCAAATTGACAAAAAGAGCAATTCGTCTTTATAATAAAAAATTATACTTAAGTAGTTACAGCGAGAAATGAATAAAAATTATCTGTAACCACCTTTTTAACATAGTAAATTATTTTTATTCATTTCCCATTGTAACTACTTAAGTTTCTCGTTTTGTCAATTGAAAAGAGCATTTTTAGAGTTATTTCAAGTTTTTTATTTCTTCGGCCCTTCTTTCAATCTTTGTGTTTTGATTACTGATTTACATAAGCTCAAATATGACCATACTCATGCCCACATACACACGTGTACAAGTAGAGCCCATCATTTTTCCAAATCCCAGCTTTCGTAATTTACATAAAATTAACGTTAATAAATACATCCCTTACTAGAGAACCCAAGGTAATAAAAGTACTGTAAACAATAAAATAAGTTTTCTTTCCAATTATCGAAATAGGGACCAAGATGCAAGACCAAGATTCATTGCGTGTTTCAAGCATAAATCTCAACTCGGGTGGCATTCCTTCGCGCACATTATATGGCGCCAAGGAAGTGCAAAGTAGGTGGGACCAATCGAGCAACTTTGCCCTCTATGCTAGACACATCGGCTGGATTTGTATCAAAAATAAGTGTCCGTGTGTCAACCCCGCGTGGCCTATCCTTAATCGGGTTGTTTCCTTAAAAATGATGTATGTTGCGCTAATGAATACTGAACAGCTTAATAGTACAATATTAATTTCTTTTATTACTAAACTATTTATATCGTGGTTGTCCTGTTTTATTTTATATGTGTCGGCTAACTGAGAAGGTCATTGCTGGCTCCTGATATTGTAAATTTAATTAAACCACTCCCGTAATTTACAAAAAATAGTTCAACATTTTTTCTTGGGGAGGAGAAGGAAGAAAATAGATATTCATCTTTCGATACATAAAAGAACAAATACAAAACCGCATTCTTCCAATACGAATCGAAGGTCAATAATTGACTCTCGACGTTATTATTCACTGCCATACTTGAACGGTTGTCACCTTGTTCGTTTTGTTATTTCATCAAACACTCTTCTAACTCTTCCAGGTGGAAGAGGGGCCAAAATAAAGTCGTCCACATACGTGACTTGGCAAAATTTACTCAATGACTTCCAGTGGTACGCACTACGCCTGAAAATAAAGACATCCACTTACATTGATGTTATATTTTCTTTACGGAAATCTTCTAGCCAATTGATAGAAAATGGGAGGCTACAACTGTGAACTACGCAGTCACTTTAGTGCGTAGTTGTTTGGAAAAACTCCTCCCTTAAAATACAAGGTATATTGCTGGAAGATAAAAATCATTCAAATTGTACGACAATAAAAAAAGTACTTTTTGTTTTAACGCCTTGATAATATCAATAATACAAATAAATTAATTTTTGTATTTTTGGCTTGAGGTTGAAAAAAAAGTGTAGATCATTGTAATTGGTCGAATGCGTAATTGCGAACTCGCACGCAAGAAGTCAACGCGTAGAAAACTTTAAAGACAAATCGATAATGTTAACAAGGAAATGCTATTTTTACATTTAACGAGGGGTACAACTCATATTTTCTTGTGTACATTTAATTTATCCATTTGCCACTAATGAAAGTAAATGAACTTTAATTTCATAGGAATAAAACGAAAAGTTAAAATAAATACAAAACAACTAATTATTTATCCGAAGAACTAAACCAATTTGACTTAGGGTTTTATGCACGATTGCAAGCTCACGCTTGCACAACGGTAGTTTCGGACCACAGGCTTACAATTGCCGCCCCTGGAATTGAATGGAGCCGAAAATAGAGTTTCCATCCTAGAAATCGGCCCAATTCCCGGTTAGTACTTTCCTCGGAAGGGAACTCGAAATTGGAGGACAATTAGCGGATCGCCATTTCCTGTCCATGTGGACATCCACTCGTCCATCCTCTCGCCACAAATACACCAGGCCGTTGCTTAACAACTTCCTGAGCGAATCTCCTTTGAAGATTTACCAAATTCAATTGGCGGGGAGTATCTTTTATATTTCCGACTCAACGTATATGTAACATTTTTCTAATTTTAATGTTTTTTTTTTTTTAATTCTATATATTCTTTTTTCTCTCATTCTTCCTTTAAATATAAAGGTAGTGTTGCGTGAGAACAGTGAAGGCAGTTTAATCCGGGAGGGTTGTAATTTTATTCCTTATCGCCGGAGTATCGCCGTGACCCAAAGGGGAAGTTTTATCAAAGACATTTAAAAACAACGTGTTTTAAGGATCGAACGCAACTTTCCAAGCTACTTCTTTCAGCTTGTTTAAGCCCACGGAAGTGTTAACATTCTTCGAAACTACTTCTACTACAGGTATAGCTTAAAAATAAATTAATAGTTCACTGTGGATCAGTCTGTGATAGTACCAGTCAACCTTTATCTCTACCCGTTAGTCAATAAATTGACCAATTTATTTAAAACAGATATCTTTTTGAAATCAGTGTAAAAGTGTAATGTTTTAAGATAAAACTGTCAAGATATTTCGTGATAAACCTGTTTGGTCCTTTCCGATCGTTCTTATCAAGGCTCCGTTTAGCTGTCGGACGCGTTTCGGCTTCTCATCATTTTCAGTGCTGGGTCTCTTTGATTGCTCTTAAGTCGGGCCATTTTTTTCCGATTAAGATACCGACAGACTAGTTTCAATTTTTACGAATTTCAAAATAGATAAAATAATTCCACTCTTACTGGCTTAACTTTTAATCACCCGACGGGTGCAGTGAAGAGGGGACAAAACACTTTAAAAAGCCTTGGACTAGGCCAGCTAGCTATCTTGGTAAATATGATGCCTTAAACATTTGACCAGAGTCCAGTAGGAATGGAAATAATAAATTGACGGTTTTTGATTCCATTTGGCGTCTGTGTTTGTGTTTTTGCTCAAGGACATCTTTCCTAGGACCTACAATTTAATCCTCCACATCTGACCGATAGTATCGAGTTGAAGGGTCGGCGACTTCCGGAAACCTTCTCCTGGATATTAGGCGTACACACATGATAACCCATCTCATCCTAACATTTAAAGACTATACAGATCCTCTCACATCACTCAGATTCAGACGTTTCCATATAATATTCAAAAAACTCATCTCCCTACTGGAGTCTTGATATAACAAAAATAGATAAAATTCACAATCAAGAAAAATCCATTCAAATAACTTTCACCCTCAGAAAAAATCCAACTCCAGATTGCTTCAACAATATCCCGATCTAAGGAAAGGGTGCGGTATCTTACAACGACAAACTCTCGATGTGAGATCCTCAGGTTATGACATGTCACAGAGCACTTTCACGACTTAATGACAAACGCTCCAACTTACCAATGACAGATTGCTTTACAATACCACAGTGAAGCCCGATGTGGAATTACGAATTGAAAGTGTGGGGTAATTTAGCCAAATAATCCATTATCTGCCGTATGCAACGAACTCCACAATCCATAATTCTCAGAAAAGTCTGTTCCATTTTAAATGCCTAACGTCACAACTAATCCAGATTTAAAAACTCCTTTTATCCAAATGCAATCCGCTTCTTTAACGACCATGATTTTCCAAATCCAAACACTCGCAACTCGACGAATTTCAATTTCATGTTTCACTCTCGACTGAAAAGATGATGGCCTCGAGATCACCTTTCAGTAACAGTGACAGTGATAGAGATATTAGTCTCCATTAAAGTAAAAAAAAAATCTCAATATGCAGTCTGCCAACTCTTGTTTTGATTGTGCTCATATAAATTTCCATAGCTACTTGTTACCTAATTAATAACATTAATGACAAAGCAACCATAAGCTGGAAGGAATTTGGTGAACCAATAAGTGAGGATAGGCATAGAACATTATTGGAAATGACCGAACTACATTTTTTCCACTAGAATTGCAAAACAATGATAGAATTAACCAACAATGAATATTTGGGTTTATAATTTTTTAAATTAAAAGATCTAAAATCACAATGGTAGACCAGCGGCCTGGTGAGCCGATGGTCGTGGGTTCGAATCCCGCTTGTGACGCTGACTTTTTATCTCAACCAGCTTAAATACAGGTTAGTTAATGACAAGATATTTTTTGATTAAGCAGACCACTGAAATTAAACGAAAACGAAATAAAATAATTATATTAGGTAAATAAAAGAGTACAGAAAAGAAATGTACCAATCTGTTTTACATGTTTTCATATCCGTTATATGAAAACGTCGTAATACGAAAGATTAAAATTGTAAAAATTCAAAACGGTTTATTGTAATTATTTAGTTCACACTTTTCCCCCAAGTTTAAATCTCTAAGGGGGGGGGGAGAGAAAACGACCGTAAAGTAGAATTAGTAGCAATTTATGCAAATTGCTTCTGTTAGTTTGTCTTCATGTTTTATTCACCTGTAAAACTCTTTTGCCAGATCCGAAAATACATATGTATTTTTACGCAAATACTTACATTTGTTTTGTTTCTATTTATATTTCCACCTTTAATCTGATTTTGTACTAACATATTTTATTTGTGAATATTTTATGCATTTTTTGTTCATATCTTTTACCATTCTCTTTCTTTCTGTGTAAATCTATTCGAGCCAAACCTCATTTTGCATGTGCAACGTTATTAAAATGGGTAAATCCAAATTAAAATACACACAGACAAATTATATATGCATAAATATGAAGATAGGAAGTGTAATCTGATATTGTCATACAAAGATAGAAAAAATAAAAAATAAAAATAAAATAAAAGATATAATTATGTTGGTATAAAATATTAACATTAATGTCAGCCTACCGAAGTGGAATAAGAGAGACAAATTTAGTGATATTGGGGCCAAAATTAACACAAAGCATTCTTACCAATAGACTCTAGGTGTTGAAAAAGTAATTAAGAAATTATAAATAGAAGGATTATTTTTAGGGCTTTTTCTTTCCTCCTATTCATTGAACTTGCTCTGAGACCACTTTCTTGTGGTCCACACGTTAGACGCATTATCCTTGGCTAAACTCCCAGGCCTTCTTTAATCAACTAATCTGTAATAGCGTAAATAGTAGTAGTAAACGGTAAATATGTCGATCAAATCTTGTGGCGAATTAGGACAAGCTGCCTGTCTTCTCCAAAACCACATTCATCTTCCCTCTCATCATTCATCCACTTTCCAAAACTGTATAACACCCTCGCTCTTTGTAGGGATCATACCTTCGTTCCCTTATTACTGCAAAAAACAGTAAGGTCGCACTGGTAGTGCACTATTGACAAAACTGGAAACGTCCTGAATCCGAATTATCAAAGTACTGTTTATCCAATTTCCAATCCTACCTCGAACCCATATCCACTCAAGTTAACTCCCTTTGGCTGGCCACTAAGAAAGTCCCGAAACTACACCTAGTACCCTCTACAGTAAGATGTTCTAAGGGATCCTGAGAAACCAGGTGAAGGATAGTTTCAATTTTCACCGCTCATCCATACACGAATAAAACACACTGCCTATGTCTAAACGTCGAATTTCTCAACTCCCCTCTTCGTTTACACCTATCCTTTCCAACCCTCGAAAATTAAATTACAAATTTACGCTTTCCAGTTAGGATATCCCCAAGAAAAACTTCGTAACTCCTAAAATTCTTAAAAACCCCTAAACCTTAAAAACTGTAGTACAAATAACAACTATCCTGAATGCTATAATCCACACAGCATGCACTTCCACAAACAGAGACCATCTTCTCTAATAACCCAATAAATCAAACTAATATCCCAAGTATTTTATTGTTCCAAACCATCACAATTACAAATGTACAACTTTGTACAGACAAATGGAACAAATAAAAAATAAATTTAATTAAATTGTGCACGTATTTCAAGCTTATTATAATTTGTAAATATTTATAATTTCATTATATATCAGCCTATCTGACAAAATAATTACCTGGATCGTACTAAATGAGAGTAAAGGCACTAAAAGTTACATAAACCGAACGGCGTTTCTACTAATGTATATAAAATAACACTTTTTTTACAGTAAAACATCAACTGTTTTGAACTCATTGTAAGCACTTTTTAAACCCCTTTAATACGATTATATACCATAGCGTAAAACAAAATTTTTTCAATTAGATTCACCTGGGGCAATTTGTTTTTCGCCGGTGTCCGGCATTCCATATTAAAATCCCACTAAATTTTACACGAAGTCGAAGTTATTAAAATTGAATTTGAAAGCAGAAAGTGTACTCTTTTTTCATGATGATTTCTGTCAGTACTAATGAGAAAAAACGATATTTTTTTATTTGTAGGTTTTCTATGTTAATTAATTCACGGAGAGTCGTTTTTTCCAGTACGCTTAGTTTATAAATTTTTGAAAGTTTCTGAACGAATATAAGGTTCCTGATTAATCAGTGGAATCGCTTCAAAGTTATTATAATTTTCGTGATTTTCGAAAAGAAAACTCGAAAGCATTTAAAAAGGGAAAATATTATATTTTATTTAAAAAACAAACTTTTAGCAAAAATAAAATTCTGAGGTTTTTAGTGTTAGAAAAAACGAATCTTAACTTCGTTTCATGTTAACAAAAAGTTTAATCCACTTTGCTATGTCGATCGGTCATAATGCAATACGTAATCAAATTCTATACAATGGATAGATGCCAAATACTATTTTGATATTGTTCAAACAACTCGTTGGTGTCGTGGTACGAGGGGTAAGAACCACTTTTCCAAATTAATCTCAAATAAAATTCTAACATCACTGCAGAGATTCGATTCGAGAACCGCCTGCTTGGAAAATATGAATCAAACACCCAACCACTCTTTCACTTCGGTCCGTATATTTAAGGGTTAATCCCTAAAACAATAAATATAGATATTGGTAGGTAAGTAGATAGATATATAGATGTAGGTTGGTAGGTAAATAAATAATAGATAGATGGGTTAGTAAATAGAAAACCTTTTGATAACAGCGGTCTACATATTTTTTTGATTATGTCTATATAAATTTGCTTACATTTATATAACTTTGCGATTAGCTGTATAGTTTTATTTATCTTTCATTCTTACTTTGTTTAGCTTCACTTAAAAGCTGGTGACGTATATCTTAGTTTAACTATTAAAACATCCTTTATTTCTGATTCAATCGATATCTTAATATGTGTTGAATCCAGTAAGTTTATGTGTTGTACTTTGTTGAATAATCGATTAGGTCGTTTTTATTATAAACGACAAAATAGGTTGTTCCTCTTATTTTATAGTTATAATTCATAATAGAACAAACAGCCAAAAATCATTTGTATAACTTGTTTCTTTTTTCATAGAATCTCTCTGAACTGGTCGGAGTGATCTTGATAAGTGCGGGCATGTGACAGAATCTGCTCCTAAATCGAGAGTGGTCGTTCGCCTGGAGATGATATCAACAGGGCTCATTGCAGCAAGGCACGACACCCTCTTGATAGCCCATGATATATAGCCCAGGACGTCACACGTGATGATTGTTTCATCAATCATACGACCTTGATGAAAGCGGTTATGTCGGGAGGGAGCGACATAATTTTAAAACATTATCTACGAGGAAACGGAAGTTTGCCGATAAGCGGTAGGTTCTAGGCCTCCGGAGCCGTTTCGAAATGAGTTCGGCCGACTTGAACAAATCGCGCAAGAGCCCAAACATCAGAATCGTATGTCATATTGTTCATGTTAGCGGTTCATGTTTCCTTATTTTCTAGGAGTCGAGGGCAGAAGATCCGTATAAATGAGTTAGCCCGTATATCAGATGGATTATAAGTCCATGTTGATTTAGTGACGGACGATAACATCAGACAGCTTTTTAGTTCACTGTCATCTTGTTGAAACGACCATATTTCACCTGTTTGAATACACTAAAAATGGTGTTTTCTTAGGTTCTCTCAGATGACGCCAAGCTCCAAGGTTTGGGTTTTCAATTAAAAGCTATATTTCCTCAAGGTTGACACTCAAATATAGAAACCGTGCACGTCTTATCACCATGTCTATCCTCAGCCACGTTTTCGTCCTCTTTTGACAGACACAAAATTTTTAAAAAGGAAACATACATAGTTTGGGATATTTATTTGGAAAGATTGTTAATTTTTAAAAGGAAATAATTAATTTATTTTTGTTTATGACAGTATTAAATTTTAGTTTTCTATATTGTTTGTAACGATTAATCCGCAAGAAAAAATGATCCCCATTTTGTGAAAATGACTTCCTTACTCTGTTAATATTCAACGCTATCACGGACAACCTGTCTTTTGCTAGTTGTCCTCTTTTTATTCTTAAATGTTTTCATTTCCTTCTTAAGTGACGCAAGCGCCTTCATTTATTTTTGTTTAACCCGAGGATTATAATTTTAGAGAAACCTAGCCGAAATCATGATTCACGCCGCGAAAAAGGTGAGTCTTTTTATTCTTCTCGGGGTGAACTGTAATTATTTTGTTGTGTAGTATTTAGTGTCCGTTAAGTAATGTTTATTTGTGATATGCGGTCTGACGGGTTTAGAAAAACATTTTCTTTGTCGTGCTGTACGATGTATTCTTTTCGATCATTATTGAGATCATCTTCAGGGCCTATTTTTCTTTAAAACCGCGTTCTATTTTCTATTTCATTTATTTTTTTTTCAATTTCCGTTTCGTATCGTTATCAAACGATTAGACGTTGTTTTCTTGGCCGGATTAACAGTTAGAAATAAAACAAAATTATAAAAAACATTATTATTTAAAATGTTATTACGGTAATCCTCACTTTTTATTTCTTTTTTCGTCTATTCCTCTATGTTCCCCCGAACTATTTCTTTATTGTTTGACAGTTACTTGTTTGATTTGTAAACTGATCAGCCTATTCTGGTCGATTTTCATTAATTCTGACGTGTTTCGGGATTTCTCCATGTTTAGTGGTTGGGTGATATTTGAGAAGTTTTAGTTATGAAATTGTTTATTAGGAGAATTTATGAAGGGATTTTCCGTACTGGTGTTTGATGGATGAAACCAGAGTGTGTTTTTGTTGTTGTAATCGGTCTTTCTGATCTTCTATCCACTTTGTGTTGGTAATGTTTTGAGTTAGTGTGAATGTTTGTATTTTTTTTAGTTTTTAGTGTTTGGGTTGTGTAGATATTAATAATGTTTGTAAGTTTGTTTGATGGATTAAGTCAGGGAGAGTTTTATTTTCTAATTGGCCTTTTTTGTCTTCGGTCCTTTTCCTTTTTAATTTTTTCATCTTTCAAATTATATATGATGTTTGGGATTTATTGTTAGTTGTTTGTGATTTATGAGTATGTAATTGTGTAATATTTATATACGTCTAAGTATGTTCATTTCTATTTGTATGCTGTTCAGTAGTTTCAGTCTTGTTTGGTCGATATTTGGATATTGTGGGTTGCGTAATTTGATTTTCTGTCGTTCGCCCCAACGATTTGAAATGATCCCTTTTTTTTTTGTTTTCTGGTGTTTCTCCTATCGGTATTTGTCTCCTAATTCTCTTTTAGTATTTACACTACACATTCCTTTTAGTTGATCCATCTTATCCATAATTTTTCGTAGTAATTTTCTTATTATGTGTTTTAGTGCTGTTATTTATGCCTAATTTGTTGAATAAGTTTGCGTTAGTTTTTGTGTTTGTGAACGTGGTCAATTTAATTTTTGTTTTTGATGTGTTGTTTTGTTTTTCTGTGCTTATTTTGTATATGACTTTTTTGTGATTGTGTTTGTATTAGTTTGCATGTGTTTGCTAGGGTTTGCATTATTTTAATTCATTTCAGTATTAGTATTTGCTTATTTTCCTTATGTACTCCTTCCTGACAATTACTATTACTTACTAACATCCCAAACATTAGTAGACATTAGTACGGAAAATCAGCGAAGTTTAAATATTTAAAATTTATAAGTGAAAATTTGTTAACGCGTCTTCAAGGTTCTCACGACCTTTTCAAAAATATAAAACTGATAAAGCTTCCAGTTTTTTCTCTGTTTATGAGAAACTGGGTGATTTGGAAGCTAACATAAACAACGTCCAAAACGACATAATCAGGTTTAACTTAGAACTTCTAGATTTTATACAGGGTTAATGATGATGAAGTGCTGGAATCTGTAGAGGATATATTTCTTAATATAGGGAAGTCATATGGACAGTTTTACTCGCCTTCTTCTAAGCCGGAGACATCTACGCCAGCACTCAAAATAATGTACTTCCAAAATTGAACGTTCCTGTGTCTGCCGTTGATGGAAAAATTGAAGAATTGCCAAGTTTAATCTCCGAAGTTGATTCTTGGTGAATAACAACGAAGCCCTCAGCCTTACGAAAAATACGTTCTTTTATATTTGAATTATTAGGACGATGCTAATGAGGAATGTGGACTAGGAAGGAGGTTTATGTTCCCCAAGCTCAGCTGCTTTCTGGCTTATTGTATCCCCTCAATCCGGGTTCTCTCTGTCGATTCGATCCTTCTGTTAAAGCGTTCTAGCTCATTGATTGTACTTGCTAAAACTCCTTTCCCTGGATTTTCTTTGCATCTCAGGTTGGATCATGCTCGAGCAATTGTTAGCAGTTTTCAAATCTCTGCAGATACATATGCCTATGTTCCAAGATCGCTATAAAATAAAACATTCCTGGGTTCGTTGCCTGCCAATCAAATTTTCATCTTTCCTCTATATCGCTTACATAAAACGTTTTATAAAAATTTTAAGGTTCATTTTATTTCTATTTTCAATTCCTTCTTGTGTTTCAGAAAATGGCTTTTGGAATTTTTATAAGAAGATCAAACATTTTTATTTCATAAAAGTTTCAATTTGGTTTTTGGGTACAAGAAAAATTACTTTGTAAGCACCACATAAAACGTCGACGATCATCATCGAACAGCTCAATGTTTATGTATTGTCCTATATATCCCACAATAGGTGAAAATAAAATTTACCTACTATCATTTTTCTACGGACTAATTTATAATCTAAACAATATATATATGAATATGTTATGAAAACCTTTTTATGGCTATTTCAATGCATTCTATCCGACAATTGGTATTTGATCAGAAATCTATACACAACGCTGGGAACTGTCTTTGCAAACTACTTGAAAAAGAAATTATTCTTGGCAGAGGCATGTTTACGACAGGAAATATTTATTTTTGGCTTTAGATTCAGCACGATTAAGCCATATTTATCTTGTATATCACATAATATTTCAATATCTTGGAGTTATAAAAAAAAAAAAAAAAAAAAAAAGAGACAAATTGCTAATTCGTTTTTTTTCACAAATTTACACATTTAAATTGCACATTTAAAACATATGCTGCTATTGCACCACAGGCAAGATTTGAGGGTGTTTTTTACCCGAGCATTAGCACCCCCACCGTTTTATAAAATATGTTACCAGCTAATTGCCTGTTTCCTTTCTTTACATAGTGTGCATTATGGGAATAATAAGTATTCTGTTCTTTTTTCCCCAGCTCACGAAGGTAGAAATATATAACGTTTTAGACAATTGAGTCTGTTAAATCGAATCACCTTCGTATCACCCCTAGAATTTGAAAAACGTCATAGTTTAGCTAATCCGGCAATAAGCACAACATAACCCCTCCTCATTTTTATTGTTTGGGAACCGCAATAACGGCGGCAAAATAACCATTTTATAAATTGATCCTGTCTTTACCTTAGTACTATTACGCTTAATTGGCACAATAGAACCATTTCAGCTACTTTTGCTAAGCTTACCAGGAAATTGTTGCGGCCTGGCATTATTACATTTTATGTTTTTTATTGTGTTACCTGAGGATGCACATCAAAACAAAATTCTACGATATATATATATATATCGTAAAATTTTGTTTTATATTGGCACAATTCAATTGATGTAAACTGAAATAATCTGTTGATTAACTGAAACTAATGAAAAGAGATATGTATACCATCGAAGGATACATCTCATTTTTCAAACCTAAGTTGTACCATAAGTAGTTTTAAAAAACTATTTACTACATTTTCATAGATTTTAGTAAATTTTCAATAATGTCAATCACACCTATGACAATTTAAATTAATTAAAAAAAACCAGTATGTTGAAGGGATGCGATTCCTTGGCATATGCCACCCGATGTGAAAATCGTGCTTATCACAGCAAAACGTATTGGTCTACTACTAGTTAGTAACTAGTTTAGATTTTTGTTGAAAAGAGGGTTGGTTTTATTGCATCAAAGACGCATGGTTTCTGTTTCTGGCATCTGTTGAGTGTGAAAGAATTTATTGGCGTGAATATATGTCTGAGAGGACCGATGACGGAATAATGAAAACTTTATCACCCCCTCGTTAGATTGGTTTTATAATAGGTATGAAGGGTTGGAGGAATATCGAGTGCTCAATCACCATAACTAAATGAATTGTATGTAAATAAGAAAGAATATATTTAAGAATGGTTGAGAGAATGAATGGGTTTGATTTCTGCAGCTGATTGGGTCGGGGGCTGAAATGGCCTAATTGCTGGCAATCCTTAGAGCCCTCCATAGGTGGCTGGACGGTCTAAACCTGAACTGGCAACACCCAGCGTGGTGATTCTCGAGGCCTGCAGGCAATGAATGGATTGTAAATGGAATGTGTATGTGGCCGATGTGTATGTATGTATATGAACGAGCTAATTTGAACTTATATAAATCAGTAATCGCAAATCAGTTATCTCGTTGTACATGCTATAAAAAAGAATAAAATGCTTTCTGTATAGAAGCGGAAAGTGTAAAGAGTGTAAAGAAAAATATTCACGGTTCTTTTAATTAATTAATTTTTATGTAAGGTATTAGATGAGATAAAAATCGTGAGTGCGAATCCCTCTCGTGGCACTGAAGTTTTATCTCAACCAATACCTTTCATAAAATAAAAAAAAATTAGTTAATTTAAAGAAATTATTTTGTTAATCGAACCGTAAAATATAATGGATGTAATATTCATAGTAGAAAATACATTTTAATAAATTAGTTTAAAAGTACGAACAATAATGGCGGAGATTCAATAATTATAAAAATCATAAGGCTTTTTCGTAGGTCGGTTGGATCGGTAGAGAAGTATTGACATATCAGAGGTTCGGTCTATAGATTGCACCCTAGGATCAGAATATTTGCAAGTTTTACATTTATCACTTAATTTTGGGACAAAGCTCGTGTAAGTGTTTGGCAAGTATGAACAGTCTGCTCATCTTGCTCTAAATAATTGAAGGGCGTTACCCCCTGCCTCCAAAAGTGATGGTGGACATGAGACTTGTTGATGAGCAGGAAAGCGAGGATTTAGGTTGATTTTTTAGAAAACAGGGATGTTTCGTGGTACTGACAGTTAAAACCCGGAGTTAATTGACTTGAACATTTGATAGCGTTCTTTGTATCATTCCATATTAACCTGTATTCATGTGATTTTTCCTTATTCGTGCCTGTTTTGGTCTTTCATAAGCGTTTCGGCCGTCAGAGGCTTAAATTGATAAAAGTCTTGATTTTTTGCGAACTGACACATTTTCTTTATCGTAAGGTTTATAGTTAGAAAGATCAAATTTATCGGAAACAGATTTGAGATGAAATGAACAATTAGAAAAATTCTTTGTGATATATTAATAATTTTATTAAGGTTTAATATTTCAAAATTTGTCAAAATTTATTTTGTGGTCTGCGGGGTCATGAAACCTTTACCCTCATCGGTGGTGTGTTGACATGTGTGTTTTGCCATGCTTGTACTCCTAACCAGAGGCACCTTAAAATTCTTACAGTTCAAGTCATATCGCAAATACAAATGATCAAAATGCAAAAACAAGATATTTTCATTAAATCTAGTCTACTTTATTTTATTTACTTCCCTATTATTTATAAATACAACTGCTAAAACTACTCAACTACCTTGGTGGGACGGATGAAACTGAGGTCTGATCCGGCACTGCTAAATCCCTAAGTATTCTCGCTGCTAGCCGTCAGAAACATAAGGCTTATTATGTACATATTTACATGTCTGTACGAAGTCAGATTATCTAACACAATCAATCATAGCCTTCATTTACACAAGAAAAATAAATGATCGCGATGACAGGAAATAATATATTTTAGAGTTAATAATACATAATAAATCAAAGTCAAAATAAATTAAAAAATATATGGATTTTTCCTTACCTTATCAAAAGTAGGAATTGGATTGTTGTAACTTATTAGTCTGTTGGGCAATAGTCCATTTTACAGTCGAAATTACGAAATTATAATTTCTGGACGCGGGAAAACGGAATGCCAATTGCAAGAAGATAGCAAGCAAATTATTTTATTAATTATGTATTATTTTTATTTTGGCGTGTCATCGTGGATCACCGTTAAGACAGATGGTACAAGGGATGACATTGAGGGCTTAAAGAGAAATACATTTTGGGTGTTTTATCAGGATCCGTTTCCAGCTTGCACTCATTGCACCACTGTTCTAGTGCTGCTACAGCTTGTGCGCCAGCTCGTTCGACTCCCGCCTTTGTTTCGGCCGGTATCACGATGGCAAGGCCGTCAACATAAGCGATACCTCGCAGTCCTTCATCATTCATCGGAGGAGACCATCAAACATGACCGTCCATAGGTATGGTCCCAGGACAGACCTCTGCGGGATGCTCATTCCTACCCTCGTTGAGCAGTTTCCGCCGTATTCCCTCAGCGTAGCCGTTCGGTCACTCAGGGAGCTTGTCGCAATACGCCATATGTCTTGGGTACAGCGTTTTCGTCGCAGGCTGTCAAGTACAGCCACATAGGTCGAAGGTGAAGGTTTCCGTCCACTATTTCATGCAGTCGGCCCAATATGAGGATTTCCAGAACCTTTCCCATAACTGGCAGGAGGGCTACCATTCGGTACGAATTCGGTATGTTGGCTGGCCTGCCGACTTTGAGAAACGCGCAGATCTGAGCTAGCTTCCAAGCAGTTGGGTAGTATCCTAGTTTTAGGCAGTCCATCATAAGCTGTTGCACATGATGGTGAATTCCTTTTGAAGACCTGAAACCTCCAGCTATTTCTTCTGTTCAGGTTTATTAAATCTACTCACATCCTTCGGCGCACCATGAACAAAACGCAATTGCAATTAAAAAACCTTCGGATTGCATTGTTTGAGCAGCACTCCTTTATTCTTTAGCAAAAAGCTTTTTAGCCCAAATTTCGTCAAGGGTTGTTGAAACTGTTCGGGCGAGAGTCCTGTATTCTGGGTTTTTCTCAATGCACATCCACACCCTTGTCACGGAGTCTACAGAATATAATTAACTGTTTATCGGAAGCTCACCCTCAGTGGGCAAAATATCTGATCGCTGAACCTGGCCTTGTATTTCAAACAATATTGTCAAATGAATCGAACTTCTTTTCCAACAGTGGAAAAAGAAACAGACGTCATATTGTTCAAAAATATGAACGGTTAAGGAATAGAGCCTTTTTACTGTAAACGGATTTGTGGTTCTGGGATTAAAAATAAGGCCATTGTGACAGTGGAAGATACAATCCCTTTCAGTACTAAATAAAACTAATTATTCCGAAATCGTGAGATGCGGTGCGGTGTGATGTAAGTTTCAGAAAAACATTTTCTTTATCGTGCCAACGTTTCGATCTTTACTGAGATCATCTTCACGGCTCAAACTATTTGTCTTCTGTGTGAGGATTGTGGATGTAACTGCACAGCTGGTGACGTACACCTACATATTATAATTACTTCTTCATCGTATAAGTACCGTCCAACAAGTCACATTGATAATTTTCCGAATTAATTTGAGGACAGGGCTTTGGTTTAAGCCATCAAGAACGAATATCCGTGGACCGGTTCGACGGTAATTTTGATCGGCACTTCCGGAGTTCACAAATATATATAAAGATGTGCACAAACTCGAAAGTATTTCCTAATTTACAACATCCCAAACTTGAGGATTAGTATTTTTCATACATAAGTATTGTATACCAGATGTATCGCTTTAACGTATCTGAAATATATTCTTTTTTATTGAATAAATAACCTTATTATAATATTTTTGTTGAGGAATAATTGTACCGATGCATCATTTACTGAAGGTAGATGAGCATCTAAAGGACGCAGCAGGATGCATACGAGCGATGCTTTATCATAAACAGCTTCGACGATTTTGCGTCCAAGCGCCTAACGTTTCTAATGTTCGTCCAACTCGGTTTTATCAAGTTTATCGCCTTTTTCTAGAAGTAGATTTAGACATTACTAAGTAGATAAGACATTTAAAAAACATATATAGCACATAACAACTGTAAACAAGCATGCAACATATTACATACATACAAAATCACGTATTGTTTGATTAGATAACGAATTGCGGCTCCAGTTTCCTGTCTTTTGTCATTTTATCGATTGAATAATACAGCCCCAAAAGTTCTTGTATAGCACGCGATACTCGCGTTTAAAAGATTTCGGTAAAAGTTTATTATATCATTTCAAATCTTTGGAAAAAATGTCATGTTTCCAAAATTGCAAATTGGTCATTACATAGCATTGTGGTAAAATAAACATGTCCAAAAGATCGAAAATGACCAAAAATCCGGTTCATCATACCACGCACCCCAAGAGGAGCCTTCCCAGGTTAAACTTTCATAAACATAAAAAGCTAAATAAATTAAATTTCCAGAAAATATATTTATAAAATGATTGAAAATAATTAGTCCAAGTCAACCATTGAGCATTTTGGTTATGGATTTCTGGAAATGACTTGTTCAATATTTCAAGTCACGTTTATTTAAATGCCAGGGAGAGCCAACAGGTAAAACGCGCGGTTGGTTTAAAAATCGATTATTCTTGAATTGTGCGGGTGTACCAAAGCGGAAAGCATATTTCAGCATGCCTAAGCATCCCTCGTTTAGAAAGATTTTAAATATCCCATTATACATGAGCACTCACGGTATTATGTAAGCGGTAAAAAAAGGGCATTTTCAATTGCACAATTGAATTGGTTACCTGAAAACCGATGAGGATATTGTATATAATTTTTATTCATTTTAAATCGGGATTTTTCACAACTGTACCAGCCGGTTGTCACGTCCTTCTATGGACACAGTGGACAATTTCTATACAGGACACAACTGTTGTTTACAGTAGGATATCGCTTGAGTTTTACCATCCCACCCCGAGGATTAATGTGTGAGGTTTGGTAAATTCCCATTCTGCGGCCATAAACAGAAATCAGCCCATGGTGTAATAAATGGACGAGCTAACGAGTTGGTTAAATGGCCACGAGCTAGATTATAACAGTCGAATCGGCTGTGATAAATCTCCGACTATTAAAGCGCTTAATCTAACATTATATCGGGCCGAGGGGGCGACTTTCCGGGATCGGAGGGAGAATCGGTCTTATTATAAGTCAAAACTTCATGACAGCATAATTAATGATGATTTTCAAGATTATTCAAATCAATTGTTGCAAATTATTAATCTGCACTAAACTTTAAACCGTCGACGGATTAATCTTGTGAAACATTGAACTTCGTTAACGACAACATGCTATTTTCATAAAAAATAAGACAGACTGTGAATTTTTCAACGTCCTGTTTTGCCAACCTATTTCCGATGTTTCTTTAATTACTCCTTTAATTTTTTAATGGTGCCATTTCTTTTTATGCCACCTGCAACATAAATGGGTGAATAAATGAATGGCTAATGATGCTGTGTGTAAGGTTGGCAACAGATTGAACCAGCTCGTCTAATTATATCACCTTGCCTTCATGTCACACACTAATTAGTCGTTTTAGCTCATATATAACAAAATATGAAATTTTGAACAAATTATCTCATTCACGAGAAATTTATTGTGTCTGGGTTGTTTAACCTTAGCGGCAATAACTTTAGTTCTATATTGGAATTGTTCTTTTAAAAAATGGCACTTATTCATTATGCTCAACTTACTTGAAAGTAGGTGTATGAATTAATTCAGAAGTTTAACGTTTGATTCTTTTTGTCTACCATATGTTTATTATAGCTCTCTCTCTCTCTCTCTCTCTCTCTCTCTCTCTCTCTCTCTCTCTCTCTCTCTCTCTCTCTTGGTGATAGTAGGAATTTGTACTTTGGTCATTATTGACTATTGATTATTTGTATTTTCGTCAGCCACTCTGACAATTAATTTGTAACTTGGAAGAATTTTCTTTAGGAAGAAACAAAATTCAATTTTTTCCGAGTCTCGAATATCCCTAAACATCCATTATTGAAAGGAATTCTCGAAAATTTGGCCTTCAGCTATTTTAAATAAGAACAATTGTTATATTTTTAAAGCGACTTCACTGAAAATTATAACAATAGATTAAAACGGTTGAGGAATTTCTGTTGATTTCATCCTCATTTTTGTCATTTATAATGACATAAAATTCAAATTTTATTGACAAAGGCTAAAGGAAGCAGTATTTATATTTTTAACAGCTATAATAAAGTTGAATGTGAATAAAATCCAAAGGAGCTATGAATAATTTTTAAGTAAAACACTGGACGCCGGCAAAAAAAATTTACCCGGCGAATCTGACCCAAATGCTATTTTTTGTTGAAATAAAAATTCATATTTAATGGTTTCAAGGGGTGCTTAAGAAGATTCAGAAGTTTTACCAAAACATTTTTTCCTACATTACAGGGGCGTATTTTGCAAATTTTTATATATCCAATCTCATCCAATACAATGTTTTATTTATCCTACGTGTAGAAACAAATCGACTGTTGTATGTGAGCCCGAAAATACACTACTGAAAAATTTAACGCACCACTCAACGTATTTAGTTCAAAATAAATCCATTTTCTTTCTACATTAGCTACAGGTAATTAGGTTCTTTCGAAGTCAAAATAAACAGTTAATATTGCTTTATTATTTGTTTATTTTTCTGTTAATGAATACTATATGCATTAAAAGTAGTAATATGGCCTTCCATTCTGGTATCCTAAAGATCGCTTTAAGTTAATCTTTTGTCTTCGTTTTTCTTGATTTCGTTTGATTATTCTTATGACTTATACCCTTTGGCAATGATTCCAGTAAGTCTTTTGAGTGAGTAAAACAGTGTCAGGGTTCATGATTAATAGCCAGGGCGAAGTCGCAAGGAGGCTGAGTGAATACAATAAAAACTTAGAGAAGCAAGGCTCTATACTAGAAGGCCAGGACAGGGTAATGTAGGTCTTTGTCGAGCGAGATGATAGATTCATCCGTCATCTGACTTCAACAGCCCGCAGCATTACGCGGAAGATTGAGGACGAGTTCGTTTTACAGTTGAGGTGTAAGGCTCTTCATACGGGCGGGATAATTTCATAAATAGACACCCAGGAGAAAGATACGCCCCATGGAGTACAGTTCCTCAGGTAGCTTCCACGGTGTACCATTGCTGTTCTGGGGTGGCAATTCCTTCAGATCCATACCGAATTGGTTGTCGTGGGAAGAAGATCTCTACCTTCACCCTGGTACTTTTAAGACATAATCAAGAACATGTAGTACCATTTGCCCCCCCCCCCACCAACAGAGCTAAAAGTTTCATTAATGGGCCATCGCAGAAATTTGCTGCCGAGGAAAAATTAAAGCCAGACTGCTGTCTGACCGCTACGCACTTCTGAAATACATTAGAGAAAGTAATAGATACTCAAGAGATCCCTTAACAAAGCTTTGGAATCTAGTATAAACGTATACACGTAATAAAAATTATGTGGTTTACGAAGAGATCTATGGAGCGCGCCGCAGTAGTCGAGTGGGTAAGGCATCAGACTCTGGACTAAAGACACCGCGGTCTTGGGTTCGATCCCTACCGTCTCGTCTGGACTTTTTCTGCGGCTAAGATGTAAAAAACAAAAAATTGCCAAAAAACCAATATTAGTCTCAGCACAAAAGGTACAAAAATTAATTTACTTTTCGTGCGCAATATAAACTCCATTCTCAACAATACGTAGTGTATTTCTATACAGTATTTTTCGTGAAAATTGATAGCTTTCGCTAACACGTTTGGAAAGCTGGCGAAGGGTGTGGCGCTGTCAGTAACGTTATGTACATAAAGGAATAGAAAAGTTGATGTAAATCTAATCGTCCGTTTATAACCTATTTATCCTGCTGGCACCGTTAGTGTTACACGATAGGAGAAAAATGGTCTGAAACGGCCAAGCCGTAAAGTTTTTCCTTTTTTTCTCTCCTGTTCCATTTTTTTCTTATCCGCCACCTCTTCGATTTTGGGCTCTGAACATCAACTTTTGATAACTAATGCACTCTTTTATAGTCACTTTCGACAGAGGCTGCATCAAGCCGAAGCCCTCAATAAAACCGATCGTTCCTATCGGCGTTTTACAACCGTTTTTATTCCTTTTCCTTCATCTACACTATCACTCCATCGAAGGTTCTTTACGACGCTCAGTTTACACCCTAAGTGTTTTTCCTCGCCCCTAATAAGAAAGTATAATAAACACGTTAGGTGTCGAATATTATTCAACCGGGGCCCCCATTCCGGGTGGGTTAAATTAATGGCCAACAGCCCGAACTATTTTTTACGGTTCCCGTTTTAGTTACTGCACTTAAATTGGCGCTCTAGGGTAACATTCGGCCTATAAACAAGACGATTGACTCCGCACGATGGTACTTTAAATGATTTGCCCAACGAATTCTAGGGTTGGAGAGAGAAAAAAAAGTTTGTTGTTTTTCTGCCTTGAAACATTAACCACTTGGTTGCCGTTTAGATGTAATAAATTTAAAAATAATAGGCGTGTCGCTTGATATTTATGCCATTTATAAAATTAACTGTTTCAATAATGAGGTAATATATTTAACAATCCAATAATCATGTTGTAACAGATTTCTTGCATAAAAAAGATTAGAATATCTTGGCCTCTGTTGGACTGGCATTGAGTCAGTCTACAATCGCCAGTTTTCTTCTACAACTTCTTAGACTAATTACCAATTTATTTATCATTTCAATAGTTGATAAATCAATTTCGTATGTATGGATAATAAATCTTTTCAACAAGTTCCTGAATAACATCGATTAACAGAACGCCTGATTTCGGTCTATTTTTCCTATCAGCAGAATCGTATACACATTTTCTTGTAATAGACATATTTAAAATATTCATAGAAATGTGAACAATACAAAATCTAAAGTTCGTTGAAATCGTTTTTAAGATAAATGTTAACAATAGATTAAGCTTTTTAGTTGAGATAAAAAGTCAGTGTGACGAGCGGGATTCGAACCCACGATCTTCTGCTAGATACGTCGCTGCTCTACCACTTAAGGGATCGTGTCCTCCATCCACTCAGACACTAACTTCCCATCTCACCCACACCTTTTGAATTTTCCGACTTTTTTCCTTTTTTCTCTCAACTAAAAACTTAATTAATGAAAAGATATTAATTGGTCAAGCTAAAAACGAAAACTGGTGAAGTTAACAATAAATTTCAATAATTGTTTGTTGATTAATCAAAAGCCTGACGAATCAACACAACAATTTTTATTTGCGTTTTCTGTACAAAACATTATTGCTTTTTGATTGGTACTTGTAGACTGAAATTGCCCCAGGATGAATCGCGCTTTAATGAGCTACATCCACAGCGTCCTGTTATTTCTGAAAATTGTTGGGAAGCTTTCAAACAATTAATTTACTGTCGCTTAAAATGAAAAATATACATAAATCGTTACTTGTTGAAGAAGTTGGTGAAGATTGCGTTATTCCGAAAAAGAACGACTGATTATGGTTTTTCAGTAAGTGTACCTTCAAATTGTTAAATGATTCCCTCTCTCATGATATGGACCGTAAATAATAGTACTGCTAATTTGTTATATTATTCTTTAAAAATAGGTTTACTTAAATTTATTTAACTACATTTAACGGTTGAGTTGGAGAGTTGGACCGAGAGGTCACGATAGCCCAAGTGGTAGAACAGTGGCGTATTTAGCCGAAGGTCGTGGGTTCGAATCCCGCTCGTGACACTCACTTTTTATCTCAACCAAAAACTAAAAATGGTCTATTTAAATATTAAAGTCTGTATTTTTACTCAATCTTTACAACTCCATTTTGGCTCAGTTTCAAAAAAATTCTTCTTGCGAAAATGTGCACTGACAGTTTCATTGGGGAGGTAATGTGGTGCGTTAAATCTAACAAATTGTGTTCCCTATGCCCAATAAAAATGGGAATACTTTCAACCGTTGTTGATTTTGTTTTTCATGTTGATTTGTCTCGTTTGAAGAAACTTTCACAGCGTCCCACGCATTTGTAGCAAAGTTTCTGCCGTCCCTGTGCCAATTTCAAAGCGTGATGTGTTCGTTCTTCTGACTGGGTTTTCGAGGGGCCTTTGCCTCCTCAACCGTAGGAGGGGGATTCAAAGGGATCAGCATAACAATGGGCCGAGCGTCCTTGTTCGAAAGGGTATCAGGGAAAACAAGCAGGTTCTTAGTTCTAAAAGTAGCTCAAGTGTTCAATCCGGTCATCTGGCCCGAGAGTAAACACGGTTGTAAAAAAGCGAGACTGGTCTCCACACAAACATACGCCCACTCCCTCCGAATGACATTACAATATTTATCAATACTGTACGTTGCGAAACCGAGGGTTCAGGGTTTTCTGACTCTCAACTATTTATAAGAGATTGGAGCGTTAAAAGGTTTTTTCGTAAAAGAGAATCTGGGCACGTTACAAATGATGGGGCGTTCACTATGGATTATTTGAGGCACATAGGCCAAATAGACAGACAAAAATAGTCATTACTCATTTTTTATGGCTAAAAATATATCAAAGATTTTTTGTTCCTTTCAAACATTCAATGTTAGTTTAAATAAAGATTTTTTTTTAGTTTTAACGCCGGCAAAGTACACTGGTCATCGCCACTCCTCCCTTCCTTAGCTTTACACTTCTTTTCCTATCTTTTTCACATTTTAATCCTACTAATTTATTCTTATGTTTCTCTAACAATATTTTAAGGTACTACTATAACCAACTCTCTCTTTTCTTTCTTCTTTACTTTAGTGGGTCGTCAATTGTTAGTAAAATAACTGTACTAACAAAAACAAATACACAGAAACAAAATAAAAACATAAAAAAGAAATGTAGGACATACGTAACATTATAAACATAATAACTGCATGCTGGAAGAGAGGTAATCGTTCTTCATAAAACACCTGTATGTATATAATAAATAAATTGTTCATTATAATACAGTACAAATATTCAGTACAACATTTTTTTACAAATGACCTCTTGACCCTTCCTTGCCCAACGATGCCTCAAGGCAACACCAGACTTATCAAATTTACTATATTAGCCAATCCCATGTGTTTAGGTCGGGGTGCAGTGATTTCCTGTAATAATTCATCCCGTGTATTGGCAGAAGCGTTTTTTTTTCGTTAATGTAAAATCTCTAGAATATTCTGTCTCGGCTCTCTTTTGGGTCGTTATATTTGCTGAAAAGATTTCGTACCCATTGAATAATATAATTCTTTCTTGCCCATAGGTGATTCAGTGCTAAGCTAATTTTACCAATTTTGTTTAAGGTTAACAAGAAATTTGTTTAAAGCGGGTTGTTCGAGATCTTTCTACTCGTGTATTGGCAATATTTGGCACCAATAGTACTCACGCGATTTCCCGTTAAACTTTTAACTAAATTGCTGATAGACGTCATACGACAAACATTACGCCATAAAGGATTTAAGTATGGGCCTAATCTTAGTTACGAGGTTCCTTCCTTTGGTAAAAAAGGAGTGTCATGCATCTCAATTATGCCTTTTGCATACTGATAAAAGTGAAAATAACCGCAACTAAAAAGAGAGTAGAGAGTAAAGAAGTAGATACCACCAGCCAAATACAACAGTTATAACGTAACTACCAGAAAATCCTTTAATACTTCTAGAAATTGTTACAAAGGAAGTATATTCAAAATAATCTTTTAACCGAGGAATTTTGCTGCAGTTTCATGTATTTTTATAAACCAAATTAAACGAGTTGCGTAATTCCTAAATTTTAATAAAAATGTTTGGTTTTGATACGTTTGAAACGATAATACAAAAACACCTGAAAACATTTAGGGATCGATTAAAATGTAATTAACAACTTTTCTATTCACATTTGCGTTTGATGTTTCATTAAGCAGTACAATATAATAAATAATGATAGCAAAATAAAATGATAGTCATTAAGTAATTAACTTTATATTTATCGCAATCAATTGTCACAGTGTAAAGTTTCATATTTTATAACTGATTAAGCATGTATATCAGTTTAATATATTTATGATAGTTTGTTAGTTTTGGGTTTTATGTTTTAACCGTTTGTGTTTTGTTATATTTTGTATTTGGTACCATAATCTCCAATATTTCTATATAGTGGAATTGCGCTGGTAAACACTACCTTAAAAGATTTTTTATTATTTTTATTATTTCGTATGTTAAAAAGGGACAGAGGAAATAAGGAGGACACCACCTGTGGGATGGTGCAGGTCACGATTTTTGTGTACATTGGAGCGGATGAAGCCAATCATAAAAATTTGTTTTGGATAATTTCTAATTGATTCAAGTTACACGATAGGTGTAATGCCAAGCTGGAACGGCAAGGTTTCTCTGCTTTGTAATTTACGATTTTATTTTAATTTTTTTTTTTTTTTTTGAGACGTACTTGCTCATAACAAAGCAAGCAGCAAATAAGGCTTTAAATGCTACTTTACTCCGATGTACAAGATTCTTTATGGGGTTAGAGAAAGTTAGTTTTTTTATTGAAAGTTACGCGTAAACATTTGTCACTTTTCGACCAATTTAGGTCACAATCATGCAGGGCCACATGATCCTCAATACCAGTATGCCTTCTTATGGAGAGAATTGACTCGGTTTCTCTGCATTAAATTTTAGCTTCTACTTTTTGCAAAAAATGTTAATATATTTTATGCCTTGGTTCAGATTTGTAATTATGCGGCTGTTTCATTATGATGACCTGTACCCATCAACGTCTTCTGCATACATTCCCACGAGGTGATTCATTGGGAGGAATATAGTAGTAAATACAAAAAAGTGTGGGGCCCGAAATCGATCTACTATTACTAGAAGTTTTTCTGACCTAGTTTGTACCGATTTCCTTGGTCTATGGTTAGCCACTGGCAATCATCTGTTCGCACTCTTTTCTCGCGGTGCCTTTTTTTAACAATGTTACGTCATAACCGCATGATTTGACTCGTTATGGTTTGTTCTGATTTTATTGTTTGAAAGGTGTGTGTAATTAATGGGGTAACCGCACGATCAGTGGATGGGGTTTCGTTCAATTTTTTAAATAAGTAATTTTCTGTTTTCTTCCGATTGAAATTTTATAATCCTTTAAATTATTTAAATTTCCTGAATGGGTGTTTTGCATTGAATTTCTACAGAGTGTAAAATGTGGATATTTTCGAAATGCATAAGGCAATAGTAAATATCGAAACGGAAAATCTGTGTTCACCAAAGGAATCCATTTGGCCAGAGGAAATCCTGTTACTCTGGACAAGATTTCCAATAAAATCAACCTTTGACTTTTAAAGAAAATTTTTTATATTCGCTCGACCACCCTTCAGTGAGTCAAGCCTTTTAAAAGGCTAATACCTATAAAGAAAATTCGAATAATTCAAGCACCGATTAAAATTTAAATGTAAATTCTAGGATAGTTTATTGATTTTTGCGCCTTGATCACAATTGCTAATAAAATAAATAACTTATCGGCCCTGCCCCAATCTGCCGTCCAATTTTCCGCACAGTCGTTTCCCCCTTTATTAATTATTCATGCGGATTTCAAAGGAAATGGCATCTTCGTGAGGGAGGAGCCACCCCTTGGTTAAACCATCTCGCAAATTTTAACGCACTTTGGATTTACGGATATGCGTATATAATTGGAAGGAAGAGGACAAAATAAATCCGTCTTAACATTTGGTTTTATTATTATTACATTAAGAGGAATACGACATCGGTAATACTCGTTTTGATACATTGGACTTTTATATGGTAAATTAGCATTCAAATCAATTAACGATAATAATCGAATGAATAATATTTAATTCTAAATATGAAAAACTTTTACCTTAGAATTGGGAATTTGTTCAAATTACAACTCATCACTGCAATATTTTAAAAAATATATAAGTTCACATATTTTGTATGTATTTTAGTTTGCGTCTTTTATAAACATTTATTTTAAAATTACAAAATATCTCCTATATTAATTTTCAAACATTCCTCATTATGCGGACACTCCCTATCTAACCAATTCCAATTCTAAAAATATAATTAATCCAAATTGATTTAATATTTATTAAAATGTCACGAATTACAGAACGGTTGGCAATTATTGGGTTGGCCCAAAAATAACGCACATTTTGAAAATGCAATTAAATTATAAAATAATGAAAATGTATTCCAAATATTTTCCGTCAGAATCCGTCTTTGACAACGTGTAAGTAGTTCTTTTATCCGGCTGACATAAAAATCTTAATTTCGAAGTAAGTAATAAATAGTACAACATTAACTAAGAAATAAGCAATAAATAAAACAAACTTTATTTCATTCCATTTATTTTATTTATAATTACGGAAAGATTTTAAAGAAGAAACAAGGAATTTGAATTAAACAGAAGCCAGCAACTAATTAGATGATTTAATTTACAACATGGATATAATTTAAAAAAATGTTTTTGTCAATGTGTTATATTCAGGTCGTTTTAATATATTTTTTTCTTTTTCTACCGTGTTCTCCAAATTGTTTTGAATTGGCTAGAAGGTTCAACAACCTTTCTTTTGTATAGTTAATTTTGACAACGTCAAAACCCACGTAATGGAGGTCCGATTTCGCCCACCCTGGGATCTCATGTAGGCTAACAGCTCGTATAAAAACTTCACCGAGGAGATATGTGCCTGTTTTTCTGGCGGTTTTGGGAAGTTGTTTCAAAAATAAACTCTGAGGATCCTTTTTTCTCATGAGCCCCGTGAAATCACAGCCCACTAGGTAATCCTTTTGAATCGTCTAAACCTTAGAGGAGCGAAGGGTAAATTGAATATAACATATACGTAGACGTAGTTCAAATGTTCTATCTGCACAAAACTGTCAGTTATGAATGAAAAAGCACCACTTTTTTTTTACATAAACTGTACAATTTGCAATTAACATAAATCTTATATTTAAATCTTGGTATATTTGGTGTGCTACTTGTTGTTTAATGCGAAACATTATAATAAATCAAAAAATTGTATTTTGTATTGATTATTGTAAAATCGTACACTTCCTAAGAGGTAGGAGTGGTCAGATATGACGAAACCGCTCACTATAAATAATACAATAACATATCAGCATTCTCTATCTGTCTACCTATATATTAATTAAAAAACATGCATTTCCTTACTCACCCCCTATCAATCGCGTACTCTTTATCTTTCTTTGTTTTCTCTCTCTTACACGACATTTTTAGAAACCATAGTTTTAATCCATTATATTTCGTGGTCCGATTGAGTAAATAACTTCTTTCAAATAATTAATCTTTCTAATGATTCTCTTCTAATGTGAGGTATTGGTTGAAATGAAAAGCTAGTGCCGAAGGGGGTTCGGACCCACGACCTGCGGCTCCAACCGTCTCTGCTCTGACCACTCTATCTATCGTGACTTCGTTCCACGGCCAATTCATATGTTGCCGAGAATCAAATCCTGATTTGAAAAATGGCAAAAAGGAGGAAAAATTCGAAAGGTAAGTCGGGACGGGGAGTTGGTGTCCGAGTGGATTGAATTCACGATAGTTCAAGCGGTTAGAGAGCGGTGTGTTGAAGAGAAGGTCGTGGGTTCGAATCCCGCGCGTGACACTCGCTTTTTCATTTCAACCAATAGAAAATGTAGTCTTGATACGTTCAGAATAAATAATATCCAGAGGTTGATATGAACAACTAAATAATAATTGACAAAATTAATCGTTTTTAATTAAGGAATGTAGTGTCGAATATAGTGTGTCTTATACTATATAGTAACCCGGTGTTTTAAAAAGAAAAGCCATTTGTATGTCGGGTTGCATTTTTACTAACTAAAGTTATGTGCGTCGCCTAAACCGTTGTGGCCATCGACGCCCCTTCTAATAGAGAAATTTATCATTTAGTGTTAATGGCTTTCTTATTTAGTTTATAATATCTGAACTACAATATTGAGAGATGTGGTAGAATATCATATTCATACGTTATCTCATGCTTGGTGTTTTTTGACGAACACTTTTTCTTTTGACTCTCTCCTTATGAAAAGATAACAACTTTTACGACGAGAAATAAACATAAGAGTTCGGATTGCTCCGTGTTTTCGCAATTCGTCTTGTTTCTAATAAAAGGCCCGAGGTTGAAGAAACTGGGATAAAGCTTAAATAATACATATATGTGTATACAGAGCCTTGTTTTTCCCTCCGTGACTGTCCCATATGAAAGGGAAGATAAGGTAAATTTACCTCATCACCCTCTCCTTCTCTTTGCGAGTCTCCAGCCATAAAGGGGCTCCGGTTATGACCCCCTCAGGTTCCTGTTTACTTACTCGACTCTCAACCAACTTTTGTCTTCTGCCTGAAAGCCCATTCAGCCCACCCTTGGCACAAAGTATATGAACGCTGCATAAACTGTTGTGCCTATAAATTTCCCCTTCACGGCTCCTTTTGTTTCAACCCCTAAACTTTGTAATCCCCACTTATATTAGTTTCAAAGAAAGGCCGTATTAGTAGGCAATACTCTCTCCAGTCGGACTGTTTATTTTATTTTTCCCCCCGTTTTATTGCTTGAATCTAATTTTCCGGGACGTGTGATTCGGCCGGCCGTCTCTAAATCACGCTATAAACATTCCCATTCGGAAGCGGCTGGCCTGAATAAATTTAATGGATAGTAACGTTCTTTTGGCATTGGGTGTAGGAAATGCTGTAAATTCGCAAATAACCTCATCGCGTTTGCAAAGGATTAACTCCGTGAGATTTAAAACCCCTTTTAAAAACAATGGGCTATCACATTTATAGCGAGAGAAGAATTAATTTTTTAAAGTCGTGAGGAGCGGTCAAGAATGAGGCAGTTAAAAAAACACCGTTTTTATTTATTTTGCCGGCGTTTCGAATTTTATTCGGGTGATCTTCAGCGCCTGGGTACATTACGAAACATAATTGGTTACATAATAATTTGTTGAAGTCGTGTGGAGCGGTCAAGAATTAGGCAGTTTAGAAAAACACCTTTTCTATTTTTTGACGGCGTTTCGACCTTTATCCGGGCCTTCTACAGCTCTGAGTAAATTACGAAACATACGTCGATTGGAAAAAATACAATTTAAGATGTAAGTATAAATGTTAAACCATGTATTTCATACTCACATAAAACACACTCACATCTTAAATTGTATTTTTTTTTCTAATCAATGTATGTTTGGTAATTTACCCCTAAAATTTACTTAACATCAAATGCCAAGCGTTAGATGTCACTGACGAGGGGTTAAACAACGTTATAACACATTTTACATATTATGCTCAATTAAAATTACTTATTGTTTACAATTTGACACCACGGCACCCGATCATATCAAAAATAATCAGTAAACGGCATGCTGGTTGTTAGGAAGACCATAAGCCGTTTGGAGACACTTCCTTCGAGTACACTCCGACTAGTTTGGACACAAGTTTCCCAAATCACGGTCCGTTTGGGCGCACCTAGTTAATTAGGGACGGATCCGTTGGGACATCTTGGCACTTAGAATTAGATCAATTAACTAATAGCAATTAGGACTCACCATACCCAAATGTGCACATAGTACGGTACATAATTAGGCGGTGTTATGTGAAATCGGTAAAATTAACAAACCAATTTAAAAATTTAATTAAATGAACAAAAAACCGTGAATTTGATTTAATTAATTACTTAATTGACATCAAAGCCATTCAAGGTAAAAATTATAAAACCATTCCAATGGATTTTCCAATCGGATCATTGTCAAATATACCGATATTTAATTAAGAAGGATATTTAATAATAATTAACATGTTCTTCAATACATATATATATATATATAC
>CM077103.1:11198166-11230501 GCA_039619505.1 Cimex hemipterus | reverse complement strand
TATATATATAAATTGTACATTGCAGAAAATTTAACAAAAAATGGCCGCCATTGGTCATTACACCATGACAGAAGATTTCATCTTTTTGACCTAATTTGCCTCAGTATATTTTTAATGACAATTAACTATGCAACAATAATCTATAATATCCGCCTAATTTCAGATGCTTTTAATATGACAGGGTGGGGGCATTGGTGGCGGCAAGGTTTAGCCTTTGACACGGCGCTCATCACTGCAAGGTAAAGCTCCCGGGTTCGAATTCTGCATTGGAACCCGACAAACTTAGAAATACGCTTTTTTTTCAAAAACACCGTCACCCTGAGGGTTTATATGACCTCTGCTGTTGCGAACCCTCGTTAAAAATTAACTATGCGAATGTCTAAATGTTAAGAAAAATAAATTAACTACGTTATTACGTTATTAACAAAGTTTTAATTTTACTCCCGTTGACTTTCTCATCTAATGCAAATTTGGGTATTACGGCAGACGAAAATAATTAAAACCAAATTGTATTAATTATTTGTTTATACTATTTTTTTTGTATCAATCCTTTATTTTCTTTATACCCCATTTTAAATTTTGTGCTCGACATATGATGATAAAGTGTGTGGCGATCTGTGACCGTTAGTCTATGATTATTCGGGTATCGTGAGATGCGGTCTGGTGTGACGTAGGTTTCAGAAAAAATATTTTCCTTATCGTGCCAACGTTTCGATCTTTATTGAAATCATCTTCAGGGCTCAAAGTGAGCCCAGTCGTATTGAGAGTGCCCATACCCACAAGAATAGAAAACAAACACTCTGAATAAAAAAACTATTTCTTTGCATTGTGTAAATTCACCTTTTCCCCATCCTATTTCTATTTGTTAAATTTAAACTGTTTGTAAATCCCAGGCTCTGAAGACGATCTCAATAAAGTTTGAAACGTCGATAAAGAAATGTTTTTCTGAAACCTACCTCACACCAAACCGCATCTCACGATTTCCGAATAATAAAGTTTATTATTCCTTTATATAAACATTGTTCCTATTGTTCGGTTAACAAAAACACAGAATAGATCAAAAAGAGACAAAATATGACTAGAAGCGCTAGACAGAATAAGCTTATTATTGTAATATACAACCTGGGCGTAAGCCGAATTCATATGTAGATTATGCAATGAGGAGGAAGAAAAGCTACCAAAATCATCTTAGAGTGAGAGACAACCGCCCATTAAAAACAAATTGAACAATAAAGAAAACACAATGGTTTGAATTTCAGCAGCGATAGACAGTCACCTAGTACTTCTTAGGAGAAGATTCGAGTAGATTGCACTGAACTGAGGAACTAGGAAAATACAAGGCTCCAGAAGTTGAGGGAACAAATAACCCCACTTCCTAGTAAACATATATCATAATTAACATTATTGTTGAACATTACATAATGAAATGAAATACAATACGGTTTTGTCTTCGGTTAGAATATCTGTAGTATATTCACGTACATAATTTTAGTGTAAAACAGAAATAAAAAATTATTTACCCGGAGTAGTCAAGGAAAAGGTTGTGATATATTCAAAACAAATAGACCAGTTCATTTTTTCTAATTACAATAGCGACAAACAAACAATAAAAATAAATTAAAGAATTAAATATCACATAAATAAATTATTCATTGAACGTGGATAGAATTTTAACTCTGCGTCCAAATGTTCTCTTCTTTTACGAATTATCAATTATTTAGTCTACATTTACGTACGGTTATCAGAATATATCAAACTATACTCAATTTCATTTTACCTTTAGTAGTTACATCAAAGTGACTTGCAAAAAAGAGCATAAATGAACAAAAATAATACTTTTCATAAATGATAGCGTAGATTGAAAAACGGGGATCAAATATTGACATGAATATGCAGGCATACTCGCTCAGATTTCTGGTCTCTTCACGACAAAAGTTTCAAATTAAACATACAATTGTTCGTTGTATTTAGATATTGTTAACACTAACATATACTATTTGTTACACCTTTCCTCTTGCTGAATGCTAGATCTCATCAATATAAGATGAAAGAGCTAATATTCAGTCAATAAAGGGAATTGAATGTTGAATCATTGATCTATAATCTCTGCCTATTAATGGATATTGACTGATGAGATATTGAATAGTGAGAGATGAGCGCAATATTCAACATATGCAATTGATTTCCAGATATTACTGTAAACCAAATATCGAATATGAAAACTTCAACAATTAAACATTCACAAATCTTCTCGGGTTTTTCTCCGGTATTTACATGCGTATTTTATACCCATGTTCAAGTGCCAAAGCAATTTATTTTTAATTGTATTTGTGCATTATATAATATTCGGCTTTATCTCAAACCTGCATTCAAATTTTCTCTCTTTTTTTGCCATTTTTCTAATGTCGCTAGGAGATGGGATAATCTATCATGAAGGTGAGAATGCAATTTCTCTTCTACAAAAAGTTTCTTCTTATTGGCAAATTTCAAAAATAGGTTGTGGTTTAAAACCCCAAAAAATGATTTATATTACATATTGTATTTGTATATTGTTTTATATAGTTGTATATTACACAGTATGTGTAAAGATTAGTGACCGTTAAACGATAATTATTAAGATATCGTGAGATGCGGCCTGGTGTTATGTAGGTTTCAGAGGTTTTCTGACACACCAGAACGCTGAATAATTATTTATTATGTATATTCTATTATATTTCGTGGTCCGATTGAGTTTTCTTTTAAGTTTCTTTTAATTGATTAATCTTTTTGGAAAGACATTGGTTGAAATGAAAAAGTTAGAGTCACTAGCGGGATTTGAAAAATGGCAAAAAGGAGGGAAAATTGGAAAGGTAGGTTGAGATAGACTGTCACGATAGGGCAAGTGGTTGTTAGAGCAGCGGCGTATTGAGCTGGTCGTGGGTTCGAATCCCACTCGTTATACTGACTTTTTTATCTCAACCAACACCTTACGTAAAAATTAATTAATTTTAATTAATGATCATAATTGTAAAACGACAATAATCAGTCCTGTCTACAAAGACCTTTTCAATCTTCGGTGAAAATGACGTACACATTGGAAAAGGAATCAATACAGAAAATAAAAGGGAAGATTGCCATTACTCGTCTGTCCTTTAAGAGATGGAGCACCTCGTGTATCTGAAAGCCACTTTCATCACGGGTTTTCTTTATTTAGTTAAGTCAGACTCACCCTCTTCTTCCAGACTCGGCCACCGGCAATTCTCTTCTTCCCCCAGCCGGCATCAAGACACAGCTACCTTCTGAGAGATATACGAATGTAATTGGTTGGAGGAGGAAGAGAGAAAGAAAAATGTAATAACGCCGTTCTCCTGTGAGAAAGAACAGTCACATTTAATAGAAACAATTTGCGGCCATATGCTGCTACTGGTTTTTCCCCTATTTTTGGTTGATTTAATTGCGCATTATTCCTGATGGATATCTCATTACAGAATAGGTTTATGTTTAATATTTAAACAACCCTACAAAATTGTTGAATATATGTGAATAAAAAGAGATAAGTATAGAAACAAACCTAAGAGTTTTATTTGATATACCATTAACCTAAAATGTGGAATATGAAAATAAAAGCAAGGAACTTACATGAGATTTATGAGGATATAAAACACAGACCAGTGCATAATTATTTTTGAATCTAAATGATCTATCAAATAGACTATAAGGAAAAATTCAACATATGATAAAATCAGAAGAATTTATTTTCTTGGATCTTAAACCGGCAAAATAAAAAATATTAGCAGCTGGCGTAAAAGAAATGGTTGCACCCTATACATCTGTGAAACTGCAAGGGCCATATCTCAAAACGAGGTAATCCCAGCTGTTCTCCAGGCCACTGGAGCTTCCTTTCCCAACCGATGGATCGCTTCGACGAGGCGAATGCCTAGAAACTATCAAAAAATTCTTTCTATACTTAATGTTAAAGAATTGTATCGTCCGGGGGAATTATGGGAAAGAGTCAATATAAAAACTCAAATGAAAAAGGAAAATCAATTGCTTTCCCATTTTATCTTCTTAAAATATATATAGTAGTAATTGTTTATTTTGACTTAACAAATCTGGTGTAATATGCAGTAGTCTAAGTATATTTTATTTAGTACCGAAGAAATATTTAAGTCTATATGGGTCGTGTTGTTGGACACATAAAAGGGAGCATTAAGGATTTTTCTGAGGACTATGGATTGGGCACTTTGGATGCGTAGGATATTGGAATGTTTGACTGAACCATACACTTCCAATCTATAAGTCCATATCGGCTTCACTAAGGCGATATAAAGTAGTCGTTTGTTTAAGAGCGGTAGGTTAGAACGTCTTTCAAGCAATCGTGAATGTGCCTTGTAACTTCTTGCTGTGTCATTCGTGTGAGGGGATTCCACGTCAGATGTTTGTCAATGTAAATTACTTGTCCGCAATTGGAAGGGGTATTTGATTGAAGTAGACTGGAGGAGGGATCTTTTTGCGAAGGGTGAAGGCTATGTGGGTGGATTTTTCTTGGTTGAATTTTAGTGTTTATTTTACATCATGATTCCAGTAGTGTGAGGTGTTCTTGAAGGTCTGGAGTGGAAATAACTGGATCAGAATTTCTTGAAAGGATGGCTGTATCGTCTGCACAGGTTACGGTGGTAGTTTGAGGATGGAGATGGGAGGTCTGCAGTGTACACTTGGTACACTACGGGCCCAGAACAACTGCTCTGCGGAACAGAAGTTGGTATGAGGAAGACGCCGATCCTTCAATGACTCGGAAGTAAGGTAGTAGGTTGAGAGGAGGATGTCCTTGAACGAGAACAGCAAGCCCGGGTGCCATAGTCGATCGAATGCCACATCAAGGAAGGCCCCCCACTGTTCCAACTCAAGAGAGGCAGAAATAACATCTACAACGCGATGGCACTGCTGGACTGCCATCTCAAGTTTAATGAAGATTAGATTCTTAAGTGAAGAGTATTTATTAAAAGTACAACAAGATACATAAAAATAAGTAATAAGATACCAAATAACACACTCTAAACCCAAAGACTAGATAGGTTTAAACCCCCTCCATTGACGCTAATAAATTACTTTCACACTTTCCACATCATCCTCTCAACCCAGAATTCTCCATGGTGATAATTCACGTTCATAATTCACATTAACATAGCACGTAAACAAAAACTACATACATTTAAAACTCTGATAGCCTTGCCACATTGGAATGGTAGGTCATGTGAAGGTCCGTGTTCATCCTGCAGTGTTCTACATTTCTTCATTGTAAATGACGTCCCATGCTTATTCTTTCGGTGCATAATGGACAATAAGTCCTTGCGTAAGCATAGTATGCCCTATGCGTGAACGTGAACTGATTCGTTTCAGCCTTTTCTTTTTCGACACTGAGTCCGCGGACCATATTTTACACAAAAAAATTAATATTTTCTTGCTTTAATACGTTAATCCTACTGTTGATTTATTATTAAACTAAACTAAAAACGACTTACGTTGGTCTACGCAATTGTTTGATATAGTTTGAAAAATATCAAGAAAACTGTTATGATATTATTAAAGATTATCACCAATACTTTCATTTTATTACAATTTACCAATCCAAGACATATTCTATTATAATAAATATTTAAACTGAGTGTAAGTTTTTTTAATTAATTTATTTTTTATTTTTTTCTGTATGATATGATGTATCTATTGGCTTTCATTCGAAGATCTATTTTATTTAATACCGATAAATCCAATTAAGACAAAAAATTACCACAAATGAAAGAGTTCTATGTGAAAAAATGTATATACCTCCATTATTTATTTTTAATTGGTCTAGCAATAAATGTAAGGTATTGAAAGATGAAATAATTTTTCGATAATAACCGGGCCTGATTTAAAGGACCCAATAGATAAAAAAGGGGGTTGTTTATGACAGCGTTTCAAGGCCTCATTTTATTTTTATAGGGCCAGAAGGAAATAAATCACATTGGAATTATCGAAATATCCTCGAGTGGGAACACCGTCTCCATCAGGTTGTCACAAAGCCTCAAACTCAAATTGCCGACGATCCGGCGATGTTATCAAAAGCGTTTTAAGCCCTTCTCGAAACTTTTATAAGCCCGAAAATCAGTTTTAAAATAACTGGGAATTCCCGAGGATTCCGAGAGCCGCCGAAGGGAGTCAGGGATATCCGCCAGATTCGAGTATAATCCGGCATAAAAGTTTACGAGTCCCTCACCGGGCCAAAGGGAAACCCTGGTGAAGGTATTTTAGGGTTGTACAAGGATTTCATAACTCGCCAGGCCATCTGTTTCGTTTTATGCCCAATTTATTGGTTGCGATTCGAAAGTTTTATGCCTACACGGCTATCGCCCAAGAGATTACAAACAAATGAAAAACGAGGTACTCACCTTCGGTCCCTTCATTTTCCCGAAATTTCAACTCAATTTAAACACACTGGTATTAAGCTGTAGAATGTTAAAATTTATAGATATCATAAAGCGTAATATTCGTAACAGCACATACAATTTTTTTTCTTGTGGCAGAGCAAGAACAGACTGAAAACATCATAGCAAACTAAACGAAAATTTTCAAAAGCTTTATTCTCCGATGTTATCTATCTTGGGGCAACGGTTTAGGCGTTGACACGGCGCTCATCACTGTAAGGTCGTCCCGGGCTCGAATCCAGCGGCCCTACATACTTACCCCCTACATACTAAATGTCCTTTTTTTTTCAAAAACACCGGCACCCTGAGGGTTTATAGGCCTATGCTGTTGCAAACCATCGTAAAAAAATTATCTATCACCCAGTATAATAATTTTACAAGTGGACCTTTTTGGATGTTTTAACGAAAAATCAATGCCCTACATTCTTTGAGAAGGTAGATTTATTTATTTATATTGATATTTTTATTTTGGCATATTGTCTATTTGCAATGGAATTTATCTTTAATTAAAGTGATTCATAAGCTAATAAAACTTCTGGTATTCCAATTTCTTATCGATCCAACAGTCCTTTCTATCCTTGCCAAAATACTTGAAAAACAACATCTTCGACGATTATTGCCATAATTGAAAAGTCTAATTTTATTCCAGATCGTCAAACCAACAATATAGCCTCTTCCCTCGAACAAAAACAGCATTGCTTGGGCTTCTTCCTTGATTTAGAACAGGCCTTCGATCGAATCTGGCACTGGGGCTTGCTTTGGAAACTGAAAAACATCCTCCCTCATACGTACTATCGTATACTGAGATCTTACCTGACTGCCGATTTTGTGGAGTCAGTCAAAGAAAGAACTGATTTCTCACATTATATACTCATTAGAGCAGGTGTTCCTCATGGAAGCATACTTACCCCATTTCTATTTTCAATGTTCACTGCAGATATTCCTATACATATTTCAACACATACATTCGCTAATGATAAAGCGATTCTTACACGCAAACCTGATCCCTCAATTAACACTCAACATTTACAACACCTGAATGAATTAACAATATGATTCAAAAAGTGAAGAATGAAGATAAACTTAACAAAAGCGTGCAGATAAATTTTACCTTACATACAAATATCGGCCTTCTAGAGTTCAAATGGAATCTCATTGCCTACTATTGACCTTGTGCGTTATCTTGGACTTTTCATGGAAAGCCTGACATGGAATCCCCACACAAGACTGAAAAGACAGCAAAGAAACCGACGTTATAAATTATTAGCAATACTTGACTCATGATTAAAATTAGACATTGAAAACAACTTTTTAATTTACAAGGCAATTGATTGTTAGACTTCTCTGCGTACGGTAGTGAAGTGTGGGCTCAACCAAGGATTCCAATTTCCAAAGCCACCAATCAATCCAATCTAAAATTCTCCGTCAAATTATAAATACTCATTTTACGTTTCAAATTACACTATTCATAACGATCTACACATCCCTTTTATACTTGAACGAATCCCAACCTGTTTAAAAAATTTCATCATTCACTGAACGCACACAGTAATCTACAATATTAGTTCGACATTCAGCCCTTTCAACCCCACCTAAAAATCCTCCAAGAATTTTATAGCGAATGTGGCCCCGAGACCTTCCCATTGAGTAAAAACTGAACAAGATGACTGCCACTAAGCAACTTCTCCGACAAGATCCATAAATGATAAATTCAACATATTTACTTAATTGTAAATTCCTGTAAATATCAAATAAATGTCATTAAAAAGCAGTATTGAAAATTACTAATAATTAATAAAAATTATACTATATGAAATACGAATCAAAATCACAGTGAGAGAGATCAAGCGCTTGCCCATCTACAAACTGTAACCTCCATATGGTTATACTCTGTAGCCATTTATTTGTCGAAATATTTTTTAACGAGGGTTGGCAACAGCTGAGGTATTAACCTCATGGGTGCCAGTGTTTTTGAAAAAAAGCCCATTTGTATGTCGGGTTCGAATTCAGGGCCAATGGATTCGAACCCGGGACCTTTACCTTATAGTATTACAGTGATGAGCGCCGTGTAAACGCCGAAACCGTTGCGGCCACCGACCCCCCCCTCGAATTAATCTTAACAACATTATTCATAAATTTCAACCTACAAAAATTGTCAACAATTAAAGAGTACCATAGAGACAAATAATCAAAGATAATAGATACAACAAGATAACAAATCCCCTATATGAGGACTTCAAAATATTAAAATAAATTTACAAAGTTAACAAATATGAACATCTATTTCTGACAGTGAAAATTGTAGTTTGTAGCGTTATGAAATAACGAATAAATTTACAGAGGACGTGATAAAACGCGTTTGCATCCGGATATCATTAACAGTGCAGCTACTATTCATACCCCCATCTATCCTAAATTTATCCCAATGATGTTAAAAACAATATTCATAACTAAAACCAGAAAAATCAGAAATTTCATATAAACAATTATCTTGGGACAAAACATATATGAAACTTGAAAAATTATTTGATTAACTATGTAATATTTACAGAAATGAATAGTTTTTATATGTACATAACACCAATTTTTTATGTATTTTCAGCAGTTAGAAAAACTTTCTTCTCGGTTTTCCTTTATGCCATTTTTTCTTTGTAATAATAAAGTAATTATTGTACGTAACGTATTTACATAAAGAAAATGAAAAACGCATCGAAACAATAAATAAATATAGCAAAATTAGAAGCAATTAAGCTTGAAACATTTATACAAAACAAATTATTTACGGATGTACATAATTTATTTGATTGGCCTTCTGTCAATAAAATTTGTGATTTAAGCTACAAAATATTACGAGCGATAACTTGGTTGTATTAAGTATGTGCAAAACATTTTTCCCTGTATATTTATTAATCTGTATATTTATTATCATCCTACCTACTCACCTAAATATGGACACCCTACATATCTATTTATTTACCAAATTATTTATGTAGTCATCTATCTCTCTATTATGTATTATCTACAAACAAACAATTTCCACTTACTTATCTGCCTGTACATACGGGTTTAAATATTGGCATAGATCCTAGAAGAAGAAGTATGCGACAGAAAAGTATGTAAATAAATTTTATTCTGGGACTTTGGGCTCCCTTGTATTAAACAAAAAATACAAAATTTGGCATAATTATTCGCAAAATGAATGAATAAATAAAACGTACTAATTAAATTGAATATAAAAAATATATTTTTTGCATTGTATAAATTCACTTTTTTGCACATCCCATATACATTTGTTAAATTTAAACAATGTTTGTAAATCCCAGACACTGAAGATGATCTCAATAAAGATAGAAACGTCGGCACCATAAAGAAAATGTTTTTATAAATTCTACACCACACCTTACCGCATTTCACGATTTCTGATTAATTACTGAATAAATAAGAGGATAACAAAATTCAGAAAAATTAAACGTACCGAAACAACTGAAAATTTACCATATTGTTAAATTGGAGGTGCAGGAGGTGAAAAGGATTGAATCGTCATAGAATTTTAATTGAGAATGATTTTAAAAAATAATGTAAAGTGATTTGACCCTAAGTAATTGCAGCTGTTTAGTCCCATTAGTTTGAAAGAAATGACATAATTAATTAGATAATGTAAAATTCAATAAGGATATATGTATAAAAAATCATGCATGGTACAATTCAATGAAAAGTTCTTACTAAACTACGGCATTTGTGCCAGTAAAAATTGTTACTTTATTCATAAAAAATTACATTTTCAAACTTGAACAGAAGATTATTACTGACCCTGGAAATGTTGAATATTCACCTCGCTCTTATGCCATTGTAATTCTTCAAAACTGCAGTGATTACATTCTGAAAATCGTGATTAGCATTAATGCCAAATTTCCATTAAACAAGATGACACTGGCATGCCAGATGAACAAGCCAGCATCTGTAATAGGAGCGATGAATGCATGTTTTATTCGGCTAAGGCACGATTCTTTCTATTCGAAACTATTTCCACATTGGATTTAAATGAAACAAGGTTTTAAAATATTAAAACTAATTGGAATCTTCAGTGTCTAATCACCACTATTGCTTTATGAGCGATTTGAAATTTTAGCGTTTAATAATTGAGTCTTTGTCTAAGAAAGTGAATAACAAATGTAAATTTTAAAAAATTTATTAACATTTCAATATAGCGCATTTCTTCCTGTTGGCTTTCTACTGGCATGGAAATGTCTCGTGCTGGAGGTTAGCCCATTCTTCACGTCCTTTCGTGGAGTGTATCAGGAAGTGATGGACGTGCTAATATTCGTCTTTTGAGGTTATACCATAAGTGTTCGATGTGGTTCAAATCTGAAGAAGAAGCTGGCCAGGCTAAGACCCTGATGTTATACATTTGAGGGTACGTTTGTACTATGCGAGCGACATATGGCATTATCGCGCATTAAAATACGATCGTCGCTGATTTCGACGAGGATGATGTTCCAAAATTTAGATTCTAACAACAAGCAACTCTGTTCGACTTTCCATTAAAATTCCCGCCCACGCCATCACTGAACTACGTTGAAACGGTTTGCTCTGGGAAAAATTACAGGCTTCGTACTATTCATTTCGTCTTCTCCATACTATTTCACGTCCATCCGGAGATCGTAGAGCAAAACTACACCCATCTGTAAAACGTACAGCAGACGAATTGTCCAAACACCAATGGTTATGTTCTCGAGAAAATGGGAGACTTGAACTCAGCGTGTTCTGGTTAATTCTGGTCCTCTTACGTGTTGAAAAGCCATCAGTCCATAC
This sequence comes from Cimex hemipterus, assembly GCA_039619505.1. Classification (NCBI taxonomy): domain Eukaryota; kingdom Metazoa; phylum Arthropoda; class Insecta; order Hemiptera; family Cimicidae; genus Cimex; species Cimex hemipterus. The sequence continues at coordinate 11,219,246 of CM077103.1, read as the reverse complement.
TGATTTAATCTTCTCCGAGCAATGCGTTGAGCAATTTGGGCTCGAACTCCCTGAAGGTGATGAATCGTTTGAACAACCGTAAGGCCGATGACACACGGAACGGTTTTGACCGAAGCGTTTACCACGAGAAAAATCGAGTCGGTGGGTCGTTCTTTGTTGTTTCATTGCAGCTGACAGACGTAGCGGTCGTAACCGCCTGTCGGTTTTCAAACCGAGTCGGTCGGTCGTGAAAACGACCCAACGCGTCGGTTTTGAAAACGCTAGGCGGTGAGTCGTACATAAGTATTGCATCAGCCCTGACACACGTGGCGTTTATTCGAGCTGTTCGTACCTCACTTTCTTGAAGGGTTGTTTGATTGTGATTCTTCGAATCTACTTTTAAGATGAAAAAAATATACGTGGAGAAAAAGATTTGTAATAAAGCATTTCATTTTATTATGGAACTCGTCAAAACTGCCAATTTACATCCTCGTAAAGTGAAAAAAATTCTTTAGGGTGTTTCCTCACCTGAAAATACCCTCTTTCTCTTCCCTTCTCGAAAATTGGATGAACCCATATTTTCCTGTGTTTTTTTCCATTCTCTTCTTCCAACAATAGAACAACAGAGACACCAGACGTATCTCTCCATCCATGGGAACTCTGTAAACTCCACGAAGTTACATGCAGTTACCGAACAATATATAGCTTTCTTCAGTCAAATTAGTACTTTTTCCAACCAAATTAGTATTTTTACCAAGCGATTTAATACTTTTCCCAACCAACTTAGTATCCTTCCCAAGCAAATTAACACATTTCCCGAGCAATTTAATAGTTTTCAAATGGTTGGGATAAAGGTATAGGAACATCCCTGCAGAAGTGATTAGTTACAGTGTCAACACCATCAATTCTACAGATTGCCCCAATTTTTTCATCGATGTGATACCGAAATTACCACCTGCGGTTGCTAGATGTCCCCAGCATTGATTTTTAAATAAAAGGTTAATTTTGTTAATTTTCTTATTTTCAATAATACATTTCGTTTCTTGACAGTATGATTATGTTCAATATCCCCCTTTACCCCAACCCATTTGAAAAGTATTAATTTGCTTGGGAAGGATACTAAGTTGGTTGGGAAAAGTTTTAAATTGCTTGGGAAAAGTACTAAGTTGGTTGGAAGAAATATTAAATTCGTAGAAAAAAGTACCAATTTAACTGAAAAAAAAACTATATTTATTAAACAGGACTTGTTATAAAAACTGAAAAATAACACCTTGCAACGTTCAATGCTTGTATGCATGCTGTAGGGTACATTTAAAAGATGAGAGCAAACAAAACCGCTTCGGCCAAAACGCACATCATACCGCTGCGTGTGTCACCACCTACCAAAACCGCTCCGTGTGTTATCGACCTAAGTTGCCGGTTTTTCAAAAATTCTTAAAATCAAAAAACGGTCATCCTGTGGTTCTATTACCGTAGGGCGTACAGAACCGGGCCTTCTAAGCAAGGGCATAATTTTTCGGAAATATCAAACGGCGTCTAGCGGTGTTTCGTAGGGCCTCATACCTGATGTAACGTCCATCATCAATAAGTCCCACCCACGCGCAACCTCTGCAGCGCTAACTGGCACTTTTAAATTTAAAAATTGAAATTGTGCAAACAATGATGAAAACTAAGCAGTTTATTGCTTCAGAATATAAATGGGATTGGACAAACAGTATAAATTCCATAAAAAGTAAACATTGAAAAATCCTTTATCTTTGTTTTGGATTCAGGAATAAGTGTATTTACCTCTAATTAATATTCCCAATTGAAAGCACAGTATAAACAAATATTTATTGAATGCCCAGAAAGAAAAAATTAGATGTTCAAGTCCTGCAAACCGAAATAAAAAACATAAAAAAATTCACAATTCAAACACTGAAATGCCAATTTTTTTAATTTATATATTTTATCTTAGTCAACGCAAAACGATTCCTGGATTGTATATATAACAAACTCTGAAAACTGTCTATACACATATTTGCATATTTACTTTTATTTTTTGATGTAAAATTTGTGAGAAAAACTCTTTTTTTTTTTTTAAATTTATTGTACATTACAACTACCTTAAAGTAGGTAATAAGTGAGAAAAACTCGAATTTACTACAATCATTTATTCACAACTTGATCCGTAGGCCTGAATTTTAAATAGACGGTTTTATCATATTGTTAACCTTTTAAAACGTTCAAAGCACACGGTATATATTCCTCGAAGACCGACAAAACAATTGTAGTAAATTTTCTTTGTAATTTGTCTAATACCTGCCCATTTTTTATAACAGTCCATAGGCAATTCCAGGTTTTGTTATTTTAAAATAAATTACCGGTGGGCCTCGAGAAGCACACGGTTGTTAGTAGTCGGGGTCAGACCTCGGTGTTATCCGGCCAGCCACCGAGGTTGGGCTCCGGGTGCCAACGTCAGCAGGGTCATTTCCTCACCCAGCACAGTATTTTTAATCAGTTCCCATGAAGGTAATATTATTTATGAAAAATTCGTTATGTTGTTTTTGAAACAGATTTTTTCGTCCCAATTGCCAGAAGTAATAATTTCAACTTAACGTGGCTTGTTTCAACAATGGATTTTGCAACAACCTAGGTTTATACAGCGCGTAATATAACAATTTAGCGCCGGTAGCGTGAAGTAGGAACTCGGATGTGCAAAGTTTCCGATTAGGAACTCTCTCGAATAGAGAGGCGGCCCGGAAGCCGTTTACCTTAGATTACAATTTACATAAACCCCCGGTAAATCATTGTGGCGGAGAGTAACGCGACTGAGGAGATGGATATCCGGGTCCTCCATTTAACAACGGCGACGGCCTGTCCTTCAGCCCTCGGCGGGCCTCTATCTTCTTCATTAAGGTCCGGCCATTTCTCTTGGTTAATCTCTTCGGCTCAAGAGCGACAGTTGACTGACAAGCGGGGAAACAGGTGTACGGGCAGGATAAGGTGTTTTGTGCAAAGGGGCCCGCTTTATTACGAGAAGTCCGTCCCTCTCAACAGCCCTTAGGCATAAATTACCCGTTAATGACTCAGGGGCCGTCAGAGGAAACCTCTTGTTGAATTTCACCGGAGTCGACTTAGACTTGCGGTCGAGGGAAGAGGCAGGAGGCGATGTATGCACGACTTAGCTCAAGTTGAGCCCCGAGCTCAATAACGGCAATGGAAACGTAACGGCTTAAACCCATTTGCAAGTAAATAACCTCCACGCTCGGCCCATTCGCTTCCTAACAATGTGTTGAACTGTATAATAGCGCTCTTTCAATGAGACCATTAGATGCAACTACTTGGGCACTTTAATGAAATTTACTGCTGAAATTGCACCAGCTTCAGCCTTCTTCTTGACAAGGGGTTGAATAATTGAAAACTCGCTGGCACTATTACAAGGTCTCATTACCCACACTTTACCCAATGTACGAAGTGTGCTTAATGTGAAATAACTATTCAAACAATCTTAATCCGTTCTATATACCACCGATACATAAATCAATAATTTCATCGAACAGGAAAATAGTTATTACTGATTTGTTTAAACTCAAATCAAAGTTGAGCCTATACTTGTAGTGAACCGGCAATTATGTAATTTACAATCAATTATCCGCAGGCTTCAAAAATCACCCATCCCGGATGTTCGTAATCTGAGTTCGGATCTCGGTATTATCCGTCCAACCCCGAGGTTAGGGTTATGAGTGCTTTCAACAGCCCCAACAGTTTCAGCTTCAACGCAATCAAATTGTAAATTCAAAGCATTCACCCTATCGTTGATGACCGTAACCTTTTAGGCGTTGACACGGCATTCATCACTGTAACGTAAAGGTCCCGCGATCGAATCCAGTGGTCCTGCATTCGAACCTGACATACTTACAAATTGGCTTTTTTTTTCAAAAACACCGGCACCCCTAGGGTTGATAGGCTCTGCTGTTACGAACCCTCGTAAAAAAGAACAAAGAAAAAAATACCTTCTCTCTCATACTTTCTTATTTACACACCAAGAACTCATTATTCCTAAATAAATTTTCAAACCTATTATATAACTAACGTAATTGAGGGTCGATCGGGAACTCACAATATTCAACGGACGTCGTATCCTCTCCAACTCAATAATTAACGCTAATCATTACATTCACTCTTGACATAATAGAGAACACAAAATATTATTACTATATAACATAAAATAACTCCAAAAATCCAGGTACCAGCTTTCGTGAACAACCATAATTCTCATAATAGATAGCATATCTACGCCCTCTCTGTAGGGAGCGAAGGAAGTGCACTACTCTTCACTTAGGTGAGACATACGAGCAACATTTCTTTACATGGTTGGCAAGCAAATAAGAAGTACGTTTTAGATCGTTGAATGATTAAAATAGAATTAAGCTATATTGTTAAAATCATAAGAAATTTTCAGGTTGATTTTTTTTTTAATAAATGCGATAGGGCCCTTTTATTAAAGGTCTACCATGTCCTTATTTAGCCACCTTTATTCAGTATGGATTGGGTCTACTGGGAAAATGTATAACACATATTTGCCCGAGCATTTTACAATAAAGGAAAAATAAAACCTGCACCTTTAAGTTTACAACAATTCAGTATTCAACCACTAAAAATCTTTATAAACAATTAATTCGTTTCCATGTTTGTTGTTAAACATGAATGTCGGCAAATATACAAACAGTTAGATTCATATCGGGGCCAGTAATTTTCGTGATCTTGATAAGAAAGAGCAGTGGGATTTAATTATTTTATCGTTCTAATCTAGTTTAATTAACAAAATATGAAAAAAATAGTTTAAAGATATTTACGTAATTTGTGGTGATTAGTGACCGTTAGCCGATGATTATTTAGAATTCGTGAGATGCGATCTGGTGTGATGTAGGTTTCAGAAAAATCGTTTTCTTTTTCGAGCCAACGTTTCGATCTTTACTGAGATCTTCTTCAGGGCCTGGGGTTTACAAACATTGTTTACATTTAACAAATACACGCAGGATGTGGAAAAAAGTGAATTTATACAATATTTAAAAACAAAATTATTTTTTATAATCAATCAAAGTATTTCTGTTCACTGAAAGTGTTCGTTTTCTGCGTAAGTGTGCCATTCTTGCGTGTCGTGTTGAAAGTGGCAGTGAGATATTGGTATTTTATGCATATGTACGTTGGATTTTCGTGTTTCGATAACTTCTTTCAATTAATTAATCTTTATGTAAGTTATTGGTTGAGATAAAAAAGTCAGTGTCACGAGCGTGATTCGAACCCATGACCACTCAGACACCAACTTCCCATCTCAACCCACCTTTTGAATTTTCCCTCCTTTTTGCAATATTTCTATAATAATAATAATATAATAATAATGAGTATTCCTATTCCTCCTCTATAAATCGGGCATAAATAAAAGTTTTACGTCAAAATTTAATTTTTCGTTTGCGTAGCCAAGAACAGCTCCAGTAATTAAAACTCTTCACCACGAATTATTATTATTATTATTATTCGTCATCTAAATATATACAATACTTACTTACTTGCCTATGTGGATTTAACTGTTGGCATAGATCCTAGAAGTATGCGGATGAAAAATATGGAAATAAATTTTATTCTGCACTTTGGACCCCTTGAATTAAAAAAAAATTAAATGTATTAGCATAAAAATAAATACAACGTACTAAATAAACTGAATATAAAAAATATATTTTTTGCATTTTATAAATTCACTTTTTTCCATATGTTACAAATATTTGTTAAATTTAAACAATGTTTGTAAATCCCAGGCCCTGAAGATGATCTCAATAAAGATTGAAACGTTGGCACGACAAAGAAAACGTATTTCTGAAACCTACATCACACCAGACCGCATCTGACGATTTCTGAATCATCATTTACATAATATGTATGTACTTTGTTAAATTAAAAGTTAAATTACTAAATCGGCAGTTGATTAACTTAAAGTGGTAGAAGAAGTTTTTCAAAATTTCTGTTTTCTTCATCTGTAAATAAGATTGTGAGTGTAACTTTTTTCTACAATATTTACACAGTTATGTCTGGTGTTTTTTGGTAGTTATCAATTAATTTTCTATCTTTGAGAGACAGAGACTTTACCAGCATTTCTTTGTTTGTTTTTATCCTTTATTCACAGCCAGGGCTAAAATTCTTCCTGTTGGCCTTTAGCAACCTAATTTTTCTGTAAGCACAGTAAGGTAAACAGAAGTTTGGAATTTATCACCCCGGGATATTATTAAAGCACACATAGATAAAAGTGTTGACTTTTTTCTTAACATCTACGACATGTTGTTTTACTCGGCTGTTATAAATTCATTTTAAAAAAAAGTAAAAACAGGAAGTATGTCCCGCTGGATCCTGTAACCCTTTACGGCCAAACGATCTTCGTAAATACGAAACGGCACTAATTAGCATATAGAGGCGACTTGCAAAACAACAATACTTCAGTTGGCCTACGGATAAATGTAAATACAAGCCCGTCGTTTCCGAATTTCTTCATTTTATCGATTTTTTTATTCAATATTTTTCCACGATTGCCTTGAAATATATTCGATATTCGTTCATAATCCTGATTAGAATTTGATCCCTAAAGTGCCTGAGGGTTTAAGTAACAACAGTGAAACTTTAGCTTTATCTCTCAGTTCAATAGAATATACAAATTAAGAGAATTTCATCCACTTCCTATCTGCTGAATGTGCAAACAGAGCGCGTAGATCCAAGAGTTAAGGGTCAGGCATCAAAGATGAACAACCTGTACATTGTGCTGCTACGCTGTTACGGCCTCTGAAGAACTCTTTTACACGTCAGAACAATATTCTGTGATTTTTTTAATTAGGGAAAACAAGTTTTGCTATATAATTTATGTAATTTTATAGTAAGGATTTTTTTCTCTTCCTTAATTAAACAAGTTCTCTAGGAGAATAATTGCATACTACTGCTTTTTATTACACGGGCAGAGATTTAAAATGAATAACAAATTCTTTATAATAATTTTATTTGGAGTGAATTGATTACAGTAATGTATTTCAATTGACCATACGACGTTACAATAATTAATTGCTTGAGGTCTATGAGATATCGACCTGTAGCATGGTCGATTCCGATCATTTTGGTCTACCTAGTCGATTCGTTGATAATTCGTTTGTTACAAGTGGATGCCAAAAACATGTTATGCTGATACTAGGCCGAAAAATACACACGTCTCAGCGTTCTTGCCAACGTGCCTTAGAAATCGTTAAAATGTTTTAAAAGTTATTTACGTGAAGTAAACATTATTTTTTGCTTTTGTTGTTCATAAATGTTGAAGTTGATTTATTTTTATCTAGAAAAAAGTAGAGTTATTAAGTGAACTAAATATAAAATGTTTTAAATAATAATTTTTTATTTAATAATACATTTTAAATAATATAAAAAAATGTTTAATAAAATAAGACAAAAGGTTTTTTAAAAAATTCATGCAAGAGCCTCATGAAACAAAGAAGGAATAGTGTTTACTAGATTAAGAATAGGCCATACTCGGTTAACACATGGGCATTCGCTGGTGAGCCAATCCCCCCTGAAGGAGTCCATTATGCAGAGAGGTTGCTCGATGTATCCCACATAGTCGAAGTGTGTCGTGCCTTGGCTCCCTACAGAGCGCGAGTAGGCATGCCGCCAGGTTTAGACAGAGTTCTCGGACACACATTTAAAGGAATTGTGAATTTTTTATTGTATGTAGATATAAAGTTAGGTGTTTTGTGTTTCTGTGCCTTGTATGAGTGAATGTATTTATTGGTGTGAATTGGGAGAGGCTGATGGCGAGGTAGCTTCTCCATCGCCTCTTAGGTGCGTGTATGACTTGGGATGATGGAGGAAATTTTATATAAATACCCCATCGACCCCATTCTTGATTAGCATATTATTGGGAATAAGTAGATGGAAAAATGTGGTGTACTCCATCTACAAAACTGCATGAGAGCGAATGTATTCATTGGGGTGATTGAGTATCGAGAGTGTAACGGTATTATGTTAGAGCCTCGGGGCCAAATGACCAAGTTGTCGGATGTCCCTGTAAAAAAAAAAAAAACTGATTTGTTGTAAGTACTATTAAGACCTCCTTTAAGTCTTGTAAATATGAATTTCATAGCAAAATAAATAAAGATACTGATTGCATACTCCCAATACAATTTTTCCCTTTTACTGATGTCAATTTAAAAAATCACACTCCTAATTATTCCGAAATCGGTGTGATGTAGGTTTCAGAAAAACATTTTCTTTATCGTGCCAAAGATTCGATCTTTATTGAGATCATCTCATAAAATCGATACGTTGGTACGATAAAGAACATGTTTTTTTAAACCTACATCACTACAGACCGCATATCACGATTTCGTAATAATTGTCGACCAACGGTCACTAATCACCATTCATACCTACAGTTTCTTTTATCAAAAAATGCACATTTGTACAATCGTTGGGAAGGAAAACATTACTATTTTGTTGACTGTTATATCAAAAACTTATGTCATTATGTGATATAAGTGAAAAAATTTTGTATTCGTGATTTTTCGAGGTTTGAAACAAAACCTATATCGACTTAGTAAAAAATAAATAAATAAAATAATATATGTTTTGACATACTTTTCTATGACAATCGGTCATTACTTCGAATTTCATCATTGCCAAAGCACGGGTATAGTAGATCTTAGCGATTTGTGACAGAACGAAATAGTATGTTAAAATAGTTTTTAGTAAGAAAACAGTTGATATTTGTTCTCTGATTAGCCGTAATAGGAAAATTAATCAAAATACATTTTAATGAATCACACATATTCCGAAAAGGGAAAACGTATTATGTTTAACCTTATCTCTTGCAAAACACCTCGATTTCCGAAGCTGAGATCCCAAGGTCAGCTTAGAAATGCACAGTTCCTGGAGACTCTCATTAATCTTATAGCATAGTTTACAGCGCTCACAGATCAACTTGGGCTTGTAAATGGCTCACAGGCTGGTAGCAATGATTTATACCTACTTGGTATTCGAAAGGCATAATGAGGTTCAATATTTTGTAAAATTCTACGATTTAATACTGTGGCTTGTGTGCATTATAACCGACTAAAAACCTTTAATCCATTGAGCAATTTTTATTCTACATCATTTTTAATATTTGTCGCAATATAATAGCAGTTTGACAGAGGACTTTTATTGACGGTGAAATACTAAATTTCAACGAGAGAAGGATTTATTTTTTCTTGTTTTTGAACAGAAGCCCAATCAGTAAGGTTTGATGTCCGGGGCAACGGTTAGGGCTTTGAGATGGCGACTGTTCAGTGAATGGGAAAGGTTCTGGGTTCGAGTCCAACAGCCGTAAATTCGGATTCATCATACCCACATACAAATGAGCCTTTATTCGTAAACACCGCCATCCCGAGGGTTTATATAAAGTTAATTTAGAGAGTTATTACATAAATATGCAATATCAGTGGTCAATGTGTGTCTCAACACACGAGGACACAAGATAAAAAATAATCAAAATATCAACGTACGGGTGTTACATAAAATTAATAGGTATCTGTTCAATACATGATAAGAGTTGAAAAAAAATCTATTAATTTGCGAGACAGAATAATAAATAAATAAATTGGTGGGTGCGTAAAGATCGTAATCTTTTTGTACTATACACGATTTTTTGCGCTTGAGTTTTCAAAATTTGAAATTTACAAGACGAGATATAAAAAAAGTTTAATAACAATAAGTTTGGGTTTTTACGTAAAATTATAACATTACGAGTAAATCCATTACATTTAGTAGCCTTATTGACCAAAATACTTCTTCCAATTACTTAATTTTTTTATTTAAGGTTTTGGCTCAAATTAAAAAGCTATTGTCACGGGCGGGATTCAAACCCACGACTTTCGGTTAAATACGCCGGTCCTCTAACCACCCTAGCTATCGTACCTTCGATTCCCTCGGTCACCAACTCCCCATCTCAACCTACAACGTTTAGAATTTTCCCACGTTTTTTCCATTTTTGAAATGTTTTGTCATCAGGATTCGATTCTAGGCCGCATTTGAAGTGGCCACAGTGAGTAGTTAGCGAAGTTATACTTTCTTTTACTTATTGAATCCATTATATTTAGAGGCCTGATTGATTACAAGTAAAAATATCACCCTTCAGATTGAACGAATACTTAGAAACCGTTAAACTTCCATTACAACAATAATAAGATATATAAAATCTTGTAGTTTTGGTCTTCTTTTGTTCTTCATTCATTTTAACATACGTTTTCATCACCAACTGCGCGCTAAGCCGAATAAAATACCACTGTGAAACACTACAGAGTCATTAAAAAAACTTTCTTCTACGTGACATTATTATAATTAAAAAGAATATAGTTGAATTTAGCAAAAATAAGTGGAACAATATTTTCAAATTAATATCCTTTTTGAAGAGTCGATGCATTGTATTTGGTGGTCAATACAGTGAGGAGTGCGGGTGGTTCACATGGAAACAAGCATTTATGCAAATTTTTACAAATTTTACGGAACCAATCTTCGTAGACGTCATTAGACGGGTGAAAAAAGAGTAAATCCTGGGTTCACCGAGCTGTCGGGACTCCACATCAGGGCGTATTTTATTAGAAATTCAAATAATCACAAAATAATTGTAAGAATTTGTAATAAAATAGGGCCTGATGATCGCACTATAAATTGCCGAAAGCTCAGTGAACCCAGCATTTAGTCTTTTTCACCCGCGTAATGACCTCTACGAAGATTGGAACCCTACAAACATTATCTTCCTGTCGACCAATGAACATCATAAATTTTATGGAATTTAACAAAATCTTGTATACGTGAAAAAAATTTTGTTTAAAATACACCATTTATTATAACATACAAATTAAAAAGGAAATGATTCATAAAACAGGATTTAAAACATTCATGAAGTTGCAATTATGAGGGTAAAAACGTGGCAAATAATTTTTCGGAGATTTGGTTAGGAGTCGAGCGAATGGAGACGGAGAGAGATAATTACGTACCCCGAATTATCCCTCTAACGAAATTTTGAAGGAAAAGTGTCCGGCGTTGGCGAAGGAGGATTGGGCTAAATTTCGACCGCTCCACTTCAGCAAACGGTAATTAATTTATCTCCAAAGCCTTTAACATGATAAAGCCCGTCCGGCTAAATGGTACAGAGAGAAGTTGGGCCGTTTTTCCGTCTTCCGGTAAACAATTCGCAACAATTTTCTCATGGGGGAAAGAACTTTTACGCTATTTCCTTCCTAAATAATTTCTTCCCATGGCTGAAAAAAAGTTTTCGTCTTTTCCGAGAAATTATATTTATACACCTATTACATTTTTTCTTCAAAGTAACCAATAAACTCTACAATTTATTAAATCTGTTCAATTCTTTATAGGTAGAGTAATGTACACACATTTCGATTTCATATTAGGACAACAAGGAGGAAGGATAGTCAGAAAAATAGAGAAAATTGCAGAGGAAAGAGAGATTGTATTTTTCATTGTAATAAAAAAATCGCGTCAATTCCTCCATTAAAACGACACCAAAACAGGCAATATAACGATCCGTTTATTAGCAACGGGGTGAAATGTGGAATTCTGTCTAACAATACTATTCGGCGGCGATCATGGGGAAAGCCAATTAACCTCGGCATGAAGGGTGGTTTTCACACAAAGATCATGGCATTTGATGGGATTCCGTTATTATGTAACATTGAGGACGGATCGGTCAATCAAATCAAATCAAAACTGTTTCGACGGTTATACCGATTTACAGCTATCGTGGAAACGGCTGCATCTGAAATTGACTCTTTTTCTTTAGAACCAGCTATTCATATTTATTTGCTCAGACGTATTTTATTCTAGATTTTTAAAAGATTGCATAATTTTTAGCTTTCTTGCCTAATATGAAATTGGATAAATGTCATTTGTTTGTCTTTTCGATCGGCCTATCTTCGCTGTTTCAATTTCTTTGGTGGGCTTATTTACCATATAGCCAACTATGCTTCCAACCAGAATATTTTATCCGCTTCGCGGATCTTCACCTTGAATCTTACATATGGAGCATAACCCGTAGCAATCGTAATCCTGTTACCCTACTAATTTTAACATAGCCTTTCCATACTAACCCTTCCTGACAATCCTCCAAGTCGGCCGAAGAGGTCAAGGGATTTGCTTCAATGATTGTGTGTGTGTGTGTGGGGGGGGGGCAGTGTGATGGTGTGGCACTAGCGGGTGCCTTCTACTATCATGCTAAACAATGAATTATGGAATTTACTTACTGTAAAGAAAGTTGTAGGTGTAAATAACAATAAAAAACTATCGAAAAACTTTAACCTTCAGTTACCATAACCTTAATCACCGTAATCATAATTTGGTTAGATAGATTAAGGTTAAGTTAACTAATGCCCTTAACAAATCTATCACAACCTTAACAGTCTCTTAAAGTGATCCTACCGTAATCATGAACGTTCCCTTAACCAAATCTAACATAACCTTAACAGCCCCTAACCATAACCATAATCCTAATTCTAACTATTACCCTGGTCAAATCTAACATAACCTTAAAGTCTTAACTTTAAGAATAATCCATCTTTAACATTAATCATTAATATAACTGTAAACTGCCCATCACTATAACCGGTTTTAAACCCTAACTGTAACCATACCTTACTTAACTTGTCACTAGCCCTAACCTTAATTTCCACAATGGTAATGCGAAATCGACGAGGCGAAAATAGCCACTTAAAAATTGTGCCTCTACTTCATAAACTTGTCAAATTCAATAGCAAGCTACGTATTTGCACAGAAATGTCTTAAGTTATGCCTCCTAGTCGGGTTGTCTCATAAACCTAGGCAAAATTTTATATAGTTTAAAAGAAATTCCATTGGGCTTATACATTATAAATAAAATATAAAACTTTATGCAACATTTATTTTTGGCTTAATTGATGTAAGACAAAGACGATATTTTATCATTATCGGATTGATATTTTTGCTATATCCCATTTATCATTTTTCAGAAGTGATTTTTATATAGTTTTAGCCTTTTATTCATAAAACGAAATGACCTTTATGAATCTGGTGGGTATGTAAAACAAAGGAGTTGGTTGGTGCCATGTCTCCCCCTGACCAAACTCTGGAGGTGGTGAAATGCCGAAACGCGTCTGACAGACCAACCCAGCTTGAACGGGCAGGCAGGCTTGAAATGATATGCAACAATTAAATTACAGGTTCATCACCTCAAGGTTCAAACCTGACATTTATTGCGATACGTTTTTAAACAATTGTGCAATAAGACATCCTATTTATAGAAAAATTAAATAGTTCATTAGAGAAAATCAAAGAAATATGAAAATTAAAAATAAATGAAAGGAAATGTTATAAATAATGTCATCGGAGGATATGCTAAAAATGAATTTGCTCAGAATTATTTAGAAAACCAACTAAAACATATTACGACTTCTAATTCGGTTTGAACACTTCCCAGCTTTCACCATTCATCCGTACAAATAAAAGTGCGCCTTAGAATAAATTGTTTAAATAATTTTTGTATGTTCTATGCGTATTCACTACTTTTAATATTCCGCATTATTCTTAGTGCTGAAATTATTGGCAAGCATATTCCTAAATTTATTAAAAAATACCTTTCAGTTATCCTAAAATCGTTTTATGTTTTTCATTGAAAACGTACTTATATAAAAAATCTGTAAAAAAAAGGTTTCTACTTGTATGAAAAAAAAATATATTTTGGAATATTTTCGTCACTGGTTGTAAAAGAACGCGACGTTTTATTACCAATCTTGAAAACCCATAGGGCCCAAACGACGGCCACGAGCTGGCGCTATGTTTTATATATTCACACTCCTAAATTTATCATGTTCGTTTTCGGAGGGAAGACGTTATAAACTATTAATAAGTAGCAGGATTTCGTATATTCTGAAATAAATAATCGGTTGGTGAATAATTTTAAGCTTAGACTTTCTTTTAAAACATAGAAATTGGTGTGCGTCTGTTTACAAATTTATATATTTTACATATAATCATCAGAAATTCGCTTCATTAAATTCAGTTAAAACCTCAAAGCGATTAAATTTTTGATTAAGAAAAGTATCAAGAGACCTATCACTGAGTGACTGTATAAAAGGGTCAACTGTTTTTCCATTTCTATTTTTTATATGTTTTTTCTTAATTTTTTTACGCTATATTTTTTCCTGTCTCTCGTTCTCCATATCTGCCAGTTTACTTCTAAATTTGCGAGAAATATATACAAAATTACGCTCCTCTCACTCTGACTCTTTTTGTCTAGCTCTATTTAGGGTAATTTACAATCTTTCTTATTCAATCGCTCATTTATTTAAGCTCTCTCTCTCTCTCTCTCTCTCTCTCTCTCTCTCTCTCTCTCTTTTCTCTTGATTTTCGTTTCTTAATAAGCAACTTAATTATGCAATTAAACCTTTTTAAATGCTAAGCTTGTATACATGAGGGATTTGCATAAAATGTCCCTGGTTCGTCACGTAAATCCTTGTTTTAAATAGGTAATCTTCCCTTATTTGAAAGACCCGTCCAATTTTCCACCCCTGCAATCTTACAGGAACAACTAAATCTTGCCGTTTAACCCTTAACGATGTTTAGCTCAAATGGGATTTTAGCGACTTGACGTGGAAAGCGAATCTGCAGAATCTATCGACAAGGTCGCTTCTTTTAGCTTGGGCACTTTTCATCACAATGCAGTCCAATTTGCGTGATTTTCTTCTCCAATGAAAGATACCGGCTGACTTTAACAAAAGGTTCACAAATTCAACTGACCATATGTATTTTTGTGTTTGAAAGACCATGAATTTCTTGGCACTGGCCTGGCATTGAACACACGGTAAACAAACGCTTTTGAGTCCGTTCTGTAAACATTTTCTGGATCTGTTGCCAAAACACGTGGCAATAGAGCATTAGTAAATACGCTCCCCGGATAAGAACAGAGTGAATGATATTAAGGAAAAAAATTATGAGGTTAATGAACTGCAACTAATGGCCCTTCTAGAAATAACGCCAATGAATTGGACCTCTTACTGAAGAGGAAAAACTCGAACATGAATTTTATACGCGCTAAAGAATTATTTTAAGATGTTCACATATTTTCTTCTTTAACTTCTGATGTCGAGTAAAGTTTTTTTTTTTTTTTTTTTTTTTTTTTCCTCCAGTGTCACATCAATTTCGCTCGAACATTGCACATAAAATGTACTGCCTCGGTTTGACACAGTGAAACACACATAAACCAATGGCAACATTTAAAAATGGTATCGACTTTTGATTAAAGTTGAGAAAAAAGCTAGGAAAAAATAAAAAAATATTAAGAAACATAGCTGGTTTAATGATAAATAGTGGTAGAACGAGAAAGCGGAAGACCTAGAAGAAGAAAGAAACGGCCAAAATTGAAGAAAGTAAGGACGAAGTCATAGATAAAAGAAACAATGAGAGTTGGTTAATATGAAACGTTAAACGTTACAAATAAAAAGATTGAAATTGACTGATATAGAAACCTAGCTTTGGGAAGAAGTATAAGGGAATGAGAAAGAAACTAGCAAAGTGGGAGAGGAAGAGAGAGAGAGAAAGTGTGAGAGGATGGGGGGGGCGAGAGAAACAGACAGATAGACAGGAAGAGAAGGAAAGAACGTGAGAGAGAAAGAGAGAGAGAGAGAAAGAGAGAGAGAGAGAAGGATGGCTTGTGTGAGAGAAAGAGAAAGAGAAAGAATGGGGGGTGAGAGAAACAGAGAGAGAGAGAGTCAGAAAGAGAAGTATCATGCGAAAGAAGGAGATAGTGAGAGAGGAGAGAGAAAGTCAGACAAACAGAATGTGAAGTATAATGAGAGAGAGAGAGAGAGAGAGAGAGAGAGAGAGACTGACTAGATTAGAGATAAATCGAAAATTCGCGCAATGTATATGACGTAAAATTAAAAAAATTGATCGTTTTTATTTACATGGTATGGTAAACGATGCTAAAAAATTTTGTTCCCGTTTTGGCTAAACTTTATTTTTTATTTTTACTGACGTTCCCTCAACTTAGCATGTTTGTTTCTTAATAGTTCTTATTCAAATTAATGCAACGCGGTAACACTCTAAATTGTTAATCAACAAACATTCATTCTTTTCAACAGAACTCACATTTTACGAAGGTGCGACTAATCAAAATTTAACAAAAATGAAATATTTGTAAATATACTTTGTACCTATTATAGTAGTGCATTTTTGTTTTATTAAACTGTCAGCACGAATAAAGTACGTTTTAAGTTGTATAACTTGACGGCTTTGTTTTACACGTTTTATCCACCAGCTAGATAACAATAAATCATTTTTAATAATAAGTTATAAGCAGCATAAGTGTAATTTCGTATTCCTGTAGGTAATATTTTATTGCAACTTTCACTTTTATAATTACTTGTCGAAACATTATTATAATCACAAAATTTACAATTCATTGAGGAATACCAAAAATTACGCAATATCCTTTTTATTTATTTGTATATTCTAATGTATTTTTGTAATAATTGATAAAGTAATTATTCGTTGCCTATCAGAAATATCGCTTAATTGAATTATTTCTGCATAGTTTTACAGAGAGGACAATAATATTGAACTTACACTGTATAATTTGCTTTTTAATGATCGATGTCTATTATAATCTTACATTATAGGCATATTTTGTAAAATTTCAATATTGCTGAGAAAAAATTTAAAAGTTCATATGAATTTGCAAAACTGTTATATTTATACTTTTTTTTTTAATTAAAGAACACATAATTATAAATATTTTCCTGTTTGTAAAGACACATTACCGTCCTTACAATCCTTTGGATTCATCTCGGCCCCGAAAAATAATTTTTTTTACCCGATGTACGAGATTGGGCCAAGCCCACAGGGATCAGATGACCTCGTGGAACCGGTTCCTGACAAAGATCATCTCTCACCGAAATAGAGAGTGGGCATTCAAAAGGAGGAGCAAGAGGGAGCGAGAGAAGAATGAGACGGCGCGAAGAAGAGGGAGAGAGTGGCAGAGTGAGAGAGATCGAGAGGTCAAGTATAAGGGAGGAGCAGACAAACCGGAGGAGCATTCGGCTCTTTCGTACACCATCTACACGATAATGCCCAAGGATCCGTGCCTAATTCAAATGTTTGATCGCCCAGCCCAAAGATGCATCGCATGAAAAAAAACGAACATAATTTAACAGAATTTGTGTCTTTTATATGTATTTATTTTTTCCAGTTGACAAGGAAAACTGTGATTTTCTGTCTGAAAATTCAATTGTCATGTTTCTACTTTTTTTCCTATTTGAGAAATACAGAGGAGGCCTTTGAACAAAGTGTCCTATCTACATACAAATGTATATGTATACATATTAAAATGAAATACATGTCTCTTATATTAATATTATAAAATACACACACACACACACACACACACGATGCATCTCTCTTCAATTACTCTGTCATTATTTTTTCTTTTTTTATCTGTGCCTATTCATTATTTCTCTTTCTCTTTCAGTAAAGACATAAATTCGTCTAATTCTATTTAGCTATCTATATTCATTTTTTTCTCACTCGCACGGTCATCTTACTCTTTTTTTCTCCCTTTCTGTTTCTCTTCTCCCTCCTTCTTTCTTCCTCGCTCTCTCTCTCTCTCTCTCTCTCTCTCTCTCACACACACACACACACACACACACTTTCTGTCCGTCTGTTTCTCTCTTCTCTCTCTCTCTCACACACACACACACACACACTTTCTGTCCGTCTGTTTCTCTCTTCTCTCTCTCTCTCTCTCTCTCTCTCTCTCTCTCTCTCTTTCTCTCTCTCTGTGAGTATTATATCACACGAGCTTTGTAAAAATTAAAAATATAACATTCTAGCGAGGTTGAGTTTTTCAACAATGATAGAATTAAATTGTGTATTCCCATGGCTCATTAGTAGTTTGTTGTTTGTTGCATGTTATTTTTTTCTAGTATAAAAAGCGTATTTAACATGTCCAGGTTACGTGAAGTTTTCATTTAAATTTGTACGGGACGCTTAGGTATTTAGGAAAATGCACAATGTTATTAATATTGCGAATAATACTCTTTCTAAAGCCCTGAGGCGTGTGGGAGCAGAAAAACCTAATCCGTATACAACAAAACCAAATGAAAAATATGTGACAATTTTCACTGGGGGGGTAAGCCTTTTTAATTAGAGGTCAGGGATTAGCCCGCTAAGCCGGTATGCTACTTTACACAAAATTTTTAGGCCTGCGGCTGCTTTGCCAAGCTTTTTATTAACGTCAGGATCTGCCTTTGGCCAATGGGGTCTCAGAAAAAAAATCCCCAATTAAATTGTACCAGAATGAAAAATATATTAAAGCCAGGAAATAAATGCGTGAAATGTAAGTTGAACGAATATTTATTTCTTGAAAGAAAGAACTATGTACGAACCAATAATTATTAATTTGTTGCCGGAAAGCACCTAAAGTTCAGTACCAAATTTCTATTGGTTTTAATTTATAATGCTTGTATTGTTCTAGTATAAATACATTTTTATTGTTATTTAATGAAGGACTAAACAAGGGAGCCGGGATGATGCTTAGTGGCAAAATAATGGAAAGGAAATGAAAAAGTGTGTGGTGATCGATAATTAATGATTATTAATGATTACAACGATAAGATGTTTGTCTGGTGTGAATTAGCTTCAAGGAAACTATTTTCGTGCCAACGTTTCGACCTTTGTTGTGATCATCTTCAGCGCCTGGATTTATGAAAATTGTGTAAATTATACAAAAATGTGAAAAAAAAAGAATTTATACAATTGTAAAATTTTTAGACTCAATCTAAGTATTTGAAGTAACTTTGAGTCCCTAAATTATCAAAAATGAAAAGGTTGTTGACTTCATTATCTCTCGCCACTTCCATCCAGTGTTCATTTTAAAAAATTAAGTCTTTTCCACTTTACACCATCTTCAGTAGGAAGTTTAATCAATTAAACCAAAACTGGTTTATTTTTTAATTAATTATCAAAATACACTTTGAGTTTTACAGAATAGCAAATCTAGAATACAAGTACATGTTTCGCTTGCCTGAGGTTTTAAAATGCATTAGGCAACAAAATTAAACTGTACCACGTACAAACACAGGAGAATACTTCATAAAATTTTAAATGCTCACAGACATAATTAATTAAAGATTAAACTTTCATTACCTAATAAAATTGAATGAAAGTTTAATTCGATTACTTCAGGTAAACGGTTACAAGTAGTGATGACTATTTCGAAAATAATTTTGTAAGCTGTATGACGAATGATAGTGATTTTCCGAAAAGAAACATGTTCTCAAATATTCGATAATGTACAAAAATTAAAAACTATAGATATCCGAAACTTCACTGTTAAATAAAATCTTTGTGTTCTTGTACTTTATTAAATATGGTTCTTTTCAGGATAGGATTTTGTTATGTTGTCTTAATTATTAGTATGTTGTAGTTTTGGGCTTACATATGCCTTAAGGTGGCCAACGTTATTTCAATTTAAAGTGCAACTACGTCATGATACCGATCTTGCATATGATTACAATGAACATGTAAAATAATTCTCGGTTTCACGCCGTTGATTACAAAAAAAACAATCTCTTAGATTTTTATTATGAGATAAGATCCGACAGGCCTTCTTTATGACTTTTGAAACTCGAAATTAATTCAGGGAGGTGAGCAAAGATGAGGTAGTACATTTGGAGTGGGTACATCCTAGTGCGTCAATTAGTCCGGTGTCCGCCGCATTAAAACGCCATGATTCGATTGAAGTCCGATAACTAGAAAAAATTCGAGGTGGGATGGTCACAAATAATAAAAATTACATCCGTTTATACTAGTTCTGACGATTGCGGGCGAACGGGGTTTATTTAACAAAATTGCATGTCACGACGTCATAAACTTCTGAAGAAATGTAATTAATCTTGTGTATTGAACATTTTCAGACAGGTTCGGTGATCAATTTCATTCTGACTTGCTACTTGAGTTCTCGCACTAATTAAGGCCACGGCGGTGTAAATATTGTTTATATCAAAGACTGTAAGCAAATCACTAAAATTATTCACTACTGATTTGTAATGACATTTTAGTAATTGAAGGAAGCTTTCTTAATGTGTCTATCCTTCAAGCTGTTACCGATAATATATTGAATATTGATTATTATTTCATCGTGAATCATAAAACATTGCTTAATATCAGATTTTATTAATCAGGAGGCTCTTTTAAACACAAATATTTTATAATTGTTGATAAATAACAAATAGCCTAATTGAAATATACGTATATAGAAAGACCCAGAATGCATCCGGATGAATTTGGTTCAGAAACTCCATTTCATACCTGCTGATAATAAAATAAGAATTACAAACAATTAGTAAGTAGCTAGTACAAAGAATAATAACAAAATTAAAAATGCAATAATCGGACTCAACCACCTACCGAAATTTAAGCATTATTAAAAGTATGGAAGTAAAATTATTAACGTGAAAGTTTTAGAGGTTATGGGTTCACTTAGAAAAATTTCTCAAAATCTAAAGAAAATGCTGGCAAATATTAAAAAGCTGGGTTATCAACTTACGTATAACGAATGTGATATTATATATCAGGACAATTTGGCAGAAAAATTAAAACGAGAATTAACAACATTTGCCTAAATCGAAAAAAACTTTTCGAAATTATAAACCATATGAATGAAATAAAACACAATTTCAATACAACTGTGTTACTCGTTTTCTCATAGGGAAAGAAATTAAATTGGTTTTATAAATTAAAAAAAACATGTAATATTAAACAAGGAGAAAAATGCATAAAGAGAGAGAAGGAGAGCGAGAGAGGGAGGGGGAGAGAGAGAGAGAGAGAGCTGAGAAAAAGAAGAGCAAGAAGAAAGAGTGGAGCGAGAAAAAGAACAAAGAAAAAGAAGAGTAAGAAGAAAGAAAGAGAAAGAGTGGAGCGAGAGACAGGACAAAGAAAAAGAAGAGCAGGAATAAAAGAAGAGAGAGAGAGAGAGAGAGAGAGAGAGAGAGAGAGAGAGAGAGAGA